>OZ024828.1:29961128-30561128 GCA_964016985.1 Anodontia alba
GAACGCAATCAGTTTTCTGTGTTATAAAAATAATATTTTTTTTTTTTTCTGTGTTATAAAAATAATATTTTTTTTTTTTTTTTTTTTATAAAAATAATATAGAAGAACAAACAAACCTAGTCAGGCAGTGCACAAGCCACAGATCAAAGAAAAGCAAAACAACCATCTCTCTCTTGCCCAAAAAAGGTGATCCAATGCTAGACAGGATCAGTTAACACAACAAGACAGCAAAAAGGACAAAACATGAAAAAGAGCCCCGCAGCAAGCAGCCACAGTGCCACACAGAGAACAAACAACCTCAGAACCATCACATGACGAAAACATGCCTTTATAATGTTGACCTCCTTAAACCCCACTTTTATATAGTAAATCTGGGGTCTACAGGGGTATAAATTATTTTTCTTATTTCTTTTCAAAAACATAGATTGTGGGTACCCGTTAGAACCGCCTCGGCGAGGCGGTTCTAACGAGTACCCACAATCTATGTTTTGAGCAGAAATATGAAAAATATCCGAATTTTTATCTGAAAATTTTCATTTTCTGGTTGTAAAGTTTTCAGAATATTTGAATAGGCTTGTTTCGTAATGAGTAGTAAAACTATCCAATGATTCTTATATGATGTAGCGCTTGTTCTCATAGACAGATAAGGCATAGTATTTTTCTATTCTTCGTCGCAAAGTCTGGATTTCAGTTGTTGGAGCACACTGCAAACCGTTGCATCTTGTTTGAATAAATGTAGTTTTTTTCCGTACTGCAAATTAAACTTGAGTGACTACATCTTAAAATGATCTAAATTGCACGTAAATGATTTATAAGCCAACCGTATACTAACATGTTACATTATAGCGTATATAATTATATCCTGGTAATATGGTTAAAACAAATAAATCAAGATTATCTGTATTTGATCGTAATAAAATAGCTAACTTTGTGCACTCGCTGTATTTACCTTGTTTCTGTTATGGACAGATGTGAATGAAGTTCACTATTACATGGTTAAACTTCAGCTGTGACATAGACTTGTGTCGATGTAGACCATAGTTTTACTGCAAGACTGGTTCGTGCTTACAGTACATTAAGACAGAGCATTTTTACAACAATACAAAATGTGTTCTATTTGTATAAACTGTTGAGCTCCATCTTACTTAATGCACGACTGATTGTACTACAGAACTACAAGGCTAGTTGTGCAGCATAATGTGGCTTGTACTGCATAGGTCAACTCACTGCCTAACTGATTGTACTGCGGAGCTACAGCTAACTGCAAGACTGGTATTAGACCAGAGCTACAGTTTATTGTGAAACTTGTTGTACTGCAGTATTACAACTTACAATGCTGATTTGACTACATAGTAATAGCTTACTGCAAGGCTTGTTGCTTTGAAGAACTATAACTTATTGCATGGCTAGTTGTACATCAGAGTAACAGCTAACTGTCAGGATGGTTTGACTGTAAAGTACAAATGTAACAGCTTAATGCCAGGCTGCTTGCTCTGCAGATCTACAGCTTATTGCAAAGCTGGTTGTACAAAAGAGTAACAGTAAACTATTAGGCTGGTTGTACTACAAAACTACAGCTTAATACAATGATTGTTGTACTGCGGAGTAGAGCTTATTGCAAGATTAGCTAATTGCGGGGCTACAGCTTATTGTAAGTATAGTTGTGTACTGCAGAACTCGGTGTACTGCAGAACTAAATGCACATTATACAACAAAGCTGATTGTATTGCACGGTTAAAGACTGCAAGACTATTTGTATTGTAGAGCTACAGCTTTCTGTAAGGCTGGTTGTACTTTAGTGTATCAGCTTACAGTGCTACGCTGATTGTACTGCAGAGTTACAGTTTATTGCAAGGCTGACTGTATTGTTGAATGACAACTACACAGCAAGACGTGTTGGACAATATATCTACAACTTACTGCAAGACCAATTTTACTGCTTATTGCAAAACCGTACTTCAGAGTTACAGCTTTGGGCAAGGTTGTTTATACTGCCCTTCAACCTACTACACTAAACACAGAAAACTCATGATTTCCAGCTCTGCAATAAGACTCTTGGTTTTACAATAATGGAATAAAACGCTCACGGGTAACTTTCCTTCAGAAAACTCATAATTAGCAGCTCTACAGTGAACCAGTTCGTCTTCGGTTAATGGAATAAAGCAAAGACCGACACTCCGGTCCAGACCCTAATGATTTCCATCTCTGCAGTAAGACATTTGGTCTTAAATGATGGTACAAATCACAGACGGAACTCCACAGACAACTCATGATTTCAACTCTACTGTAGTAAGACACTTGGTCTTACATTAATGGGATACAGCACAGGCGGATAACCCTCCTCCAGAAAACTCAAAATTCTCATCTGTAAAGTAAACAATTTCGTCGCCAATTAACTGAGTTTATGACAGACTTTTCCATCTCTGACTTTGGATACATTTATTGTTGCAAATATGGGTTTCAGTCAAAAATCAATAACAGAATGGCAAACTGTGTAGAGCCTGATGAGACGGCTCGTGATCTGATCTGCACAGTTTGCAAAGGATCTGTAATGGTCTGTAGGATCCTGTAGTGATGAAAGGGTTAATGGAAAAATCAAAGACCGACATTTTGGTCCCACAATCTGATGACTTCCAGCTCCGCAATAAGAACATTGCCCTTACATTAATGGAAAGGAGCACAGACCTGCTCCACAGAAAACGCATGACATCCAACAGCCAAGATAAACCAGGTTTTCTGACCTTTAAGAGACCACATTTTCTTCTCCTGCGCTATCTGATATACATGTATGATAAAAGAATGGATAACCTGGGCTGCGTTCATAAGTGCAAAACGGTCGGTTTGTATTGGAATCGTATGACATCAGGACGAAAAATCAGGGCGAAACTTTCGCGAGTATTTTGCACATCTGAAAACAGTCCTGGATTCAATTGCAAAGCTGGTTTGTCTGAACAGTTTGTTTTAGTGCAAAAGCTAACCCTGTATTCCGCTAGCCTTTTAATACTTAGCACTCTGGGTAAACATTTCAGCAGAGGGCATTTAATAATATTTTTCCTCATTTTTTTTAGAAAACAGATTTGGCATTTTATGCAAATTGTCTCCACAGGAGACAATTTGCATGAAATGACAAAACCTGTTTCCTGGGAAAAATAAGAAAACTATCATCAATTTGTCGTTTGCTGACTTAGCCCCGAGAGTGTTAAAGGTTAAAATGCTCGCTGCAAACGTATTTTCCATAGCTGACCTTATTTGGACAGTGGAAATATTATTCCTTACTCTTTGTTTACAGCTTTATGATTGAACGTAAGACGTATTTATCTCCGGTCAAACGGTCTTGTACATCATATGGCATAATGACAAGTCCTTGTCAATTAATACCAAGATATAGATTTCTGACGCTCGTATCGATTTCGGAGTTCGTTACAGGTTTTAATACTTTACGGTCAAAAGTGAGTTTTCAACGCTTAGTATGCTGGATACAACTTTCAACAGCCGACATTTTGAAATCATTATTTTTTCCACCCATCCTAAAACATTCGATTTGACATTTCATAGGTATTGTCTAAAATTTGCAAGAATGACATGCCTTATTTTTCTGGGACAAACTAGAATAGTTTCAGTTTGTCTGCTGAAATTGTGCCTAGATAGTGCTTAAGGTTAATGAAGCGACAACACACCTCCAGAAAGGCTTATATTGCATTTTAAGGTGATTTAGTAATTTATTTTTGTATCGAACACGATAAGGTTGTGTTTCAAACGCCATTAAGTGATTTTTTTATTCGATCACCGAGGAACTTTTTTATCTTAAGAGCAATGGATACCTCTCCAAAAGAAATAACTCTGTCAAAAAACTACTTGCCTTCTCATTAGGGGCAACATTTTAAGGTAAGAATTTGCTCCCTCTGGGGGAGCAAATTTTTTCCTTTAAGAGTAGCCCGCATTTTGAAAAGTTTCAAAAACTAGATAGGGGGAGCAAAACTCTTTCCTTTAAGAGTAGCCCCCATTTTTGAAAAGTTTCAAGTACAGGTGATAGAAAGACAAACGTCCTTTGTGTAAAAGTTGTCTTCCTTTGTAAAACGACGGCAGAATATTTCAGGTCTATAAATTCACCTCAATTTATGCTCTGTGTAATCCATAATAACCAGGAAAGACTGATTTTGACATTGTTCATGCGTCTGTACAAGTCAGTTCTATTCCGTACAGCCGCACAAACCACGATAGAACATATATGTGCCATTCATATGACCATATATTATGTAAAAAAAACAACAACAAAAGCCCCCTACTGTTTCAATTTAAACTCTGTTAAAAGCACTTTAAAATGTAAAATTTATGATTGTAATATATCTCAGTAATATATGTCATATATACATTAAATGCAATTTTTATTGGTTATTTATTTGCACCGCGAGTAAGTACATTTTAAAATATATGCAAAAATGTAATTATATATGGCCCGCTTCGTGCGAAAGAGGGGTTGAGAAATGTGCGAACTACAAACGACCACGATTTTCGCAATTTGATATTTTCGAAATTTGCAAGCAGTACATGCAAACAGAAATGGCTGTGATCAGACCGCGCTGATGCGCCTGGTTGATCTGGATTCTCGATGTTCGTATGCTGCTCTCATGCACTTTGCTTTGACAGTACCAATATCAGTCGAGTTCTTCTGGATGAAACTGTTAAAATAAGACTGATGAATCTATCTATTCTGGGCGAGTTCAAGAATGATAGAGTAGCACTGACATACCCTGTTCCATTTACCATATTAACCTTTATCGTTGTCATGCTGAATATATATAAAATGCCATGCCAAATTCAAATTGCCAGCCAATCATATTACTTAATCCAGATTGTCATTCAGTATGTGTACTAATATTAATAAACAGTGCAGATCCAGATCAGTTGGCTTCAGAAGCCAATTGATATGGATTTACACTGTTTGCAAAGACAAGGCATGTCCGAGCTCAGCAGGACTAGGGTTAAATTGTAGAAGTAATATTAGGTCAAATAACAAAATGATAAAGAAATTAGCACCCCTCTGCAAGTTCATTCGAATCCTTGTACGCATTTGGCTTTGAACCCAATCCAGTTGCTACCATTATACACACATTATCATAGCATATTTGTGCCTTCAGTGAAGTACAAAAAAACACACAGAATTTTGGTAGCCTTGGTTTGATCAGGCAATTGCTGTTATACTGTCTGAATAATTTGCGGTCAGATCAAGATAAGATCATTTGTTTATTTCGTCGTTGTTACAAGTGACGGCAACTTTCCAACAAGTTAGTTGTCTAAGTACATTTTAATCTATAAATTCCTAATGGCGCAAAACGCACTGGAACTTGGAAAAACGTAGGGTGACTTCTGATCAGAGTATACACTGTTTGCATTCTGTAACAGAAAGAATAAAGTATAACTACTGGTAAAGCAGACTCCCCTTTAATTGAAGATTGACCTGTGCAAAGAGTAAGGAAGAAGAGTCGATTAATCAATTACCCATTTATGCTTAGTGTCCCTTAAAAGGGACATTGACAAACAGTGTAGACCTAGATCAGACGCCGTAGAATGCGGCGTCTGATCAGGGTCTACACTGTTACACTGTTTGCATTAAATACAGGAATTTCTCTTATATATATATATCAAACCCTACTTTCTGAGATAGTTTTTCTAACCTATTTTCTGGGCTAGTTTTCTTTCTTTATTTCATTTTTTTTCTGTATAAATCTTCAACAGTTCACAATTGTTTCTTTTTGCTGAAACGGCTGTCAAAGTTAATGTATTGCCTATCTCATGACAAATATTCTAACTTCTGATAAGAACACGGATCGTATCCGATTTGTACAAAATAATTAGCTTAAAATAATTGAAAGAAATGTTCGACATTTACCCCACCATGTGTTAAATTCAATGGGCCCAAACGCTCAACACCTCCTAAACTCGTTTAAAACGTCTTTATCTCGGGATGATTTTAACCGAAACGTGCGAAAACGTAACTTCTGAAATGTGCGCCCAACGACGACTCAAATCAGCCTGCGCTTCCGCGCAGTCTGATTTGAATCTTCATTGTCCGCATGAAGAAACTTTGCATGCTTAGCTATCCAAAATTGCGCCCAGTGAAGATTCTGATCAGACTGCGCGCATGCGCAGGCTGTTCTGAAACTTCGCTGGGCGCACATGTCCAAAAAAGTACTTTTTCGGACATTTCGGCTCATTTGATTTACAAAGTAAATAGCTATGTAAATTTTAAATGTAAGTAACCCTCTCTCATACTTGCACCGATTAAATATTGATTGAAGTGGGAATTCTTTCCTAATGACAGTTTACAAATCCAAGATTTTTGTCAATCTAAATGTGAACTGTTAGAGCCGGGGATGATCCCTTACTTAACCCTCTGTCTAAATATGCATAAATTGTTTGCGTTAGTCATTAAGCGACTTTCAAATAAACAGAAACGTATTTAAATTATTGACTATAATAAATACATGTAGTATTTGATTTTACATTGTATGCATTTAATTTTGTGGTTTATTTGCTTAGAATGCATATCCACTTATAGGTGCTTAGTACAAGCACTATTTGAAGTAATATTTCTGGTAACATTTTCGGATTATTTTGTCCGCGCCATTCGAAAACGTGTCTTCGAGCATAATATTATGCGGACAGCGAAGGCCCAGATCAGACTGCGCATGTGCGCAGTCTGATCAGTGCCTTCGCTGTCCGTAACCAGAATCATTGGATACTAAAGAATGTTTCAATGGAGAGCGAATGCCCGGATGAGACTTTCCGCATGTGCAGGATGACATAAATCCGCATAAGGTTCTTTTGGCTTTTCGCGGCCTATTTATTATTTGCATGCACGTAGATCACTGTAGTTATGTGGCAATAACATTCTGCGGCGTCTGATCTGGATATGCACTATTTGCAAAGGTGCTACAATTAATGGGCTTATAATAATGCTACAGGGAAATCTTTACAAAAGACACAATATTTTTCATATATTTGTTTTATTTTTACTAGAAAATGGGACTTGACATTTCATGTAATTTGCCTCCTTAGGAGGATTAGGACATAAGATGGTTCGCATGAAATGTCAAGTCATGTTTTCTAGGGAAGAATTAAAGAAAGATCGATCATTCTACTTCTTCTAATTTTGTTATTGAAGTACTCAGAGGCAATTACGTTCTATTTTTATGCTGTTATGATCTAATAACTCATAAGAAACAACTCAGTGCAGCGAATTAGGTACATGTATGTAGATCACGTCTACAAGTTTTCTGTGGAAACATGTTTTTATATGGCGACGCGAGTAGAGTGGGGTTGGCTTTTTTTCGCATTTATACCGCGGGTAGAGTGGGGTTTCGCTGTATATGGCAACATGGGTAGAGTGGGGTTGGCTTTTTTTCACCAAGCAACCTATAGTGCATTTAATACCTGGACAGAGGCCAAGTCGTATTGCGTTAACCAGTCTTTTGCAATATATACCCAACCTCCTCCTACCCCCCCCCCCCCACCTCCCCGACCACACCCTCATGTTCCTCCATAATAACTATACAGCAGAAATATAGGTCTACATTAGTGCGCAGAATTTCGGAATATTGCAGCTTTTTAATAGTAAATAAAGTAAGTAAAATCTTTATTTAAAGAGGGTACCAGCATTTAGCTACAACTTTCATTATATACTGAAAATGCCATGGTTTACGGGGAGTAACAGTAGATCTCTTTAAGAGGGGGATCAAAATAAAGAATTGTTTTTAAATTTCTTCACATATACACATGTTGTGCCGGTACTCATTAGAAGCGAAGCGCTTCTAATGAGTACCGGCACAACATATGTTTTTGTGAAGAAATGATGAAAAAAAAAAAAATCATTTTTGGTGGTTAAAACATTGCTCATATAGAGCTATGGCTTAGAAACATACATGTTACGTAGATGGGTTAACGTAAAGAGAATGTGACGTCAGGCCAGGCCATGCCACACTATTTCATAATAACAGGAAACAATACTTGAGGTGATGAGAACTTATACAAATCAATCAGGAACCAGGATCAGGAAACGCAAGTTAGGTAAAAGGAACTAGGTATTAAAATTAGGGAATAGGAATCATCTTCAGGAAAGGGAAATTAATGGGACTAAAAAGGTAAAATTTCTGGCAAATTTTATAAGTAAGAAAACTTTTTGACTTTCTGCTCTCTTGCACACCAATCTCCTTTTGAAAAATAGTCTACTCTAAAAGGAAAGAGATAGTTCCTAAGGGTTGCAAAATCTATCCTTCAAAATCTTTTCAGAAGGGACGTAAAAGCGTTTTGACGGACTTGCTGCCCCTAAAATTGTATCCATTCCCGGAACCTTTATTATTCTGGGAAAATTCAGCAGACGACAAATTGATGATATTTTTCGTCTTTTTCCGAGAAAACAGTCTCTGACATGTCGTTTGCTGAAATCTTTACCCAGCATGAAGGCATAATAAAAAATGTCAGTTGACTATATCTGAGCATTACTGTTCCAAATGATATGAGCAGACGCTTCTGTAGAATCCTGGGACTTGTTAAGGAGGAGTATTCGACGATAATTATGGGGTAATCTTTCTTATTTCTCCCTAAAACATATGTTGTGGGTACTCATTAGACGCCAATCGCCGAGGGCTTCTAATGAGTACCCACAACATAATTTTTACGGAGAACTGGAGAGAATGATCAAAATGTTCACACCAAATACTCATCTTTAACAAGTGCTCTGTATAATAATGAATGAAACTGCAGAAAGAATACACTGAGAAGCTATATACCATATTGTTCGTAGTAGTGAGACATACAGATCTGTGTAAACAGTGTATACGCAGATCAGACATCGCAGAAGCATTGTATGATATTCACCACTCATACAACAGTTTTTTTTAGACATTTCAACAGACAGTAAAATAAACACGTTCCACTGTTAGGTCAAATACGGTAAGTAGACAAGGCGCTGCAATTTCTAGGGTAAATATGGTATTACGAAAATTACCGGATATGACGGTAAGGAATGTCACGTGACATGTTGCAAATTATGAAAACAAATTGCTGATGATGCCGCAAATGTGGTTTTATCAGTGAAAATCAGCTACAAATATGCAATGAAAATGTCAGTCTTTATATTCTAAACCAAATATGCTAATGCGTTGTATTTTTATTCATATTTAATTAAGGACAAAAGTGAGATAAATGCTACTTATTCGCACTGAAACGTAGTCAAAGCATATTTTGCGCTGCTGCGATGTCTCTTGATAATACGCAGGGTCTAGGAAAACTGCCATGACGCAGCACGCAGGTTCATCTAGCAGCACGCAGGTTCATCTAAAACCTGAAAGGCCCCTATCAGTTTGCCTAGGGTCGTCGGTCTGCGCACACTACACTGTATATGTGGATTTCACCATCTCCAAATTTATCTATAGCACATGATCTGATTTGTCAAATAGGATGCACAGGCTGATCTTGGCGGACAAAGAAACTGGCCCAGAGGACTTGTTAAGCGGAGAATATCTGGTAATAATTCTGGGATATTATTTTTTTAATTTTTTTTTTTCATTAAAACGTATATTGTGTGTACTCATTAGAAGCGCCTCCCCGTCACTTCTAATTACCCACAATTTATAATGCTGGAGAAACTTATCTCAGACTTATCATCAAATACAATACTCTGTGATTTCTATTGTTCTGTGACGTAAGGTAGGATTTCCCCTGACGCTGTCCGCGTAATAATTGTGCAATGATGAATCGCAACGAAGCAGTTACTAGAGTTTCCATGTGTCGACGGGGTATTTATGCGATCGTGGTTCTGTAACAACGATCTAAAATTGTAAATCCGTTATGTCGGAGAAACTGAGATGAATCTCCGTATCGGGCAAAATCACGATTATTTTAGTACCGTGCAAAATCACGAGTATCCGAGCTGGCATTCTGCTTAAATTTATATCGTACCGTTGTCTGTCCGGCCAATAATGGTACAATATAGATAATAGATTTAAGTAAAATGCTAGCAGAGACAGATATAATATCTGTATCTGTTTACCACTAACTAAAAAAATAACCTTTATTTTTCTTACCTCACCCGAGTCTTTGGCCCATATACCCACAACAAATATTTTTGTGGAGAAATAAGAAAAATATCATTACATTATGGCTGAGAAAACTTGCTGTATCCACTATGGACACACACACACACACACACACACACACACACACACACACACACACACACACACACACACACACACACACACACACACACACACACACACACACACACACACACTATGTTTTGTATACCCGTATGTTCCCCATAGCACACAAACGTCAATGCATGAGACTCGGAACATCTTCCGGACCATAGAAATTTGTTCTTGACATGGGTAGTTCGAGTCACTGAGGGTTAATCATAGTGCCAGGTCAGGAGGCAAATGGAATAATTAGGGATGTCTATTCGGACTTTTATAAAATAATGGTATGGTAAGTATACTCATTAGAATCGCCTCGATAAGGCGATTCTAATGAGCACACTCAACATACATTGGCATAAGAAAATAAGAATGTTTGCCTAAAATATCCTTAGATATTTGATTTCTAAATATCGAACGAATTTCCTACGGATTCAAAAAACGGCTTCGAATCAGCCACGGTAAACGAGCCATCGATGTTAAAGTCACTGAAGGATTACTGTATACATGTAGTTCAAACTGGTATATAGGGGCTAGATATACATTATAAGGCCGATTTTCAAACTTGTGTATTTTTAAACCAACCTTCAATTTGTTCAAATAGTTTTCTTTCAGAGTAGACCTCTTTCCTGAAGGATGACAAAACAATTTTGTCAGAAAAGTCTTTCCATTCCGCTTAAAGCAGGTAAACACTTCTCGCAGATAGCGATTATAGGAGAGTTTATTGTTAAGTCTGCTAGAGCTGTTACAGATATTGGGTTATTCTAAGAATAATGGAGTATTGAGAAATGAGAAAAATATCAATCTCGTTTAAGTTAAAATGCTTAATTTACAGTTATGGCTAAGCAGCACACATTTTATGTGTTGACTAAATGATACACCAAAAACCTTCTGAGTATACCATCATCTTTATATACCAAAAATCTTCCTGTCTGTCTGTAATTGTTGCACATACAAAGAACTACTTAAGAAACTGCATAACTTGTATTAACAATACGAAAACATGATTATTCAAATATATAGAAAATTTCACCTCCAAAAACTGAAAATTTTCAGATAAAAGCTCTGATATTTTTCATATTTCTGCTCAAAACATAGATTGTGGGTACTCGTTAGAACCGCCTCGGCAAGGCGCTTCTAGCGAGTACACAGAATCTATGTTTTTAAGCAGAAATAAGAAAAATAGTGCATACCCCGTAAACCCCAGTTTTATTATATAAAAGTGGGGTTTAAGGGGGTCAGTATTATATAGGTATGTTTTCGTGATGGGAGACTTGAAACACTTTGTATTTGTCCCTATAATTTACAAGGGAGACAGTTTTAGTGACTTCCTGTTTGCTTTCCAGCACACCAAATCCCTTCTGAAAAGGGGAGCAAATTATTTCTTTTAGAGTAGATCTATTTTCAAAAGAGATTTGAGGGGAGTAAATCATTTCCTTTTAAAGTAGACCCCTTTTCAGAAGGGGTTTGGTGGAGAAAATTCTTCCCTCTTTTAGAGTAGATCCCTTTTTAGAAGGGAATTGATAAAAGAAAGTTGCAAAGGGGAGCAAACTCTCTTCTTTCAGAGTAGACACCTTTTCTAAAGGGCGTTAAACAATTTAGAAAGTAAAAGTGTATCCACCTCCCTTAAAGACTCTATGTTCCTCAAAACAGACATTTTGTTTTATCCAGGAAAGGTTTAATAAATTGATAACTGGTATTAATACAATCATAAATGAGGCATATGACAGCCTTTAAAATTTCAGTTAGTCTCTCGTTTTTGAACTGGATCAAAAGTGAAATCATTTTTTTATCATATATCTGAATAAATGTTGGCAACATTAATTCAGAGATACGATAAAAATAATTTTATTTTAAGAACGAGAGACTAACTGAAATTTTACAGGCAATCAGACACATTTTATCATTGCATTAATACCATATATCAATTTATTAAACCTTTCTTGGATAATAAAATATCTATTTTTGTGGAATAAGGAGTCTTTAAAGCAGGTCAGAATTTCTCGCAGATAGGGATTGTAGGGAATTTATTTTTAAGTCTTTTAAGTCTGCTAGAGCTGTTAAAGACATGAGACTATTCCGAGAATAATGGAGGATGATGAAATGAGAAAAATAGTAACATGTTTAGATAAAAAAAATGCCTTATTTAGGGCTATGGTTAAGCAGGACACATTTTACATGTGTTGACTAAATGATACACCAAAAGCCTTCTGACAGCCATCTTCCAATCTTTACCTAATAAATTTATGCGTATACAAACATCACCTCAGAAACTACTCTCAACCCCGTGTTAATGGGATCTGATATACTTGGTATTTGTCCATATATTGTACAAGAGAGATAATTTTTGTGACTTCATGTTTACTTTTCTGCACACCAAATCCCTTCTGAAAAAAAAGATCTACTCTAAAAGAAAAGAATTTGCTCCCGGGGGGAACAAATTCTTTTCTTTTAGAGTAGACCCATTTTTCAGAATTTTGACAGAAAAGTTTCGATATCCATTCCCCTGAAAGCAGGTCAAAATTTCTCGCAGATAGCGATTGTAAGAGAGTTTATTGTTAAGTCTGCTAGAGTTGTTACAGACATGGAACAATTCCAAGAATTACTTTTGACAAGCAGTCATTTACCAGCTGGTAAATCGTCCTTGACTTAACTAATGTGAAATGTCTTTAATAAAAACGTTAAAATAATTTATGACTTTGTAGAAGTTTGTCTATAGACTGGAATGATCAAGTTAAAAAATGAAACGAGGCTCATTGCACCGATTTCAGTATTTTAACCGCACCGCACCAAACAAAACCAACAATAACTAAACACCCCGCATTATGCACATAAACCGCATCACACAAAAAGGGACCATATAAACCACAACGTCCTCTTCTTCATTGTAACTGCGTTTTTGTTTTAACTCAAGTCTAAATGTCCCAGGTCAAAGAGGAAAAATAATGTGTACGAAAAATCGAAACAAAATAAAACAAAGCAGAAGCATTCTGTCTCTCTGTCTCTCTCTCTGTCTCTCTCTCTTCAATTTAGAGCCAGCTTTCTATGTTTTGTACCTCACTGAAAAGATTGTTTGCCTTTTCTTCATTCTTTAACATGCATCCAATAGGCTGAAGCCTTCTGCAACACAAAATGCAGGCATGGCATCGTTACTGAGTCGGTATATGCCAAGATAAACGAAAATGATAGTTATTATTATTTAGTTTCAAGTAAAAATAAAACATCTCTGTTTCCAAAAAAAAATCAGCCTACAACAACAACTGCACACAACAATGATGAACAGATAAACTGCTGTTAACCCATTAAAGACTGAATAAACTCTTCCACACTATTTATTGGAAGCGTCCTTTTTCAGTGTTAGGTATGTCAGACTATATGATGTAGATATTCCTAAAGTAAAATGGTTGAACTATTTGCAAACAGTGGAGACCCTGATCAGACGCCGCGTTCTGCGGCGTCTGATCTGGGTCTGCACTGTTTTACCTGTTACCTGTTTAGGGTATCAAGCTTCAATGGGTTAAACAGCTACTTCTAACATCTTGACTACTTCTATACTTATAATGATTCGAATAATAATAAATTAGGTAAACACTTTCTAGCTCTGGAAAAAAATGATCTTGAAGATGATACTCATTGCAAGATAAAGATCTCAAATGCCATATGCGGGGGTGGTATGTGTGTGTGTGTGTTGGGGGGAGGGGGGGGGGGGGGGCTGACGTAGGCAATATTGCCTGCTTGGAGAATCGTCGATGGATAAGAAGATTCGGTTGACGAACAGAAAATGCCCTGATCAGTTTGTGTTTATGCCAAGGCTGATGTAGGCATTCACTTAGACTAGCTACTAGTCGGATATCAACATTATTTTCATCAATCAATTATAATTATTACTTTACTTAATGAACTAAGGGCCATCTACTACTTACTGCTTGCCTCACCTCTTTGATAGCAGCAACTAATCTTGGCGATATCCGACCTTGATGTCAAATTCTGGCTATACAAGATGTTATACATATTTGAATCAGATTATAGTAAGGAGTGATGGAGTGATAAAACATGACATCAAGGTCTTGGAGCTAGTCTAGCATTCACTGTTCTCATATGGCATAATGACCGTCTTCTTGTGTTCAAAACTGCTGCCTGCTTTTATGACTTCATTCACTTAGAAGCGTTTTTTTTTTTTTTTTTTTTTTTTTTTTTTACATACTCTAGATACTTCAGCCGTTTCATTTCTATAAATATGTGTGTGTTTTAGTGTTATCAATTAAAAGAATCTATAACTCCGTTATCTGTATTTTTTTTCAGGAACCTGGGTATGTCCGGAGCGGGACTGGACGTGCTTCAGAATCCAAACGTGTATATAGTGGGAACAAAATCAATGTGCATATCTCTCACAGGACTGTCCCTAGGTCAACAAAAACTCTGCACTCTGTATCATGATCATATGCAGAGTATAGGCCGAGGGGCACAGATGGGAATCAGGGAATGCCAATATCAGTTTCGATTCCGCAGGTGGAATTGTACAACCATACAAGGGGATTCTTCTGTGTTTGGTCCTGTTTTAGAAATACGTAAGTTTTATTCATTACAATTCTGTTCTCTTCTGTTCTACATACAGTCGAACCTCAATGGCTCGAATATCTTTGGGACCATGGAAATTCGTTCGAGACATGGGTAGTTCGAGCCACTGAGGGTTAATCATGGCACCAGTTCAGGAAGCAAATAGCGATAATTTAGGGAAATCTTTTCGATTTTCTACACAATGGTTGTATGTTGAGTGTACTCATTAGAATCGCCTCCATGAGGCGATTCTAATGAAAACACACAACATACAATTCCATGATAAAATAAGAAAAAATCCCTAAATATTTGTTTTCTTGAGCTATTGGAAGAATTTGTAGGGACTGAAAAAAGAGTTCGAATCATCCAGGGTAAACAAGTCATCCGGGTTCGAGCCATTGAGGTTATACTGTATACGCCATGATGAGAGAAAATGTACCATCGGGCATGTGCGCCCAGCGAAGGCTTAGATCAGATCCGTGCAGTCTGATCAAAGTCTCTACTGGGCCTTTTTGTGATCACTTAAGCCCGATTCTGGGATTTTTGAAAATATATGTGGGTCCCTGATGAGGACTTATTGGGCGAAACCAGCAAGTCTGACCAGAAAACTTGACACTTCAGGTTATTTTCGATTTTTTTGTGAGTGTTTTCATTGTTTCAAGGATCATTCCTTTTATAATCTTTTTGGATAGCCGGTGATCTGCGGTTTCAACAGGCGGATAACGAAGACCGGTCAGACTGCACGGATGTGCAGACTGACCTGTGTCTTCGCTGAGCGCACACGTTCAAATGTACAATTTCTCACGTTGTAGCGCATTTATTCAACTTATTTCGAAATCTGGCATGGTGTAGTAAAGCTGTGTGCCTTGACTAGAATTGTCATTCTACTGTACGCGAATCGTTTAGCCGAATATGAGGTTTCCCCATGTGTCTGGACCAATAGTGTTCAGAAATTGTTTTCTGTCATGTTAGATTCTCATCACGAAAACATGCCTATATAGTTTTGACCCCCTCAAACACCATCTTTATATAGTAAAACTGGGGTTTACAGGGGTACACATTATTTTCTTATTTCTGCTCATAAACATAGATTGGCGAGGCGGTTCTAACGACTACCCACAATCTATGTTTTGAACAGAAATATGAAAAATATCAGAGCTTTTTATCTGAAAATTTTCAGTTTTTGGTGGTGAAATTTTCAGTGGTGAAATTTTCAGTATATTTGAATAGACATGTTTTCGTAATGTCTTGGTCTCCGTAAAACACGGATTTGTATGGCTTGCCTTATCAAGTAGATGTGAGTGTACCTACACGAAACAATCGCTTACATGATTTTTCTTTTTAAACTGAAAATCTAATTGCTTGAACCGCAATTGTTATTTTATGGATACTTGTTTGATTCTAGCGAGACAATGGTACATCTAAGTGGTCGAAACAACAAGGTGGCGAAACAACCCAGTAAGCATTCTTTTTAAATCTATAGCGGGCCGTTATCGGCCCATCAGGGTACATATAGCTGACGGGGCGATAACGGCCCGCTGTGGATTTATAAAGAATGCTAGCTTGGCTTGTGATTTATGATGTCAGCCTGTACATAGTTTATGGTCGCGGCCATTTTTAGTTTTGTCTCCACTTTCGAAAAATAAGTCTATCTATTCTCCGTCTGTTTACAATCTAAGCACTATTTATTTTGTGAATGAGCTATACTTTCATATATCTTTTCAGTTAAAAATGCTTTTTACGCACTTTTCGCGTGATAAAAAAGGTTAGAGAAAAGTCCAGGGAATGCCACAATCACATGTCGCAGCCCTTTCCAGACACCAAGAGGAAGAGAAAACAGACAAAACCAAACAAGCGCGAATTGAAAAAAAAAAAAAAAAAACGTACGAAAAACACTAAGATTAGCTCTCTCTTTCCCAAGTGAGGTAATCACCACAAGACTGAAAAAGACAAGAACAAAATAACACAAGGGGAAACTTAAAACAAATCATCTCGTAGAATAAACCTCAGAGCAACAAAGAGTAAGACTAACACCGGGACTACCGCCTTAGAGCTGTCAGTGGAACTTGAGTCGCGGTACAAATGATAAATAAAAGGTTTTGGATCACACGTTAAATATATCTGCTGCATTTGCTTGCTTGCTTACTGTTAGAATTTTACTGAGAGAGGGAAGAAACTTACATTATATGGAGAGAGATTTCAAGATGAACGCTTCCTTGCGTGTAAAAAGAGAGATGTAACAAGTCACGTGTTTTCCCCAACATTGAACCAGGCTCATTGTGCAGTGGAAAAAAAAAAAAAAAAAAAAAAAAAAAAAAAGGAAGCTTGGACACGTACAAAAATCAGCAACGCCTCTACTTTTGCAGAGTCTTATGATATGAAGTATAAACACACAGCCACAGCGCCAATATGACGTCGCGGCAATGTCGAACTGACGTCTTTGACGTCTTTGTCTTTGCTTTGTTCAGACGAACAACGTAAATATATAGCAATGGGACAAAGTCCTTTCAAAGTGGAAGCAATGTTTCCACGTAACGTGCTGCTTTCGGCTGGCTTACCTGCGTATCTGCTGTTTTCATAAATGTCGTAATATAAAGTTTCATTGTAATTCAGGTCAGTTAATTGGAATCACTAAAAGATGCTCAAAACGCCAACCAATGATAACAAAAAATAGACATGCTCGTTTAAAACCACATTTTATATGTATAAAAACATATTTTTTTATGAATGCATAAATTCAAATGTTGACATTTAATCCACGTGTCAACGATTAAAATGCGTTCGAAAGACATAAAACTCTAATGTGTTTTACGACACTTGATGGAGGTGACACATTCCTTTTGCAATTATTATAACAATAAGATTTTCACTCATATACTTAAGGAATATTGTACTGCATTTTATGGATGCATACCACGGAGTCACAACAAAGCTTGTAACTGCGCAAGTAATATAGGGTGCCACACACACACACACACACACACACACACATACACACACACACACACACACACACACGAAAATCTATCACAGCATGCATAGACTCAGACAATATTTAGACTATAGCAGGTTTTTAACAGATTTTAACCCATTCATCACGAAAACGCGCCTATATAATTTTGCCCCCTCAAACCCCACTTTTATATAGTAAAACTGGGGTTTGCAGGGGTACATATTATTTTTCTTATTTCTGCTAAAACTATAGATTGTGGGTACTCGCTAGAACCGCATCGCCGATGCGGTTCTAACGAGTACCCACAATCAACGTTTTGAGCAGAAATATTAAGAATATCAGAATTTTTATCTGAAAAGTTTCATTTTTTTTGTTTGGTGGTAAAATATTCAATGTGTTTGAATAGGCGTGTTTTCGTAATGAATGTTCAGTGCAAAGGAGCGTGTGCTCTCGCGTATGGCGTTCGTATAACTGGATACTGTTAGCACTGAATATTGAATATCGACGAACAGAGAACGCCCTGATCGGACTCTGCAGAGGCGCAAAATGATCTGGGTTTCGCTGTTTATGTAGGACATGCGGGTCCTAAACTTGCATTGCGCTTTGTATAGATACATGTAGGTCAGAATGAGGAATGGTTTGTAATAGATCGGAATAGTTTGTAATAGTCCGGAATGATTTGTGTAATATACCAAAATGGTTCATGGGAAGTCGAATTTATACACTGTGTTTTTCTTTACCCAAGATTTTTTTATGTTTTTATTTTATCAGATCAAATCCCTCCAAATCCAAGGATAGGGACAAGTAACCAGAAAACAACGAAATGTACTCGTTTGTCATTAAATAACAGGCTTGCATTAACGCATAGCATACTGGGTAAAAATTTCAGCAGACGACATTTTGAAATGTTCTTCTTATTTTCCCAAGAAACTAGGGTTTGATATTTCACGCAGATTTTCTCTAAAGGAGACAAGGAGACAATTTGCATAAAATATCAAACTCTATTTTTTTTAGGAAGAAAAACAAAAGAGAAAATTTCGATTTGTTGTCTGCTGAGCTTTTGTCAGAAAGCGGTAAAGATTAAATTTGTATTGAAACTCTGCCTGAATAAAAACATCTTTCGGCGGATCGAATTTCGTCATTTAAAGCTATTATACTTCTCGTTGTCCCTGTCATATATGAAAAAGTGTATGCATATTTTGTTTTTATATTGCCATCTTGACTGGTGCGACATAAGTCATTAACACATGTCAATTTGCGCAACTGAATGATAGATATCTACAAGATGAAGGGAGTTGGAATTTACATTACGAAAACACGCCTATTCAAATATACAGAAAAATTCAACTCCAAAAACTGAAAATTTTCAGATAAAAAACCCCGATATTTTTCATATTTCTGCTCAAAACATAGATTGTGGGTACTCGTTAGAACCGCCTCGGCGAGGCGGTTCTAACGAGTACCCACAATCTATATTTTGAGCAGAAATAAGAAAAATAATCTATACCCCTGTAAACCCCAGTTTTACTACATAAAAGTGGGGTTTACGGGGGTCAAAATTATATAGGCGTGTTTTCGCGATGAACAGCACCTGCCTTTCTGCCACAGTCAAGAAGCGTCTCGACATTTGCCTAATATTTTCGACTAAAATTTGCCGTACGAAATCGACGAAATTCAGATGAAATTTCGTAGTCGACCGAAAGCCGACCAGACCTCGTACCGACGAACTTAATTTCATTCGACAAAATGGCCTGAAAACCCTTCTTATAACTTAGATCTGTTATGTATGCTTATTGTTTTCTTAATTAAAATATAACCTCGAACTCTTATATATGCTCATTTTCTTCGTAATTAAAATATAACTTAGACATGTTATCTATGCAGTGTTATTGCTGTGCGTTCATTTTGTTTCCTTATGATATTCACCTATTTTTTTTTTTCTTGCGCGTCTAACCTTTACCATTCCCTGGATGAATTCATAAGACGACCAATTGATGATACTTTTCTTATTTATCCCAGAAAATGGGCCTTGACATTTCGCGCAAATGGTCTCCTAAGGAGCCAGTTTGCATGAAATGTCAAAGCCCATTTTCAGGAAAACATAAAAAAAAATAATTCAAAATGCCGTCTGCTGAACTTTTTACCCAGCATACTAAATGTTAAGGATCAACTGTCACGTTATCAAGCTATTGAGTATACTCAGTTTTTAGGCCACAGATTGCGAAAATATAATCTGTTCTAGAAAATAATTTGCATTTGCAAACGTCACGAACCCTGTTTTCTTTGGGACAACTTTTGAAGTACCGATGACACCTCTTAATAGATAATTAAAACCGAAACATGCGAAAAAGGTCAGTAAGTCAAATACAAGGAACGAAACCATAATCAGCTCACGCGCCTATAGAGGCTATGTAGACATCCTCTATCCGTTCATATAGTCTGTTATAACGGGCAGAGCTGTAAACGGATAACGAAGGCCCAGATCAGCCTGCGCACATGCGCAGGCTGATCAGGGCCTTCGATATCCGCATATGCGACAGGGACATTTTTCTCATGGCACGGCGCGCCGACATGCAGTTCATATTGTCTTACCCATATTCATTACTATCATAGTAAAATATCAGTGATTGTACGATTTTTTTTCTCGCACTCGACGGGTTAACTTGATTTTGCTCATGTTTCAGAAGAAAAGAAATTCAATATGATAAGTGCAGCAGGGCATGCAAATACCTTTTTGGGGGTCTAACTTGCACTTACATACGTCTGTATTATGCATTTTGTGCATGGTTGTTTGTAGGCGTTTAATGCGGTCAGGAACCCTAACTACGTGGCGGCAGTGTTTGTGTCTGCACATCTTTGTAGTACTGCTTGTAAACATGAATTTCAAGTGCACAATTAATCAATTAATTAATTATGATCGTTATGAAGAATGACCCAGCTCTTGAACTATTCCGCTCGTTTCCCCTTTTTGCACTGACGATTTGCAATGGAAAGTACCTTTCACATACCCATATTATGCCTGTATATTTGAAAATCGAATACCGCTTAAGCCGGTGCTCGGGGGTAAGGGGGGGGGGGGGGCATATACAGCCTCGCAAACTACATAGCTGTATATGAAGAGACTTAATAAAACCGAGTCTCCGATTTTCGTTCTTTTGTGTGTTCGTGTGTTCTTTGTTTCCTAAGGCAATCTTTTAGATTTTTATTTTACTTCACTGCAGCTGGTGTTAAGTGCCGTATGGCGGCCGTAGAACGTCTCCCCGTACTTCACCACAGTGCATATTATATTTTCATTTCCTTTGTGCTTGTTGAGTCCAGTCTGGTTACTTTGAAACTACCGCTTAAGCCAGTGCTGAGGTGGGGTTGGGGGAGGGGTGGGGGGTGGGGGAAGAGGGTGGTTAAGGGTGGGGGTTGGGGGTGCGCATACAGCCTCGCAAACAACATAGCTGTATATGGACATACTTAATAAAACTGAGTCTCCGGTTTTCGTTCTGTTGTGTGTTTCTTGTCTACAAAGGCAACTGTTTAGATTTTTATTAACAGTTTCGATACGATATCACGAAAACATACCTATATAAATTTGACCCCTTGAAACCCTACTTTTATATAGTAAAACTTGGGTTTACAGGGGTATACATTATTTTCTAATTTCTGCTCAAAAACATAGATTGTGGGTACTCGTTAGAACCGCCTCGCCGAATATAAAAAATATCAGAATGTTTTTATCTAAAAATTTTCATTTCTTTTGTGGTGAAATTTTCAATATATTTGAATAAGCGTGTTTTCGTAATGATTATAAAATAGGGCTGCGCTACTTAAAGCACAAATTTTGCGATGGTTCGCGAACATCTGCAAACTTTTCGTTCAACTGTGACCATTGTCGGTGGATGGTAGAGAGGGTCCGCGAATTGAACCTTGAGCTGTCTTCTGGCTCACCTAAATGACAGCCAGTACGAATAACGTTTATGTCTGTTTGTTGCAAGAATATGAAAAACATATTGCGTTGATACAGTTGTTTTCTCGCCTATATATAAGTTGAAAAATATTCAGTTTTATTCAATTTGATATAATTTATTCGATCGTATGTTAAGTGTCGTCGATTGGGAATAAATGAGGTCACATGAAACTTGTTTACAATGACCATTCGAAAGCTGCAATTCAGTTTTTTTCACAAACTATTTTGCATCTCAGAACCGTCTCATTTCGCTTCAAATTAGCGATTAGCAGTTGGCGAGACTTAATGTTAGCTCTAGTAAGTTATATCAGTATTTGTCACGAATAAACAATATCATTCATAGTTGTATTGCAAAAAAAAAAAAAAAAATCATACATAAAGTGTACTCGCATTGGCCGCCAGTGTGCAGTTCAACGTATATATTCGCGGACACTCACTACATGTACCATCCGCGTCGAAATCTTACAACTGCATGGAAGGTTTACTAACTCTACTGAACGCAGCACTAACATGCCACCGTTAATATTGTATACATCGATTTGTTTCGAAAAGGACTGCTGTTTACACTTAACTCTTTCGGCGCCAAATTTCAGACGACATTTGTCGTCTGCTTTTTTATTTTAACAAACTATCGTTCGGAAAGACGTTTATATGTAAAGTTGAACGACTGAATGTCAAACAGCGTAGATCCAGATGAGACGGCTCATTGAGCCGTCTCATCTGGATATATGCTGTTTGCAAAAGCCTATTATTATCGCCTGTGGCAGTGAAAGTGTTAAACAAACATACCTTTGTAAACAGTGTAGATCCGTATGCGATGGATCATAACCAGCCGTCTCATCAGGATCTACACTGTTTGCGCAACGACATCAGTATCTTCACTGTTTGCCACTCTTTTGTAGTGACGTTTTGAATGAAACCCCTATTTGCAAAATGGATGTGCCCAGTTTCAAAATGGAAGAGACCGTTTCAGAAACATATGTATGAAAGGGCTAACCAACCAACAAGTATAGTCATGGAACGGCTCATTACGAACTCTGCATGCGTGTTCGAAGAGTAAATGCTCGTAACGAATTTCGTGTAAATCTATAGTCCAGCTCGCATTCTACTTAAATCTATACTGGACAGTTATCGGCCCGACAGGATTCCTGTCAGATATTTATTTATGCTGAATGCTAGCTGGGACATATTTGGGTTTGTGGAATTGAAAGGGTTACATATTATTGTTGCATGTCTTACACTGCGTGTTACACGTAGGGAACACACACCCGTTATCTCTTTCGAACCTGTTTTCTGCTGCAAGGGAACACACACCCGTTATCTCTTTCGAACCTGTTTTCTGCTGCTTGTAGAAACGGAACTGTATCTCCAGTACACCAGCGTTTCACATCTGAAATATTTCCACTGATCCGTGAATGCTCCTCGAAAGAGACAAACGTTTGATGAAAGCTTTTTCTCTTACGGTATCTACAACATTATTGAGAAATAATCATTTCTGGCACCGCCTCCTAGCAAACATTCTCCTTCCGGTTTCTTGGGAAGATCTAAAATTAGATGGGTCTTGGGAAAATGGCTATGGCCATACTCTAACACCAGCTTGGGCATCCGCATGTTCTCGTCTAACCCTGTGTCAAACAGAGTATTCACCATACCTTATTCTGCTGCGCAAAACGCATGCTACATATTTACCCTTTCACCCCTGAGTTTCTGAAATGGACTCTTCCATCTTTGAATGTGGCATGTCGTTCATCAACGCAAACAGGGAATCAGTCAAAAACAATATCACAATGACAAACAGTGTAGATTCAGATGAGACGGCTAGTTATGAGCCATCTCATTAGGAACTAAACTGTTTGCAAAGTTACCTGTTTTATTCTACATGGCTAAACCGTGCCTGTGGGACATTCTTTTACGCCATTTTCCCCAATCCGCTGCACACCACATTATTTAATTAGCAATATCAGATCATCACGTGTTGCACGTTATTCCTTTCTACGTGATATAGTATTTTTAATTATTAGGAAGTACAGTTCAGTGCAATAAAATAGTTAATTTTGTTTGAGGCTTTGGACCTGTTCTGACCCTTTTTAGAAACTTTATACATGCGCAGGTTGCTGTTACCTGTGTATACATGTATGTATTTTCTGCAGGAACGAGTGAGGTGTACGGCGTTATACCTATCAATCAACAGAATGGAAAGAAAAAAAATGTTCATCTGCTTGGCGTTTTCTGACTATCAGATACTCTTTATATTTGAGGTCACATGGAACGGGTTTACAATACCCGTTCATGGTATACATTAGTTTGAGAGAAACACTCCCGAATGTTCTTAAAATATAAACGCAGCTCGCAGTCAGTAAAGCAGAACACTCGAGAAGTTTCAAGGACGTATAGCTTTTGGCGCATAGTAATGATACATAACATGTATACTTGAGTATGTTATGGTACTAAAAATATATATCCTTCTCAGGTTTTATCTTCTTGCAACTATTTTATTACTAACATGCTAGTGTCTGGTATTAAACTATGTGTGCATACTTAACACTTTGCATGCTAGGTAAAAATTTCATTTTGAACTATGCTTCTCAAATTTTCCAGGAAATAGGACCTCATTTTATGCAAATTGTCTCCTTAGGTAGGAGACAATTACATGAAATGACAAAGCCTCTTTTCTGGGAACAAAAAGAAAAATATCATCAATTTGTCTTCTGTTGAATTTTCCCATGGCGTTCTAAGTGTTAAGATGGAACATAATAATACAAGCAAATGCGTTATGTGCATAACTTTGACATAAATGCCTTTCGGTGCAAATTTAATTGGGATTGTCTGTATTTCTGCAGATGAATATTTATCTTCTTATAAATAAAGTTTACCATACAGTTTAGTATAATGTTCCAGAAAGAAAATGTGGTGTTTCTGAACAGTGATAAGAGGCCAGTCTGCGCAAGCTCAGTCACTATGTTTAACAATCCATGTCCGTTCACTGAATCGTCGGTAATAGAATAGACTCCATACCCGGCAGGCACATGACGTAAATATAACGTCGCCTCAACGTCGATGCAACGTCATGACGTTGCATCGACGTTGAGGCGACGTTATATTTACGTCATGTGCCCGCTGGGTAGTCTTTGGTCGGGATCTCCGTGTTTCATATAGTGGTTTCCTTTACCTTTGGCAGTCAGTGTCTGGGATCTGTGCCACGTTCCATCATTCTTGTTTCATCGCACTGATTTAATTTTACTTACACGTTTTTCTGTGATGTTTCACTGATTTAGTTAGGGAGCTTATTATTTTGTATATTTAGAGCATTTGAACTTAGGGTAAATATTTTGTGCCAATGAAATCGATTTACTCCTCTCAACCCCACGCACTTCTCCTCCACCCCCTCCCACCTACCACACACACACATACACATTTATACTGACCATTCTAAGGCGGGGTTCTGGTGGTGTTCTTTCTTTGTGGTAAATATTTTGTACCAATAAAATCGATTTACTCCCCCACCTCCTCCCACCAACGCAACCACAGACAATAATAATAATAATAATAATAATAATAATAATACAATAGACACACACGATAGTCTTTTATACTGACCCTCACTAAGGCGGAGGTTCTGATGGTGTTCATTCCTTGTGTGGTCTTAGGGTTATATGCTACGGGGCTTTTTGCTTTCGGATTTCGTCCTTTTTGCTGTCTTTTTCCCAGCTAGCATTCTACGTAAATCTACATCGGGCCGTCATCGGCCCGTCAGCTACCCTGACGGGCCGATGACTGCCCGATATAGATTTACGTAGAATGCTGACTGGGTTGCTATGTTTAGTTGGTCGTGTCTAGCATTATAATTACCTCGTTGGGGAAAAGGTAGCTGGATGCATTGCGTTTTCATCGGTTTGTAACGTGTGTGCTGTCCGTCGTAGTTGGTTTATTCTTTCTCTTGGTGACATTATACCCCGCCACACAATAGTGGCGGGGTATTATGGTTTCATGTTGGTCGTCCGTGAGTCCGTCCGTCCGTCCGTCGTACGTCCGTCCGTCCGTTTTTCGTTTCCGGATGATAATTGAGTAAACATCAATGGATTTTCACCAAACTTGGTATGTGCATTGATATTGTGGAGATCTGGTTTGGGATTCCTAATTGGCAAATTTCGTCACTTTTTGACGGAGTTATCTGCCCGAGACACGCCCATATTTTCGTTTCCGCACTATAACTTGAGTAAATAACAAGGGATTTTCACCAAACTTGCTATATGCATTGACATTAAAGAGATCTGGTTTGGGATTGCTAATGGGTAAATTTCGTCAAATTTTTACGGAGTTATCTGCCCGAGACACGACCATATTTTCGTTTCCGGGTGATAACTTGAGTAAATAACAAGGGATTTTCATCAAACTTGCTATATGCATTGACATTAAGGAGATCTGGTTTGGGATTGCTAATGGGCAAATTTCGTAAAATGTTTACGGAGTTATCTGCCCGAGACACGCCCATATTTTCGTTTCCGGATGATAACTTCAGTAAATAACAAGGGATTTTAACCAAACGCTATATGTATTGACAGTAAGGAGATCAGGTTTGGAATTGCTAATGGGCAAATTTCGTCAAAGTTTTACGGAGTTATCTGCCCGAGACACGTCCATAGTTTCATTTCTGGATGATAACTTGAGTAAATAACAAGACCTTTTACCCAAACTTGCTATATGCATTGATATTATCAAGATCTGCTTTAGGATTGTTATCTGTCCATTGATATTATCAAGATCTGGTTTAGGATTGTTATCTGTCCCTCCGTTATTTTCTTTCCAGACATTTTCGCAAAGATAACTTTAATACATAAACAAATAATTGCTATGGCAGGGTATTATGCTTGCGGTGTTTTTATTTTATTTTATTTCTTTTTTTAAGCTATGTTCTTTGACTGTGACTCTTCCAAGTATTTTTATACATAAATACATTTCCAGGCCTGGAAAAGGAGGTCCAAATATACGTCTATAATATGCATATATATGACTTTACATGTACTCCCGTGAGGCTGGAAGTCACACTTTACGCGACTCAGTGATGCTGTTTCACTGTTTGCGGCAGTTGCTGCGACTCAGTGATGCTGTTTCACAGTTCGCGGCAGTAACTGCGACTCAGTGATGCTGTTTCACTGTTTGCGGCAGTAACTGCGACTCAGTGATGCTGTTTCACTGTTTGCGGCAGTAACTGCGACTCAGTGATGCTGTTTCACTGTTTGCGGCAGTAACTGCGACTCAGTGATGCTGTTTCACTGTTTGCGGCAGTAACTGCGACTCAGTGATGCTGTTTCACTGTTTGCGACAGTAACTGCGACTCAGTGATGCTGTTTCACTGTTTGCGGCAGTAACTGCGACTCAGTGATGCTGTTTCACTGTTTGCGGCAGTAACTGCGACTCAGTGATGCTGTTTCACTGTTTGCGACAGTAACTGCGACTCAGTGATGCTGTTTCACTGTTTGCGACAGTAATTGCGACTCAGTGATGCTGTTTCACTGTTTGCGACAGTAACTGCGACTCAGTGATGCTGTTTCACTGTTTGCGACAGTAACTGCGACTCAGTGATCCTGTTTCACTGTTTGCGACAGTAACAGCGACTCAGTGATCCTGTTTTACTGTTTGCAGCAGTTACTGCCGCAAACAGTGAAACAACATCACTGAGTCGCGTAAAGTACTGTAAGGTACGCTTTTTCTGATATCATGCTCACAGCAAGGTGAGGCTTTGGAACATAAAATTCGGCATGGTATATTTCCATGATCTAATCGCTTTTACGTCCACCCAATTAAAAAGTAATATAAACATCATGCTGCAGGTGTGGTTCAGTACCTACCACTTTGTTTATATCTATTTCAGGTCCCAATTTACCAACATAGCTTACTTACCATTTTTGTATGCATTTTTGGTTTATACTCTGTTACCATGGAAACAGAATAAATTGGTAGGCGTACAGCAAACTCTACAAAATGCCTGTACAGTCTGTCAGGGCCTTCATTGGTCGCTGTCAGTATTCAGTGAAGTTCAAATAGCGTGCGTGCGAACAGAGCAGAATTGTTGGAAATTTCGATGGTTAGGGGTTGAAGTGATGATTTCACTTGTTAAATATTACTACGCCATTATTGAATTAATTGTAGGTAGTTGAAAATTCTGATGACTAAGTGTCAGAAGGCTGCACATATATATATATATATATATATATATATATATATATATATATATATATATATATATATATATATATATATATATATATGTATGTGTGTGTGTGTGTGTGTGTGTGTGTGTGTGTGTGTGTGTGTGTGTGTGTGTCAGTTAGATTGAATTATACATGTACGGACACAAAATCTTACATTTGTATAAAAGCAAAAGTTCCTTACCATTTAGATAAGCTTTGTGATTATATTCGGCGCTCTGTCTTGGACTCTACATAACGTGCAGCTGTACAGCTCTTCAACCATAAATCTTGGTGGAAATTTCCTTGATGATCAAAAGTTTCATCTCAAGTGGCTGGTAAATCACCTTCTCAAATCTGATGACGCGTTACCGAAGTGGTTACCGGAATTTCAGGGTGTTTTACGTCAGCTGTTTGTATGAAATAACAACAAAATAACAAGTTCCTCGTGCGAAGTCCTTGATCGGCTACTGAAATATATACCCTTAGTATTTAATCAAATAGTGTAGACCCAGATAAGACATCTCAGAACTAGTCACAATATAATTGAAATCAGATTGTAAAGTATTTCTCTGTTCATATTTGGAAATACGGATTGTGATTTTCTCTTATCTTTTTTTTTTTGTATACAACGTGCGAATAAGGCCCTTATACCGCATGTAAACAACGAGAGTTTAGAAAAGCCTGCGCATTTGCGCATTCAGATTTAGGCTCATATATATATTTACAGTACCTACCGTAATAACTCTGAGTATTGGAACAAACAGGCCTGAGCAAACAGTGAAGACCCAGATCAGACGCTGCAAAACGCGGCGTTTGATCTGAGTCTACACTGTTTGCCACTAATCTAGCAGTTTGTAGACGGATTATCAGGGATTAAAATGGACGTTTAAAATTTTAGGACAGAGATGGTAATAAGTTCAGGGGTCTCCTTATTTAGGATACTTATAGCATTGATTCTTAAGCGGGCACAGAAGCCTTTATCAGGTCAAACGAATCTCAGAATGATCTGGGCTTTCGTTGCCCTCATTTGGAATAAGGGTCTTTTTACCATGCTGCATCGCAGATGCTTTTCAAGTAGCGGGTCTGAAAGTGGTTGTTCCACTTTTGATATTAAGCATTTTGTGGCTTTCACAGCTGAAACCAATTTGGTTAACATGTTGGAACAAATGTTTCTAAACTCTCCTTACTTTGGTTTTATGCAGCCATTATATGTCAAACTAGGTACCACTGTATAATTAGTGGAATTTTTATGGGAGAGTTGTTTACTGATGTACGCATTGCATAGCTTTGCCGTTTTGTATACAGGAATGAATTTTAGTTTTGTGGGTTTTATCGATATATTAATTCCAGCAAACCATTCAAAAGCTTAATAAGGTACGAAAGGGCCTTATATTAAGTGAAATTGTCACACGATGTTATTTAGAAATCATAGTGAATGAGAAAATCCCTTCACCAGTGAGTTAGGTTGCAACTGGCTATTAAACACTTTGTTGAATAATTGCTTGTCTGTTTCGAGTTACAGATGGTCCAAATAACACTGGAGAAATGCTATTAGTGTATTTAACTTTAGCTAACGCCCCATGAAACAGACTTTGTCCAACAGTGTAGACGCATATCAGACAAGTGCAGGAAGCATTGGACCTTCGCTAGCCTTAGATATGCGGAGATGAATTCTCGTTTAACTTCGAATTCTTAATGAACCATATTGTATTTTAGTAACTTATAGACTATAATGTTAATTGGTAGATAGTATGTTGCTCTTTGGCCTTTCAGCGAATTGCAACTTACGAAAACGTTGTACGGTAAATGTCCTAAAATTTCGAACACCAAAGTATCTGACAAAATGACATATGCAAAATGACATTTGCAAACAGTGCAGACCCAGATCAGACTGCTCCTGAAGAAGCAGTCTGATCAGGGTCTACACTGTTTGCCATTCCACTAAGAAACAGGTGCATAAAGCAAAATTTAGGCCAAGATAGTATGGAATAAAGTGTTCGAAATTTTTGGATACTTACCGTAACCCATCAGCAATTCTAATAGGAAAACCATATGGAATCAGAAAAAAAAGAAGAGAAAAAAGTATTGATTTTATGCCTGACAAATACGATGCATCTTATCTTGAAAGTTATTCGTGTCATATTTAACATTACTTACAAATTCAACGGTCCAGAAAGCAGGGGCATCAAAATAGTTTTGTTTATTCATTGTTTTCCCTTAAATCAGCACATTGTGGAGACTCCAAATACGAGCCATTGCGGCCGATTGAGTTTTTATCACTTTTAGTAGGCTTCCCATTTAAACACTTATTATCTTCAAGTTTACGGGTTGGCACATGTTTTTTTTTTTTTTTTTTTCATTTTGTTTTGTTTTGTTTACATTTTCGAATGAAAACACCATATTTTCCTTAAGAACCTGAGAAAACAGTGTAGCTCCAGATCAGACACCACAGAAGGCGGCGTCTGATCATGGTCTACACAGTTTGCTTACCCTCACCAAGTTTTAGACACGTCAACAGGTAGTAAAATGGACGTTGAAGTTTTAGGACAAGTACGGTAAGGAGTTCATGAATATTTAGTAAAATGGTCTTTTTCAAGTTTTAGAACAAGTACGGTAAGGAATTAAGTTGTCAAAATATTTAGGAGAAATACGGTATTCAGCAGGGCCCAGTTGTTCAAAGCGTCGTTAACTTAACAAACTCGTTAGTGGTCAAATTGTTAACTGTTCTATTAAGTACAATATCTAATTCACAGGTATTTTTGCTGAACAAAATGTGAGTAACTACTCACATTTTTTCAGCAAAAATATTAGCGAATATGCCATATTTAATTATCAAAGTGTTAACGATACGTTACTAACGACATCGTTAGTTTTGAACAACTGGGCCCAGGAATGGATTAGATGACCACCAACATTAAAGAGTTCACTGACCTTCGCAGTATCTTTAATGTACATTTATACACCCTCGGTAGACTTTTATTGAATTTAACTGATAGATAACACTTCTATGCTTGCCCTCCCTGAAAACCAGACAAGCTTTGAATAATTTGAATGCCTAACTTACTTACCATACTTCTCCAAAAATTTGGACAAGTCCATTTTACTACCCCTTCTTGTGGCTAAAAGGCAAACAGTGTAAACCCTAATCTGGCGCCGCGGTCGGATCTGGATTTTCTCAGCGGACGCATGTCGCTTACACAACGTCGATGCGTTGATGCGACGTTGTCTCAACCTTGCGCTGCTGCTGGGTTCCTTTACTGTTTGTTCAGGCCGGTTTGTCCAAATACTTAAAACTAAGGTCAATGCAGCATATGACTATTTTATCAGCCAGAGAATAACCAGCATACAGACATACTCTACATCATTAAACAAGTTGTGCTTAAAGTTTGGCTTAATTATTTATCTGCAGTATGATTTGTCATATATCTAAGGCAGTCTGCGGCGTCTGATCTGAGTCTGCCGTGTTTGCCAATGTCCCAGTCCAGTTTTACAGATAACCCTCTTTACACTGCACTATGACGTCACAGCGACAAAAATAGTGCGGCTATAAATAACCGTTATCTAGATTTACAAACGCGCGGTTTGTCATTGATAATCACGTGGTTCGATGGCAAACAATTGATCCAAAATGGCGGACAATCTACCAAGTATGTCCAGTCCCCTTACTTCGTCATGTTATTTGTCCTCGACGACGTGGCACTGTTTTTAATTTCTTACCTATTCCGAAATCCTGTGCCATGTGATGTTTCTAATGGCGTACAGTATATTTATTCCAGAAATTCGTAGAGCATTTGAAGAGCTTTAAACCGTTGCTATGATAGGGTTATCTAGCTAATCTTCTATGGCTGGGCTATAAAATCGTTATAAAACAGTAAAGAGCATGTTCGCCGTGTCAGAAATTTTGGCATTAGAACGATTCGACGTTTCATTGTTGTGTTTTTTGTTAATATTAAAAGCAATAAACTTTGCTCTGACATAAGATTGGCAGTATACGAGATCAGAGATTCTCTCGTCAAGAGAAACGGGACTGATACAGATTTGATGACTCTATGAAATGTTTCTAGGGCAATAATTGTTTCTTGGCTGATAATATCATAGCTGTAAAGAAGGATAGTATCTAGATGCGAGTTCTTTGTTTTCTTTTATCTGCATGTAAACGTATGTTCAGAGCACTTTTTGGAACAGCCTCGCCTCGGTATGGCAAATTAATGACTTCGCAGACCATATGTTTGGGTGAAGAAATAAGAATGAGAAAACAGCCAATAATTTTTTGTTTGGAAAAGGCGTCTGGGGCTATAAACATATGATCAATACACTGTATAAGATATATTAAACTATAAATGCATGTAAATGTATATTAATTTTAGGACATCGAGCATACAATGGTGCATGCAACTAAAATGCTAGAAAACAAATAATAAAATAACCATGCATTCATGATTGTTTACGCCCTAATTGCTTTTTGATAGACTTGGCTCCATTTAGACCCTGACAATATTCCCTGACTTCCAAACCCTTCGATCTCAAATTAATAGATAAACGTAGACGGACAAACACATCACAAGAAAGAAGTCGTTTACACTTTGGCACTATTTTGCCCTAGAGCAAAGTACCCTAGTTTTTGTGACAGAAAAATGAAAGGACAAAAGAAGTTTACCAGGATGAAACAATTGAATTATTATTGACAAATTTGAGTTTGGTCTGTAATTAAACAATATGCCCAGCTAGCATTATACGTAAATCTACATCGGGCCGTCATCGGCCCGTCAGCTACCCTGACGGGCCGATGACGGCCCGATATAGATTTACGTAGAATGCTGACTGGGTGTACGTTTATGTAAAACTGATATAAGTTCAAACAGTTTTATTTGTTATTGTCCAATCAGAGCCGAACTTATTAAATAGGCTTGAGTCACATAAACTGTTTGCTGGTACCAATCCTCACCCCTAATTACTTCCTGCTGCCTACTAGAAGACCTGATCGAGCTGGAAGACACCGCTGGCACGCAGAATGATACTCCTCTTTGTTCCTGTATGCCTCGAAAAGACATAGTCAGCATAATCTGCTATCGGAATCTAAACTTGGGTTCCAATCACTTCATGGGAAATGCTTACGCACTTTGAACTTTGCATCACCAAAGTTTGATCAGACTACTCAATGTCTGGAGCAGAACGCTGTCCTGATCAGGATCTGCACTGTTTGCCATATATCCAGCAGTTGTTAGACACATCACCATGCAGCTATATGTAAAATGGACTTATAAATGTTTAGGACAAAAATGATTAGGCGATAGTTAGGATAAATACGGTTTAGATTGTATATATGCATACCGTACTGTTCCCATGAGACGACTCAAAATCCAATATCAGTTTCTTATCATAGATTTCATTCAATAACTTGTCTGTCGAAAACATCAAATATTACATTTATATTTCAACAAGCAGATACACATTTTGATACTTTCAGACAAGCAAGAGTTAATTCAGAGAACTTTCTGACTAGCAATTTTAACAAGGGTACTGTAAATGCATGACCCTTTTTACGCTTGGAGAGCAACTGAATAAGTTGGAAGGGCCAAGTGAAACGCCTTTTGTCAAGCTAACGCCGTGCCGACATATGTACTGTACAGTAAAGCTTCAGAGATTCGAACACCGACGGCCCGTTCACCGTGGCTGATTCGAACTCGTTTTTGACAACCTAGAAAATTCTTCCGATATCTCAAAAACAAACATTTAGTGATATTTTAGGGAAACGAAAATGTATGTTGTATGCACTCATTAGAAGCGCCTCGATGAGTACACTCAATATACCATTATTTTCTTTAAGATCGGAAAGACATCCCTATTGCCTACTGACCCGGTGCTATGATTAATGATCAGTGGCTCGACCTACCCACGTGGAAAACAAATTTCCATGGTCCCAAAGGTGTTCAAGCTATCGAAGTTCGACTACCTATATGTATACGATTGCTTAGAAACAAACAACGATGCCAAAACCATAACTTATTCTCGCATCACGAAAACATGCCTATATAATTTTGACCCCCATAAACCCCACTTTTATATAGTAAAACTGGGGTTTACAGGGGTATACATTATTTTTCTTATTTCTGCTCAAAACATAGATTGTGGGTACACGTTAGAACCGCCTCGGCGAGGCGGTTCTAACAAGTACCCACAATCTATGTTTTGAGCAGAAATGTGAAAAATATCAAAAATTTTTTATCTGAAAATTTTCATTTTTTGGTGGTAAAATTTTCAATATATTTGAATAGGCATGTTTTCGTAATGGTTTGGACTGAAGCAGTGGCGCCGGGCTCGGGCAATACATCACATTTGTATACACTAATACAAAAGTTTGTAGTTTCTGGCAGAAATGAATAAGTTTGCCTTTGAATACACCGACAAAACTTCAAACTTAAAACGATTATGTAACGTTATCTGTTGAGAAATCTGTTTCAATTTGTCAAAAATTCTTTCGTTTCACTATGCAAACATTGATCGCACAAGTTATCAACAAAATTCCTACTGTCAGTAATATTCTAATCGCTCGCTGACACTTACACAGTTATTGCATTAAGTAGCGACAGATCTTAATAAATCTGCCTATTAGGTGCTACACTTGACACGATTTCCTACTAAAAGTGGCAGACCATGAAATGTACATCGCTCTTTTGTCTCTCCTGTCAACGTAGGTGATACCTTGTCAGTCCGCAGAAATATCTAATTATAACCAATAATAGGTGTAATGATGATTTTTATGTGGCCTTATGTGGCCTTCTGGCCATGGTGTTAAATCACAGAGTGCGAGACAGTGGGTGCCAAACGATCAGTCTATTGATGTAATACCCGGTTTGCTTCCGCTATTAACATGATAGTCGTTAGTACAGCCATTGTAAAGTATCATTCTGATCAAAGTACCCACGTTGCTGTGTTTGCATTAATTTGTACATTACTCGATCCATTCATTGCTAGCATCTGCAAAATGGGTCATTGGCAAACAATGTAGACCCAGATGAGACGCTGCGATAGGCGGCGTCTTATCAGTGTCTACAAGGTTTATCATGGTGAGAAAAAAACCAGATACAGTTAATTGAGGTAATTTCTATGTAACACTCCTTTGAATATGTTATGAACACATCCAACAATCATGATGAAATTATTTCGCGATTGTTCGATTGCTTGTATATATTCTGCGAATGTAAATATAATTATGAATTTGCGTCACACAAAAATCATGAGAAAAATAATAATAAAAAAGAAACCAAGTGAAAATATAAACATATCGTCTATCACGTGGAACTCCTTTCTGTTCCTTCTGTTATGTACATTCTGTATATCTCAAGGTGCAGTTCATCAGTATGGGCTTATCAGTCACGGCGCTAGAAACTGTAAATTAACATCACGAAAACATTCCTATATAATTTTGACCCCCCCCCTCGAAACCCCACTTTTATATGTAAAACAGGCGTTTACAGGGGTATACATTATTATTCTTATTTCTGCTCAAAACCATTGATTGTGGGTACTCGTTAGAACCGCCTCGGCGAGGCGGTTCTAATGAGAACCCACAATCCATGTTTTGAGCAGAAATATGAAAAACATCAGACTTTTTATCTGAAAATTTTCAGTTTATGGTGGTGAAATTTTCAATATATTTGAATAGGCAAGCGTGTTTTCGTGATGAGGGAGGCTGGATACACTCGGCAGATAGTCAGCAATTTTGTACAAGGGGCAGAATATTGTAACTTTTTTTTTTTTTTTTTTTTTTGTTTTTTTTGTTTTTGTTTTTGCTCACCTGCGCGCTAATCCCGTTCTGAAAAGAGGTCTACTCTAAATAGGGAAAAAAAACTTCGCTTCCAATGGGAGCTTCTGAAAAAGGGTCTGCTCTAAAAGGAAAGAATAAGCTCCCAAGAGGGAGCATATTATTTCCTTTTAGAATAGACCTCTTCTCGGAACGGAGGAAAAATCAATTTTGACAGATTTGCCTCCTTTTAAAGTGTGTCTATTTTCTATTAGTCGGTCGAAAAGAAAATTTCTATCCGTTTTATATTCTCTGAATGCATTCTGTGACATTCTGCTCAACTAATATGACTGAATGACAAATGTACAGGCTGATGTATAGTTTCAAAGTAACTTTTCGCAAATATCTGATCCTGCACACCTATACTCAGACACAGTCATGTCGATTAGTTCTCTTTTAAGAGAATATTTCATCAACTTTTTGAATCATGCTTTATATTAAGTATTGTGCGCCAGTAAAAGACAAAGTAATTACAGAGCACAATAAGATGCTTGAGATCGACCTCAATTTGACCACATTTTAGTGGTATTAGGAGGTCAAGGTCGAAGGTTATGTTAGTCCCTCTTGGTCCGTACATTGTGCACACCAGATGCGCTCAAGTGGCATTTTCAAAGTTCTGTGATACCTGTACAGGTTTACTCTTTATTTTCGTACAAAGAGGCCTGAGCAAACAGTGTAGACCCGGATCAGACGCCGCGTTCTGCGGCGTCTGATCCGGGTCTACATTGTTGCCACTCATTCTGCAATTTCGGACATATCAACATGTAGTAAAAAGGACTTCTTGAAATTTTAATATGATTTGCTTTTTGTTGGCTTTCTCTTTAGTTCATTGGTAGGCAATGCTCTGTGATCGTAGCTCATTCTGGACATCTTATTTACTATTTAAAGTTCATCTAAATACGCAAACGAAGCAACAAGCATGAGCGCATATACAAACAAAGGAGTTCCAGATCGAATTGCCTATCCGCACAATCTGCGTACGGCATTCGTTGTTCGCGCGGTGTTCCAAGGCTGTGGCCTGTAAAATCCACTGGCGAAAATCGAAGATACTGATTTATCCAATTAACTGATGAGCTTAAAGTCAGAAAACGTACCTTCAGAAATGTGCGCCCGCGAAGATTCAGATCAGACAGCGCATTCGCGCAGTCTGATCAGAATCTTCGCTGGGCGCATTATGGGATAGCCCTGGATGCAAAGTTTCTATATGCGGATAACGAAGGATCCGATAAGGCTACGCGAATGCACAGGCTGATTTGTATCTTCATTGGGCGCACGTCAGAAGTACGTTTTCTCACGTTGCGGTTCAAATCATTTTGCACATGTGATGACCCTTTTTGCGAGACCTGGATCATACGTTGTATCTGACACTGAGAGGCACTCAGAAGTTCACGACTAACGACGCCTTGGTAATCAGACTTTCCGCAGCAGTGCCAGTATACACACTGTCATTTTGTGAGTGCTGATGCCAAATACTGTCTGCGATGCTTATCACAGGAAAATGGCCCAGACAATACAGGCAGACAGCAAATACACATATCAGGCTGCGCTTTCGCGCTGCCTGATCAAACCCTTCGTTGCCCGATTACAGAACCACTGTCAATTTCGTTCTACTAATTCTGATATGCTACTTTTACCTGTAAATTGCTCTCCTATTGTTTTACCAGGCGATAGGCAGGCTGAACTGTGCCTCCGCTTAGCAGCCTTGTCGCATGTGACGGTTGATTGTCGCCTTTCCTCTGCCTTTACATGTATCTTTCTTCGCATTTTGAATCTTAAATTTTCACCTGGAATGACCTTGTCTTTTATTGATTTTTTTTATTTTATTTATTTTTTGTCAACACTCCTGCTTGAACTATTAGATTACAAATGATACTGGACGCAAGAGATGGCTCCTTATGCCTAAGGCGAATAGCGAAGGCCCAGATCAGTCTGTGTATCTGCGCTGTCCGGTCAGCACCGTCTCTTTTCCGCGTTATCTACTACAATGCCCGTTGTTTCTGTCCGCGGGCATCGAAGGCCCTGATCAGCCTGCGCAATATGCGATAAAGCTGTTTATGATGCGCAACGCATTCGTTGCGTCACAAATAAAAATGAAAACTAAAAGGTTATTATGCTTTTCTGAAGAAAATAAAACAGGGAATTGATTTTTTTTTTTTTTTTTTGTAATTTTGTCATGAGAACATGTATGTGGCAGCGCGGACAGCGAGAAATCTACATTAACTTGCGTATCTGCACTGTCAGATTAGGATCTCCAGAATATCATTGAAGATGCTTTGAAATAAAAATAAAATAATAATAATAATAAAAAAATGAAATTCTTGATAGTAATAAGTTTAAAGTTTTCTTACCATTCACGGACAAAAGGAACGACTGTGCATAAGTTGGCCACAAGTGAGTCAGTACGCCAGTGTTTTGTTTTTTGTTGTTTTTTTTTAATGATATTTTGAAGACTGTCACATTCGGAGAATTTATTCAGTGTACAGGAACGTTTAATGTTTTAGTGTGTGAAACCGATGGATTTAACCCATCGAAGACTGGAGATCCCTAAGCGGAAAACAGGTGAACAGTGCAGACCCAGAACAGACGCCACAGAATGCGGCATCTGATTAGGGTCTCCAATGTATGCAAATAGTTCAACCATTTACCTTTTGGAATATCTACATCATGCAGTCTGACATACCTAAAATCGAAAATGGGCTCTTCCAATATAAAGTGTGGGAGAGTTTATTCAGTCTTTAATGGGTTAAGAAACACTTTTTTACAAGACAAAAAGGGACAGCGAACATGTCATAACAGAAGAGACACACAACATCCGTTTATTGCTTTTGCAAGTAGCGTTTCACTCCAAAACTCTACCCCAACCACCGTATCTCAAATAAATAAATAAATAAATAAATAATAATAATAATAATAATAATAATAATAATAATAATAATAATAATAATAATAAAAAAAAAAAAATAATAATAATAATAAGAAGAAGAAGAAGAGGAAAAGAACAACAGCAACGTGAAATTAAAAAAAAAAAAAAACAACAAAAAAAACAAAAAAAACACGACTTTTGTTTAAGATCAAGTATCTAATATACCAGATGCATCACAATAATTTATTCAATTTTGAAATTTCATTGTGATACAGTGCGATATAATGATGTTTATCGTGATTAATACCTCCATTAAGCTGTAATCTTCGCAAATTCTTACTACAAGCTCCATTACCGTATTTATTCTAATAATTTGGGCAGACTAAACAGGAACAAACATTGAGGACCTAAATCAGACGCCACAGAACGCCGCTTATCAAGCAGTTATCAAGTTTTAACACTTCAACAAATCATAGTAAAATGGATCTATTCAAATTTTGCTCAGGAGTTATGGTGTCCCGTTATTCGGAGTAAATTTAATATTTAGGTCTTTACTGAGTCTTGTATTGAGAAAATGGGTTTTCGGGGCATTTCCGCAATCTGAGGGTAGTTTACTGTTTGTCAATACATCAAAACTGTCTAATGACTTCGTAAGCGGCGAGTAAAGACCCTGATCAGACTGCGCGGATGCGCAGGCTGATCATGGCCTTCACTCTCCGCAAAAAGCCACCAAAATCCATTTTCCTACAGCGGGCTCATTGCGTTCAATTTTCTTTCGCCGTGGTACAAGCACTATTAAGTTTCTCAGGAAATTTAACGATAGTCATTTAAGAGTCTGCCAAATATTTTGTTAATGCCTTAACTTGCCAAGATTTCATTCTGCCATAAAAAACAAATAATGCAGAATTATTGTCTATCTCAGACAAATAATTCCGCAGAACAACTTATTTTGAAGCACATCTGTTGATACGACTTGTAAAAATACTTGTAACGAAAATTTAATAATTGCAAGAAGAATTTTCTCTTGGTTGTAAAATTAGAATACACAGTTCGTGCTTATATTTGATCAGTAACGTCAAACAACGTACCTTTGAATATGTGGGCCCAGCGAAGATTCAGATCAGCCTGCGCATTCGCGCAGTCTGATCAGAATCTTCGATGGGCGCGTTTTAGATATAGTCAAGGATGTTAAGTGCTACGTTCCTTCATACGGACAATGAAAACTTTGGTCAGATTGCGCGCATGCGCAGGCTGATCTGAGTCTTCGTTGGGCGTGTATGTCAGAGGGTACGTTTTCTTACGTCACGGCTCATTTTATTTCGACGTCTAGTGATTTTAGATAATTTTAAAATTATGTTTTTACGGGATGTTGGCATATGACTATTTTATTTTATCGATGCTGCTAGTTGGTTCTTACGAACGTCTACAATCCGTCTATTGTAGCCTTTTCTTTTGTACAAAATTAGGTTTACCTATTAGGCGTAAAAACATAGCTGTGTTTCCACTAACCCGACCGACCCAGTTTCAAATACATGTACCCGATTCTGTTACTGTTTTAATCAGTAAAATGCAAAATAAAACAGTAAAGCACCGACTTTGATTTGATGTTTTCGAAACGAACCTCTTTCCATCGTAATAACTAATGATTTTGAAATGACTCGGGTATCACCGCAGTGACTTGATTGTTTTTCGAAATAATTCGGTTACCACCCTTATTTTACATGTATAACTCGATATTTTCGAAGAGAGCAGTTATCATTGTAATGACTCGATGTTTTCCAAGTGCCTCTGGTTACATCTTAATGACCACGACAGTTTCGAAGTGACTAGTAGGGTACCTCCGTAATGATTCGGGATACCTTTCATATGAAAACTGTTTAGTAATAACCTTCATTTTTCTGTTTTTCAGCAAGCCGAGAGGCAGCCTTCACACATGCAATATCAGCAGCAGGGGTAGTGCACGCAATAAGCAGATCGTGTAGGGAGGGGGAGCTAGCAAGCTGTGGTTGCAGCAGGGCTCTTCGCCCCAAGGATCTGAACAGAGACTTTATCTGGGGCGGCTGTGGTGATAATATTGAATACGGGTATAGATTTTCTAGAGCATTTGTGGACGTTAGAGAAAGAGAAAAAAATCATCCAAGACATTCACGGGAATTATCTCGGATGCTGATGAATTTACATAATAATGAAGCCGGTAGAAGAGTGAGTATAGTGATTTTTTTTCTATTTATTACATACCGTATTTACTCTACGTATTGGGAAAGACATGCCTGAGCAAACAGTGTAGACCCAGATCAGACGCCGCTTGAAGCGGCGTCTGATCTGGATCTGCACAGTTTGGCATCGAGCAGTGTTTATACACACCAATAGGTAGTGAAGTAGACTTTTTCAAATTTGAGAACAAGTACTATAGGAGGTTTATAGTGTTCGAATATTTAGGGTAAAGACATAGTATTTACATACATACATACATACATTCATACATACATACATACATACATAGAAAACACACAAACCAAACCACATATCATAGCAGAACTTTAATAACAAATTCCAAAGACCGACGACGTTATTTTAGGTCACAAGCGATTGCAGTTTCAGTACATATTACAGTACTCCATGTGACAGATGACTTCGTGATAGTGGTTCTAGCTGACTTCGAGATGGTGGTAGTTTTCTCTCCTCGCGAAACAGTCTACGGGATATTAACATCATGTAGACTTCGTACTGCGATGACTTGTTTCCTTTTCTCGGCTACTCAGTCTAAGCATGGTTGTCTTCAGTCATGTACGAGCAGCGTTAGCACAATACGTCGCTTCGAGGACTTGTTTAGGAGGAGCTTTAAAGGATGTTAAGGACCAACTACAATATTTCGCCCGCATGAATTAAGGAGAACCTTAGTGCAAAAGATCAATTACTCCTTAATGGAATTATTGCCGTTTTGCACAAAGATTACCAGTCTTGTTAAGAATGATAATTCTGAGAGAATTTTCTGAATTTCTTCATAGAAAACATATGTTGTGGGTAATCATTAGAAGCGGCTGGAGAAATAAGAAAAAACCAGATCTCAGAATTATCACCAAATACTCCACCTTATCAAGTCCTCTGCTCGCTGCAAGCATTAAGGATGATACACACACGAACAAAAATGATATATCTTGCTATCAATTTAATCAAAAGGGACAAACAACAACAACAACAAAAAAAAACAACAACAACAAAAAAAAACAAAAAAAAAACAAAACAAAAAAAACATAAAGAAACAACAACAAAAACAAAACAAAACATCAAGAACACACACACACACACACACACACACACACACACACACACACACACACACACACACACACACACACACACAAATAAAGAGAAAAAAAAAAAAAAAAAAAAAGAAAAAAAACGACAACAAAAAAAAAAACCCATAAAATAATGTAATTAGATAATAAAGAAAAGAAAAATGAACTCAACCTAGGTACTGGATATACGAGAATATTTTTGTTTGTATCGTTTCAGAAAGCTCACAGAGCTACTCTATCATTATTTGATTACACTATATATTTTATATACAGTCCACTGTTTAGACATTTTTCGTCAATATTTACATATCCCGTGGCATGTCATGCAACGTTTGGCAAGTTGTTTAAGTTACATGAGGAGTCTGTTACAGACTGAGATTTAGGCCATGCCATGCTCAAACGTGTCTTCGGGCATATGCGGACAGCGAAGGTCCAGATCAGCCTGTGCGTCCGCTCAGTCTGATCAGGGCCTTCAATGTCCGCTTACAGAATCACTGGCTACAACAGAAGGTATGAATGGAGAGCAAAGGTCCGGGTGTTACCTTGCGCTTGCACAGGCTAATATAAATCTGCGCATTTTCGAAGGCACTTTTTCGCCTGACGCGACCCGTTTAATCTTCTTGCTGAGAAAATCTGTAAGACTGAAATATGAAAGCAAGAACAAATCAAGTTTTTATTGCTGTTTTATGAACAATATCTAACCGGTATTTGATTCATAGACTTTATCAAAATAACTCACAGACTTTATCAATCATAATTCAAGGCATTAGATCCTGACGGTCAAGGTGAACTCGCTTCGTTTCTGATACGTCAAACCAAGAGAGAGAGAGAGAGAGAGAGAGAGAGAGAGAGAGAGAGAGAGAGAGAGAGAGAGAGAGAGAGAGAGAGAGAGAGAGAGAGAGAGAGAGAGAGAGAGAGAGAGAGAGAGAGAGAGAGAGAGAGAGAGAGAGAGAGAGACTTTTTATTGTTGTTCTAATATGTAATATTCAAACGGTATTTGATTCATAGACTATCAAAATATTTGAACGAATTTAATCCGAACGGTCAAGATAAACCCGTTTCGTTTTCTACTCGTCAAACCAAGAGAGAGAGAGAGAGAGAGAGAGAGAGAGAGAGAGAGAGAGAGAGAGAGAGACTTTTATTGTTGTTCTTATATGTAATATTCAAACGGTATTTGATTCACAGACTATTAAAATATTTGAACGCATTTAATCCGAACGGTCAAGATAAACCCGTTTCGTTTTTCTACTCGTCAAACCAAGAGAGAGAGAGAGAGAGAGAGAGAGAGAGAGAGAGAGAGAGAGAGAGAGAGAGAGTTTTATTGTTGTTCTTATATGTAATATTCAAACGGTATTTGATTCACAGACTATTAAAATATTTGAACGCATTTAATCCGAACGGTCAAGATAAACCCGTTTCGTTTTTCTACTCGTCAAACCAAGAGAGAGAGAGAGAGAGAGAGAGAGAGAGAGAGAGAGTAATACGCTGTTAGATTGGAGAGCGACGGCTTGAGGTTAATCTGTGTTGTTCGTCAAATACCTAATTCTCTAGGAATTGCGTTTTTAGCATCATATGTACCTTTCATGAAGTTATGGCAGTGCTGTCACTAAGAAACAGACATTAACCGCAAGCTCAACTGATGGGCAGCCTCGAAAGGGCCCCTATCCTATGGATGGGCAACGAAGGTCCAGATCAGCCTACGCATTCGTGCAGTCAGGTCATTACCTTCATTACCCGTTTACAGATTCACAGGATACTGTATTGGCAAACATCGAAGGCCCGGATCAGACTGTGCATGCGCAGTCTGATCTGGGCCTTCGATGTTTGCATATATTATAAGGGTCTTTTCTTACGGTGTATGTCTTTCGCAAACATATTAACCTATCACCATCTAGACACACACACTGTGAATGATATTTATTGCTGATCAAAATATGAGGAACACTTTTGAGAAAATGATTTAAGATAGGCAAAGCAGCGTGTTTTAGTCCAATCTGTATTCGATTAGATAATCCAGACATTCTTAAACACAAGCTTCTCTCCGAATCGAAGTCTACTTGCAGATGTTTCTGTCATACCCACTGTGCCTGTATCGTAATCCGTGATACGACAGTTGTAACCATTCGCCCGTACGACTTCACACTTAGTCTCCAGGCTAGCCATACGAATTTGTACGGTTAGCCAATACTGTGAGGACTGGATAGACACACTGGGTGTCCATGGGTAGCGTGTTCGTTTGTTACTTGGATCGGACAAGAACCAAATGGGCACAAAAAGGGTCCAAACATCAGGAGCAATGCACTTAAAGAGGTGCGATATCGCTCTGATGAATTGGAAAGGCAAATGGGCTTGCCATAAAAGTGTATGTCATTTGTAATATACGGAGGTCCCAGTCCGACATCGCACTAATGAATTGAACAGGCTAATGGGCTTGTCACAAAAAATGTATGTCATTTGTAATATACGGAGGTCCTAGTCCGATATCGCTCTAACGAATTGAACAGGCTAGTGGGTTTGTCAAAAAAATGTATGCCATTTGTAATATACGGAGGTCCCATTCCGATATCGCTCTAATGAATTGAACAGGCTAGTGGGCTTGTCACAAAAATGTATGCCATTTGTAATATACGGCGGTCCCAGTCCAATATCACTCTAATGAATTGCATAGGCTAATAGGCTTGTCACAAAAATGTATGCCATTTGTAATATAAGGAGGTCCCATTCCGATATCGCTCTAATGAATTGAACAGGCTAACAGGCTTGTCAGAAAAATGTATGTAATTTGTAATATACAACTGGCTCTTTAAATAGAGAGAATCATATTTGCAGAAATGATAATTGTGTATAAATCCTTCAGCAATTTAATTGGTGTATGTTTAGGCAACCCTTGCTGCATTTACTTTACCGCCATTTCTGTTTTTGGCACTCCTGTTCCGAGAACGATTATAGTTCGGTATTCTCAAGTCATGTCTGCTGCTTGTGCGGTGATCGTAGACAAGAGTTAGCAAAAGAGTAACGCCCGGTGACATTCATGGACATACGAACGCTCTTTATACAGTAAAAAGGGGGAATCAGTTAGGTCAGAAATGATGATGGAGTTCACGTGGCAATGTTTGTTATATACATTCAAATCCCCATCGTCGTGTGCCAGTAAGTTTTGACGTGATTTTATGCGGCACAGTCCATGATGTATTTCGTTATTACACCAAGATATTGTATCTTGACAAACCCGGCATAATTCACCATGTAAGACAATCATATTTTATCATGATAATTGATCATGATAAACAAGTTCTCTTATTGAAATGATTCTAAACCAGTATTTCGTCTCTGTAGACTGCTATACAGCTACCAAACCACTGATTCCTGCAAAAATGATAAACCCTGTGATGAAATTCTGGCAATCGACTCTGGCAGCACCCTGAACTGCCGTTAAACATATTATGGTAGAAAAGTATACTAGCGATGCGGATAATTTCTGGGCAAACTGGTGCAGTATAAGATGCCTAAGTAAACCTCGCCGCTGATGAAGTCTGTTCTAGGTTTTAACCCTTAAAACGCCAAGAAAACCTGCGTCTGAAAATGTCGTCTGTTTATGTCGTCTGCTGACGATCTTGCAAACTTTTCAAACCTATTTTTGCATACGGGCAAACAGTGTGGACCCAGATCAGACTGCTCCTAAAGGAGCAGTCTGATCTGGGTCCACACTGTTTGCAAAAATGACTTTTAAAATCAGAAGCAGATGAGAAAGCAGACGACAATTGTTGTGATTGGCAGTTTAAGGGTTAAAGCTTTTTAACAGCTGCTCTCTGTTCTGCCTGAATTCCGAAGCATGCGGCGAATAGCTAAATAGCTGTTTTTCCTTCCTATATAAAATAGCAGGAATAGTTTTATATGAATATATATGTGTACAGTCTTCGATCTTCTTAATTAAAGATGATGTGGTTTGCATAATACCTGTGTGGTTCACAAACAGAATATTTTACTATGATTAGTTAATTAAGGGAAATGGATACACAGTCAGGGGAGAAACCTCTGTCAAAATCGTTTTGCCTCTCTCCTGAAAAGGGATGTACTCTAACAGGAAAGCATTTGCTCCCATTTGACTGTTGTTATATTGCAGCTAGTGTGTGTAGCTAATTGTCATGTGATGCTGCCTTAGCCATTACAAGTTCTCCAACTGCTAAGTCCAATACCGTACTTACCTTAAGTATTTAGATTAGGACCCTTAACACCTTACCATACTTGTAATACCGCCAATTTTAACTATATCTTGATGTGTCTAAAAGCTGATGGATGAATCGCAAACAATTTAAACCCTGATCAGACGCCACAGAACGCGGCGTCTGATCTAGGTCTACATTGTTTGCCCCGTCCATACGTTCGAATACTTACTAGGGTAAATGCGCCAGTACCAGTTGTTAGGCTCGGGCCTATTACTTGCTCAGTTCTGAGAGACAGGTAAAGAACACGTGGGAAAAAAATACCTTAATCCAAGTCAATTTAGTAAGAAGTTATTAAGAAACTCACACCTGTTTCGAAGTTAAAATGTTTTTCAAATCGGAACCGATAGTATATCATTTGTGTTTATTGGGTTAAATAAGTTATCAGTCTGCTAGCTGCGGGATCGAAACGCAACTTAAATGCAACTTTCTTAAAACTGAGATGCTTTTAGGATAATATTTAAAATATTTGAGTTGTATCGGGACAAAAGCAGACTTCGGTTTTATACTATATTGTACAACCTTTAAAAAAGGATCTTGCAAATTGTTATGTTTATTTATTACATGACATGTGGACATGGCCAGATCCCACCCTCACCCCCGCCCGCGCGCCACGCCGATGGAGACTTTTCACATGAAAGTAGCAACCATATCTCCTTCAACGGTCTTGTCCTTTTGCTTTTAGGAAGTGGATAGGGGTGGCAAAGAAGGACTGAACAATGCATTTCCCGTAGGCCTTATTTTCTCTGAAAACAAATAATGAAAAAAAAAGAAAAGAAAATGTTATCTGCTACAATTTTACATTGCGCTTAAATAAGAATTAACTGAAAGGCGAAAATTTATGAAGTTAAAATTTATGCATCGCTCTCTTTGTACTTGTAATGCAAAATAAATTATACAAAAATTGATATACAAAGTTCGCATGTTCAATTTTATGCTTTGCTGGCTGCTTTCATAGAAAAAGCAGGAAAAGTGCCATAATGTGAATAATTAGAGATGGACTATATCCAAGAACCGGGTGAATTACATATCAAATTTGAAACGTGCATAATATCTGTCAGTCAGTGTAAAGTCACGCCTGAACTAGAACTTGAAGAAAAGTTACTGAAGGGTTCGAGTTGATGTGCATGTTTTTAAAAGATTGCTTGTCGGAGGAAAACGAAAGAATAAGTTTTAGGTGAACAGTAACAAATGTATGAAGAGACATTTTATCCTGAAATATTTAGGTCTGAAGATGAAGTCCTGCAGTTCATTCATGTAATCTGGCACGAAATGCAAGACAGTCTAAGCCGCATATTTTGGAAAAGCAAGAACAAACTTAATTTTGCAGTGCAATTTGTTAAATAGTGTAATAGTAAAAATATACTTGCGGTAAAGCTGATTCTACTTTAATCAGTGAATAAATCAAAGTTGATCTATTAAGAACTGTTCATGAAAATTAGCAAACAAGCAAAGGAGTGTAAGTAGGACAGCGATCTCATGATATAAGAATATCGTTAAATGTCTTTATCAAGCATCCAGAAATGCATTATGTGACTAAAAGATCAAACGAAGTCGAAGAAAAAGCAGCCCAGTAAAACAACCATTTTATACTCCACTCGGTTAACCTAGAACGTTGTATGATATAAGGGGACTAGTCATGGTACTACCCAGCTAGCATTCTACATAAATCTATAGCGGGCCGTTATCGGCCCGTCAGCTACCCTGACGGGCCGATAACGGCCCGCTATAGATTAACATAGAATGCTCACTGGGTATAGATGACCACAACTTCTATTAACACAGGGTAATATAATTATTTCTATGCAAGATTAGTTTAAAACAGAATATACAGTCAACTCTCGTTGTCTCCACTTCGCTTATCTCGAATAACCACTAGTCTCGAAGTGAAATTTTGGTCCCTGTTTCAACATGGAAATCTAACAACAGGTAACAAATTATTGTGGAAAAGAGGAGAAATCTCTTCTAAGGAGCAATTTCTCCTCTTTTCCACAATATTTTCAATATATCTCTAACTTCAGGAGGCAAACAACATATTCATTTGTGAAATGATGCTGTTTGATTTATTTGTTCAATTCTGCAAATCGATTTGTCGAGCTATGGATATCTCGAAATATTTCAGAGAATCCATTTGACTTTGAGATAACGAGATTCGTATGTACTTTACATTTATCGATTCCACTGGTCATAAAGCTAAGAGTATTAGAGCAGCAAAGTTCGTTTATTATTAAGAGACTTTCTGTTGACCTGTCGTCACTTGCACATCTCATTCGTTTGAGAGATGTTGCATTTGTTTATCATTTTATCAGTGATTACTCTTTCATTTGTAATCAGTTAATCGGGATAGATTATAAGGATCTATCATTGGTGTGAGGGGTAATTAGAAAACTCCGTCCCGAGGATCACTGTCTGGCATCACGAGGCTTGCCGAGTGATGCCAGACAGTGATCAAGAGGGACGGATTTTTCTGTCTAACCCTCACACCCATGATATATTCTTTTTCTTGCAGAATTTTCATTTCTGAACGTAGATTTTTTTTAATAGTGCAGTCACTTCGATTGCTGAATTCAGCATTATTGTGATGACATTACTGTGGCGTTTAATGACGTCATTACATTCAGTGACGTAAACTTTTACGATGGCGCACGTGCCGTCCATTACAACCAGTGGATATCAAACGCATGAGAATACCCTGGGAAGGATAACCTGGGTAGGATAAGAATGTCAATCCCAGGATTAAACCCAAGATTTCCTTATTTGGTGTGCAAGAATACATGCATCTGTCAATAGCTGCTGCTAGCTCTTACCTCATTTGTCTTGTTATTGGTGAGATGACATTGATCTGGTAATTGCATTGGTAACTCTTGCATGCTTCATATGTTTTGTTATTGGGTAAGATGACATTGATCTGCCCATGGCTGCTGCTAACTGACGTTTGTTTATTGTGAGTAGTTATATTTATCTATTAACTACTCCGTCCACCTAGTACATCTCATTTGTCTGTTAAGTTCTAGTAATTGTATTGATTTATCATTTCCTGCTGCCATTCATGCACGTCTCTTTATTTCATTTATTGTGAGTAATTACACTGACCTGTCGATCGCTCCGACCAACTCTTGTATGTCTCGTTTGTTTGTTTATTGCGAGTTGATCTGTCAATTAATCTGTCAATTGCTCCTGCCAACTCTTGCACGTCTCATTTGTTTGTTTATTGCGAGTAATTACATTGATCTGTCAATTGCTCCTGCCAACTCTTGCACGTCTCATTTGTTTGTTTATTGCGAGTAATTACATTGATCTGTCAATTGCTCCTGCTAATTCTTGCATGTCTCATTTGTTTGTTTATTGTGAGTAATTACATTGATCTGTCAATTGCTCCTGCTAACTCTTGAACAGCTCATTTGTTTGTTTATTGCAAGAAATAGCACTGAGTTCTCATTTGCTGCTACCGAATCATGCACGTCTCTTTATTTCATTTATTGAGAATGAATACATTGACCTGTCGATAGCTGCTGCCAGCTTTTGAACACCACCTTTGTTTGTTTATTTGGAGGAGTACATTAGTCTACCAGTTGTTGCTGCTTGCACATCTAATTTGGGAAAGGTTGCATTTTTACTAGTTGTTAATACAAGCTATCAAGCAATTGCAGATATCATTTATTTAAAGCAAGAGATTAAATTGTTCTGCCAGTTACCACTGCCTGCGTTTTGCTACAGGACCTGGTAATGACAGCATGACGCTTTAGTTATGGGCCAGATTTAGAGGATATGAACCTATTTCTTAGCTGACAACACCTGACTGCTCACAAAATGAACATTCTGTAGAAGTTAAGTAGAACTTACACAGTAGAGTTTGCTGTAATGGCATATTAAAAGCTGTATTGTTTAAGTTTTAAATGAAATTTTAAACAATACAAAATTTCAAATTACATAGTCCTGTTTTATTTATTTGATTTAACTCTTATTAGACGATTTACAGGCATCAAAACAAAATTACATAAAATACACACACAAACACACAAACACACACACACACACACACACACAAAACTTACGAACAACAAATGGAAATCTTATGGATTTAAATAATCTTAAAATACTTTTTATTTAATTTACGTTAATAGAATGAAAATAGTTTACATTTTCAGTTGTTTCTCTTTAAGACTAACCTCTTTTGAGCAGGGACGCATATGCTTTCAGGTAAAAATGATTTACCTTGCAGGTATTTGCATTTTCAATTGTTTCTCTTTAAGAATAACTTCTTTTGAGAAGGGACGCAAATGCTTTCAGTGAAAAGTGATTAAGTGCAAGTGTATTTACGTACACGAATGAATTGACCAACTCCTGTTCAACTGGTATAAATTATATTAAAAAAAAAAATCCCATATTCAATATCCTGATTACGATCTCTTAAGTGATAATTTACGGATTATCAATACCTGTATCACAATTAGATTCTATTATATTTAATTATTATCAATCTGCTTTGCTCAGTCATTACCCCTGTGAAAGATGGATCGTTTGAAGTTGTTAACAATTGTTATACAATTCAGGACGAACGTCAGGCGCACCTTTTATCTGAACACCTTAAGATGAATGGATACACCTTGAGATTATGCCTCCATTTTTCATAAGAGAGACAACTTTTGTGATTTCCTGTTAGCGCTCCTGCGCACAAACCCCCTTCTGAAAAGGGGTCTACTATAAAAGGAAAGAATTTGCTCCAACGTAAAGCAAATTCTTTCCTTATAGAATATATTCCTTTTCAGAAGGGGACAAAAACAATTTTGATAGGGTTTCCTACCTTGAAAGTGTACCCCTTAAAGTATGAATTCAAGTATTTTTTTGGTTTATTTTTATCAAACACTTTCCTTAAACATTTAGATAATTACAATATTGATGATCGCAATCTTGTGATTACAAGTCTATTATCGTGGTTAAGAGATAATTTTATTTCGTAATTTAAGACTAAGTATGACTGGTAGCAGAATGCCGCACAATGACAGACCTTTTAGACTGGGTGGAGAAACGCTTTTTACTCATTGACATATTTCAGGTCCTTTGTACTACCCCACTTATTCCAGCATTTTATGCGATTTTGATTTAAGGTGACAATACTATCGATATTTTCATATTCATGTTACGCTATAAATCAAAGGGAATAATATCTGGGTCTCAGTTTTCCAAAACAATGCAAATTGTCTCCTTAGATTACACATAACAAACTCATCAAACCATACTGTTAACGTTAGTCTATTGTATAACAAAATTTATCTGTGCAAAATCTGAAATGATTATCTCGGATTCGTTCACAGGTATTCAAGATAACAAGGCAGTTGCTTGAAAAAGGGTAGTTTGTGTATCTTGCCTACGCTGGGTGCCAGATGCATTTGTATCCATGCGGTCCGTTTAGTGCCTTTGCGATTCTTATGCAAAACATTTAGGCACATGCATTGGTGAATAAACTTGATGACTAGGGTAGACCCTGATAAAGGTTACACGGCTACGGAAACACTTGGAAACGGAATGAGTGTTTTGCTGTTCGCACATTTTAAAATTACGATTTCATTTGATATGGCCAAATCATAGTGATCACGCAATCAGAAATGCTGTTGAACAAAACATCTTTCGAATGGTAGGAAGCCATATTTACCCTAATTATTCGGCCAGACAGGACTGAGCAAACAGTGTCGACCCAGATCAGACGCCACAGAAAGCAGCGTCTGATCTGGCTCTACATTGTTTGCCATCTAGCAATTTTGAGACACATGCGAAATAGAGTATGCGTAAAATAAACTTGTGTTCATTTTGAGACAGGTATGATAAGGCATTAAGATACCCGAACATTTAGGGTAAATACAATTATCCCTTTAAAAGTTAATTTGAGACTAAAAATAAATGCAAAACAAATTATGGGCAAAACGTTATGATGGAAGCACAATGTATGAAAGATGGCCATAATTTAACACCTGAACATAAGCATCTCATATTATTAACGGAAGTGTAACTGAGTGCTCGTATGGATTGAGAATATTATAATTATTTCCATGCTGTAGGTTGTAGTAAAATAAATGTTAAAAAGTAAATGCATTGCAAGTCGTTCATCTTCATTATTCCTGACTATGTGAATTTTGAAAAGTAATATGCAGATGAAACAAATTCAAGCGGTATTGTATTGCTATATGTGCCATACATCACGAAAACACGCCTATATAATTTTGACCCCCTTAAACCCCACTTTTATATAGTGAAACTGGGGTTTACAGGGGTATACATTATTTTTGCTAATTTCTGTTCAAAAGCATAGATTGTGGGTATTCGTTAGAACCGCCTCGCCGAGGTGGTTCTAACGAGTACCCACAACCTATGTTTTGAACAGAAATGTGAAAAATATCAGAATTTTTATCTGAAAACTTTAAGTTTTAGGTTGTGAAATTTTCAATATGTTTGAATAGGCGTGTTTTCGTAATGAGTGGGGTATCAAGTGATGACATATTACGTCATAAGAGGTTGATGACCACGAAGTCGTTAGGACCCTGTTTTTTGTGTTGTTTTTTCCCCCTTCTTCTTCTTCTCAATAATTTCATTTCTGAATGATTTCTCATAAAACAAGGCACAGAAAAATCTTATTATTGTGTTTAGTACTTTACCCCTGCGTTTTTTTGTATCGGGGTATTATTGGTTTAAACATATTTTATTTGTATAATTTCAATATAATAATATAAACTAGTACAAACATTGATAATTTATACAAATGGGATTCAGAAGAAAGTCAAAAGACTTGTATTAATCTGTATCCCGATGTGTAATCATCGGGGTATTATTATTCATGATTTTCGTTATTATTGTTTTTATTATTATTATTATTAGTAGTAGTAGTAGAGAAACAAAATAATCATAATAGACACACATTTTATTTTTATTAATTACATAAGCGACAATCCGCATGAAAATAATGCCATACACACGAGACACAATATGTTGGTGTAAAATCTTTAACGAAAGGTATTGAAATCAATGGTTTATCAAACATTCGTAGACTGCACGGCGACAAGAGACTTTCGTTGATCCAAACTGATCCTATAATCCTCTCAAGAACACTTGATTCTGTTGCCGAAAAGCATATGCGCTTAAGAGGGATTATCAGAAATTATAAACAGTTCATTTTTTTGTAATTTAGAGTAAGACTTACGTTTGAGCTCGTGTCAGGCAAAATATACCATACCGATATGCGAAATATTGATGCGTACATGTAGGCCTTTTATTAACAATAACGTAATATACATACCCATGTTCCCCTATAAATATAGTGAAAACTAGGGTATGCAGGAATCTACATTATTAGGTGAACTAAGTGGCAAAATATCAGAACTGCAGTTTTTTAATCCCTATTTCAATTTGTTTGTTATTTCTGTCAACTTTTTGCACGGAATAAATATGTCTAAATGCGCTTTATGACTCTTGCTATATAAAAGTGGGGTTTAAGGGGGTCAAAGTTATATGGATATGTTTTAGTGATGAACAGAGAAGGCCCAGATAAGGCTGTGCAGATGTGGAGGCTGATCTGGGCCATTGTTATTCGCATATGTCACAACCCAGTAAGCATGCTACATAAATCTATAGCCGGGGCCGTTATCGGCCCGTCAGGGTAGCTGACGGGCCGATAACGGCCCGCTATAGACTTATAAAGAATGCTAGCAGGGCTCTTCTGGCACATTGCGTATCAAGTGTAATGAAATCAAGTTCTACTTTTTGTAGCAAAAAATTAATTCCCTCTCTAATTAAGTGCTATTTTATTTCTATTTATTGTCCATAATAAATAAGTAAAATGCTTTTCGAAGCGTTGCAATAATACAGTAAGTGACGTTGAGAAGAATATACCACTGTGACTACAAGGTTCAAAGGTTGAAATTTAAGGACAGGAACAATATAAGCTTGCACGCTCAGTTGTTTATAATTTATGTTATGTAACGATAGTTCTGAATACATATTTTTAAACCAAAGGTTGATAGTTGAAGTCTAAGCTCCAGATAATGTTATGTTGCCAGTGGACTGATTAGGCGTTTTCCGTTTTAAACCTTGTATAACAGGTCAATAATAGACTGGTGTAGGTACCCTAAGTAGTCAGACAGACATGCCTGAGCAAACAGTGTAGACGGCGTCTGATCAGGGTCTACACTTTTTTGTTATTCTTCCAGCAGTATTTTAGACACATCAAGAGGTGATATCAAAGCACTGACAGCACTGGTGTGTCGATTGTCTCCGAGTGTAGGCTGAGAAAAGGGTCTTGAACGGGGACTTACGATTGTTTAATAGAACACTTAACTTCCTGTAATTTAAACAAGCAGTGCAGACCCTCATCCGACGCCGCTTTCTGAGACGTCTGACCTGGGTCTGCACTGTTTGCCAATGTACCAAATGTCCCAGTCCAGGTTTTACAGGTAAACCTCGTTCAACAGCACTCTGACGTCACAGCGACATGAATAGCGCGGCTATAAATAAACGTTACCTGGATTTCGTCTAGCGCGCGGTTTGACTACATTGATCAATGATAATCACGACGACAGCTACCTTAAGGAAATTTTGCCGTTTGTATACTATGAATCGATTGTAAACAATCGACCCAAAAATGTACTTCTTTAAATATATCAAGTATGGTAAGGCTATAAGGTGACAGAATACTTAGGTTGAATATGGTACTGTGGTTTCCGATTGTATCTTGCTCGTGGTTGTTGCGCAGTGGAATCAGTTTGCCAGATTTTGTGCCAGTGACGTTTCCGTTAATAAAATTCATAATGTACCTGATCAGAAAATAAAATATACCTTTAAGAAACCCATCGTCAGCATACGCATCACATCAAACTTCAAGCCTTATTTTTGTTTGAAAAAAAAAAAAAAAAAAATGCTGACAATTCGTTAGACTAACTGCTAGTTTGATAATAAAATTCTGATAATTTTTGTTTATTATTTAAAGGTTAAAGATTAACAACTTGTTAATAATGGCAAGTCTATTTGGTAGAGTCTCCAATACATATCTTGGCTTAGTATAGTTAAAACTGAGAAAGGAGAGTAGACTAGCTATAAAACTGTTATACTGTTCATTTTACTGCAAATAGATAATTTTGTATCCATATTATTCATTTTAACGCATAGTGGGTAGGCTAACAATTCGTATGAAATGTCAGGTCTTTTTTTCTCGGAAAAAATAGAACTGAACCTTATGTTCTGGAAATAATAAGAAAGGATTTACTTTTTCAGGTATATATTAAACGCATTATTACTACAGTAACGTGACAACGTGATCATACGCTCTGTATTACATGTACGTCTCTTGGATGTTACAATATCTCTGGATCACACGAACCGCAAGCATCTTGCGTAAGAAAAATAATGTTATTTTCAATAAAGAATATTATTTTCAATAAATTCATTAACTGATGAAACATTGGCTTCTTGACCATAGGGGCTGCTTTTAAAGGAAAGAATTTAGCGTTTCCAAAAATAGGAGCTACTCTTAAAGAAAAGAATTTGCTCCCTCCTGGGAGCAAATTCTTTCATTTAAGAGTAGCCCCTATTTTGGAAGCGATGCTAGAGAGAATATTTCAAGATTTTTCCAGCGTGTGCAAAAAAAAAAAAAAAAAAAAAAAAAGAGTCATTTCTGTTAGAATCTGTTTATGCACCGTCCGCCCATTCTAAGAGTCGTTTGCAGGAATTTTGTAATTGGTCTTTCGCTACAACAGCAGTATTTCCGTCAGCCTTTCGCTAGCTCCTTTGCCCTGCATTGTTCATGAAACTATATTTTAATGCTACTAGGCATTCCAAAAGATAATTATTTGGATCGCTTTAGAAGCGGCACATCTATTAAATAATTGTTGACATTTCATCCGTCATAACTGTCAAAATTACTTCCTACTGTTTGACAAACATGCTTTCACTGGTTGTATGCCACACGTAAGATGTGTACATACCATATGTTTTTCTTTCGGTTCCTTTGATCTTTCTAGTACCAGATAAAAGGTTATCAAAAAGATGACCACGATTGGAACACATCTTGGCTGCTACACTAATGTAGACCAGATCGACTATATATTTAATCAAGTATGTTTCAATCTAAAACAAGCATGTTTTTGGCGTAAATGGATTCATAATGTTTAATTTAATTTGGCGGATAGAGAATGATTTCTTGTATGAAAACTTATTCTCATATTGTAGAAAACAGCCATGCGTTCAACTTTTTTGATGGCGAGATATGGTTCTACTATCATTAAATAAACTTTTACTGTACTAATTTGAGCCACAATGTGCAAAAACCTACCTTCTGACATGTTCGCCCGACGAATGCTCAAATCAGACTGCGCATTCATGCAGTCAGAGCACCCAGTCAGCATTCTACGTAAATCTATATCGGGCCGTCATCGGCCCGTCAGGGTAGCTGACGGGCCGATGACGGCCCGATGTAGATTTACGTAGAGTGCTAGCTGGGCAGTCATTGCTGTCCACATGAGGAAACATTGCATCTTTCGGTTATAAAAATGTGCCCGTGAATACGCTGACCAGACTGCAATGCGTGAATGCACTGGTAGATCTGAATCGTTGCTGGACGCACATACCACGAAGGTATTTTTGGAACTATTGTTTTCAATCGAGCCATAGTTTACAAACGCCAAAATTACCCTAAGGTAGTTGTCCACGTGATTATCATTGACAAATGTAATCAAACCGTGCGTTGGACGAAATCCAGGTAACGTTATTTATAACCGCGCTATTCTTGTCGCTGTGACGTCAGAGTGCAGTGTAAAGAGGATTATCTGTAAAAACAGGACATTAGCAAACAGTGCATACCCAGATCAGACGCCGCAAAATGCGGCGTCTGATCAGGGTCTGCACTGTTTGCTTAAAAAAGTAATTAAGGATTAAATAAAACAATCTTACGTTCACATTCAGGACCCTTTTCCCAGCCTACATTTGAGCCAATCGACCCACCAGTGCTGTCAGTGCTTTGATTTCTGACGTTGCGCTTCATTTGTACTAAATTTTGTAACTATCTAATTCCGTGTCGTAACCGGTAAATTTGCAATACCTCAACGTCAAAATTGTGATACTATTTCTGAATATGGTGAAATTTGTAACGACACTGAGAAGATCAGAGGACTTTACATCTACAATACTTCTTTTCCGTTAAATTGTACGCAGACTAAAAAGCTTTTCTGCGGGTGTATCAGCGGTAAAATCAATGTACAAGAACTGAAACAAGTTTAGTGCTAAACGTTTGATGAGACGAACGCAGCTGCACAGTCTGTCAATGACCTTATAGTCCATATTGTTATATAGCAATAAATATCAAATGATTAGAAATGTTCGATAAAATCCGAGGAACAATGAAGCCGATATTTCTCAATACCAGCACCCAATATCAGATTGCACGCTTTCTTTAAATCAGTCATGCTTGTTTGTCGACCATTAACAAATCTCAAACTTTATTACCATTTTGGAATATTGATGTTGTATGACGTCAAAATTGCTGACGTCATTTTCACCACTTGACGCCTTGAAATATGATGTCACACAGTACCAAAACATTATATAAATTACCCTTAAAGTTTGAAAGTCGCAAGTGAAGCAACAACACTGATGTTTGCTCAGTTAATTTATTTTTACGATTAGATTCGCTGCAAAACAACAACAGTGCAAGAGTAATATCATGTTGACATTGCACCAGTGCAAAAATGATATCACTTTCTGATATCAGTTTAGCATTGTTTCAGAAAGCGCTATTTGCAGGGTCAAATTAAACAAAATTACAGAATAAGAAGTAAAACGAGAGAACAATATTTATAGCTATATAATAAAAGGGTTATTGCACTGATATTTGTGAATATTGTCCCGAGTTGGGATATCGAAGGACGCGAGCTAACTCGCGTCCTTCGATGTCCCAACTCGGAACAATATATACCTTGATCAGTGCAATAACCCTATATTATCTAATATAACAATTCTGCAAAACGGATAGCGAAATTTCTTAATTTAGACTGGACGGATACTCAAGCATATCTGGGCCGCCCGTTTTCTCGTAAACGCTAAGATCCCTTTTCGCTTATTTTCAAACCCAATGACGGTGCGTATATCAAGTGTCGTCAAATCCTACAAGTTCACGGCTACATTGTCTTTCCTATTAACAAGGTCACTGAGCAAAACGGTTTAAAACGTATCTTTGAAATACCTGAATTTAAAGTCGAAAACCTGTTGAGGAAAGGTAAGACGACCTGGTAACAGGTGCAAGTGTCGGCTCTTTAATGTCTTAAAACAATACCGAAACACATAAACATATCTTTTAATAATGTAATTCACACGGAAGTAAGGAAAACACAGGGGGTCAGTTCATAAGTGTTTGTTGAAGACAGTTTATCTAGGGTCAGTGCAGGACCCCACGCAAGGGTACCCATGTATCCACATATTGTTTCGTATGTAAGCATTTCTTGCCAATACAACTAAAACCAGACACATAGGCCTCGATATAGGACATCAAAATTGTGTCTTAACACAGCACACAGTTCGATCAGTGTCCACGACGTTCCCTATATTTATTGTATATTACACAAGGCCCAGAATATTTGTTTACATCATGCGCAGACTTTAAACTAGATTAAGCCCTCCCCCACCCCTCCCTACAGTAGTTTACGTACTGGCCGTTCCAAGGCGGTTCTTCTGTTGCAATTCTTCTTTGTTTGTGCGTCTGTGCCCAGCGGGTACACAACGTTGAAACAACGTTGATTCAACGTCAAAACGTTTAATCAACGTTGAATCGACGTTGTTTCAACATTGTGTGCCTGCTGGGTGGTTTCATATGCTGCGTTTGTATTCTCCTTATTGGTTCCTCATCTCTCTTTCGTTTGGTACCTCCGGAGGGCTATGATTATGGCGTTTCCTGGGTATCTTTACTTATATCTTTGATCAGACTGCCTAGACGAACCACACGAAATTCCAAGTCCGTTTTTCCTGAAAAAAAGTCATCTGCTGCAATTTTGTATAGCGCGTTCGGAGTTAGGATTGATTCGCTTTTCGGTTGCAAGTAGGTGAGACTACTGAGAATATTTTAGGTATTGGCGATTTTTTAACCCTTTCAACCCGACAGACTAAAACAGATATTGTGCAAACAGTGTAGATCAATACGAGACGTCTCATCGGGATCTACACTGTTTGCTATTTTGATTTTTAAACCCTTATTTACATCAGTGGACATGTCCAAATTACATAATGTAAGAGTCCACTTCAGAAACTCGGGGGAAAAAGGGTTAAAACATATAGCAGTTTGGACAACGAATGCGCAGTGCAGCATCTTTGATTTCGAAGCAATGATACGTACATACATGTATTTCACCTTGCTTTCCAAACAAATAGCATTACTTTTATATCTCGTGTACGTGATTAATATTCTTAAATAAATAATTCAACTGTCTTTGTCTTAACATCTTATATGAATTTATTGCAGTTCTATTGACTTGATATATAAATACATTTTCTATTTTGCTAATAATATGTACCTATGCTTGTTTATTTGAATATAATTTAAGTACGTATCAGAAGATAATGTTTTAACATAGATGTTTGTCTTAAATTTATCCTCACCGATTTAAAGAAAATTTGGTATTCATGTTTTTGGCTGCTTATTTAGTACTCTACCCTACCTTTTTGGGTTCTGAAAATAAATGCATTTGTGGCCAGGATGAATGCGTAATTTATCCAATACTCTCTCATCAAGAGCTCTGACTGATGTTCTGAAAATCGTTTTTGCATTTCAAAAGTTGTAAAAACAGTAATTATTGATATTTTGTTCCGATACGAAACACATTATCCACCCACCCGAAACGTTCGTGAGCGGCACCTAATATAAATCGGCTTCACGTTTGATGGTACTTATTGTGTACTTCAGCTACTTATTAAACCGTGCCGAGTAAAATGGTACTTTTGAGAAATATCATGGGCGCAAAGACTTAGCCTACATATCACTGTGAAATGAGCAGTAACGTAAGAAAACAAGGAAGACTCAAATCAACTTGCGCATCCACGCAGTCTGATCAGAGACTTCGGTCTCCGCTTGGAAAAAAACAAACAACACACACACACACACACACACACATACAGACACACAAAACTTTGCATCATTGGCTATCCGAAATGCGCCCAGCGGAGGTTCAGATCAGACTGCGCGAATGCGCAGGCTGATCTGAATCTTCGCTGGGCGCATATGTCCGTACGTTTTCTGAAGTTACGGCGCAAATAATTATGGTTTGCTTTTTTTTTCACACCAAGAGTTCATGTTAACAGTAAATTTTATCCTAGCGTCGCATAAAAGGGACATGACAAACAGTGTAGACCCATATCAGACGCCACAGAGCGCAGCATCTGATATCGGTCTGCACTGTTTAATTTAATAAACGCGTTTATATCAAACATGACAATAATAATAATAAGAAATCAGCCAGATACCTTTTCGTTTGGAAATGGACCGGTCCAAAGAGTTAAGGAAGAAGAGTCCACTCGGAATAAAAGGACTAAAGGCTGCTGTTTTCTGTCTGAGATCTGTACGATGCGCACATTGAACCATTACGAATCCACGCCTATTCAAACATATTGAAAATTTTACAACCAAAAAAGGAAAATTTTCAGATAAAAATTTCAGATATTTTTCATATTTTATCTCAAAACATAGATTGTGGGTACTCGTTAGAACCGCCTCGGCGAGGCGGTTCTAACGAGTACCCACAATCAATTTTTTTTAGCAAAATAATAAAAATAGCGTGTACCCCTGTAAACCCCAGTTTTACTATATAAAAGTGGGATTTAAGAGGGTCAAAATTATATAGGCGTGTTTTCGTGATGTATTGAACTGCTGTACCCGCGCAAGTACAATACCGCTGGATGCGTTCAGTTTTTGATTAATTCAAATTTTAAGTTGACATGCCTTTATCTTGCATGTTTATACTACTTTTACGACAATCGCATAAAATCTTCACATGCCACTCATAAAATTATGACATTCAATTTACAATTTATAATGTCAAGCTAATGTCAGGTAGACTAAATTAACTAAAATACAATGTAAGGTATATATATCTTGATAAACTGTTTAGTTCGTTTCTGATTATGTAACAGTTTCGATTATTAATATGTTTATTATTGCCGTGTTGGTGTAAAGCGGCGATTGATACTTTCTTGCATACTGTTGGTAATTAGAACGTGTTCGCAAAAAGAGCTATTTGAGCAAATAATGGGGAGGGGGGGGGGGCGGGGGGGGGGAGGGGGGGGGGGGGGCGGAGGGGTCTAGATGAACATGCATATGTATAAAGTTTCAGCAAGATGTATGCTACCCAATATCGAAGGCTATATTCTGTAGGCATAGAGTGAAGATCCTTCATAGATTTAGCAGATGTGCACGCTAATCTATAGCTTCTCAGTTAGTATTGTTTCGAAGTTCCATTTTCGCCTCCCATGGCTTAATTATTAAACCTATCGAGATAATCCTTTTATAGTTCCTTCCGCCAAATTTGCAATCAATCAGCAAATCGACTAATGATTGTAAGGTTATATAGTCTTCGTCATCGAAAGCTGTCTGTTTGGCAAAATCTATTGCTGTCAGATTATGATGGCTTTAAGTAATCTTTTGCAACCTGCCTGTTAAGATCTTCCAACTTTATGCGTCCTGAGAGACAAAGTCGACAGCTTGGTTGACATGTATGCCATTTATAGGATTTTAAAACGGTGGCCGCCTTTTATGTATATAATTAAAATCCTATTTAGGTTTGCCAAAGAATTTTCTCCATGTGTGAAAAACAACGATTCAGACCAGCCTGCATATTAATAAAATGTGTTTGGGTTTTCGCTTTTCGACCTATACGTACTACGCACCTGGGGGTGGTCGGGTGGTGCGAAGGTGTCGTGTATCTAACGTCACCTGAGCGTCCAACTGATATTGGCGTACAGTTGGGCAAGGCCTGCTATCCTTATAGCAGGTAAGGGTAGAGGTTTTTTTTTTTTTATTTCTTCTGTTTCTTCACTTTCATTCCTGTTCCTCTTTCTTCCCTGTTCCCCTCTTTCATCTCCTCTGCTATCTCTTCTATCTCTTTTCTCCCTTTCTCTGGGAGACGACACAAAATGACCCACAAAGGTTGACGTGTCGTTAAACCCCAACGCAATCAATTAATCAAAAAAAAACAAACAAAAAAAAAAACAAAAACTACGCATCTATCGTTGTGTTGCGTTCTGCGGCATCTGATTAGGGTCTACACCGTTTGCAGTAATAAGTACAGAATTTTTTATAATTAATAATAATACTACGAAACAAACCGGACATCAAATAGATTGGAAATGAACTATCTTAAGAGAGCGGTAGAACAATCCACTAGGCATAAATGAATTAATTTTAGGTGTCCAAATAAACAATACGCAGACGAATAAGTATATAGCAACATCGGAGGGCAAGCGGAATTTATAACAAACAGAACTGTCTTACTTGGTTTAAACTTAAAATGCACACTTCAGACAAAAGCGATCATCTAAAGAAATAAAGCATTTTTATAGTAAAGGACAACCAGACAAAAGAATGGAGACTCGACCAGAATGGAACACCAGTGTAAAGCATCACACAAGACAAGGTCGAAATCAAAGCACTGAGAGCACTGGTGGGTCGAATGTATCTGAGTCCAAGTTGGAAGAATGGGGCTTTAAGACTGTTTCATTTAACCCATAAGTTCCTGTAATTTAAGCAAACAATGTCCCCGCACTAAGCCCAGTCCGGATTTTACAGATATCCCTCTTTGCACAACACTCTGACGTCACAGCGACAAGAATAACACAGCTACAATAACTGGATTTCGTACAAACGCTACGATTCTACAGAAAGGTCGTGGGTCCCATGTCGTGAACAATTGGTTGGCCGTCTAACGCGCAGTTTGATTTCATTGACGAATGATAATCACGTGGATAGTAACCTTAAGGGAATTTTAGTAAACAAAATTTTTTCACAAGTGAAATTAAAAGCAAATATATGTCAGAACTCTTGATTATTTGTGACATCCGAGTAAATTGTATAAAGAAAAATACACTGCACAATATGCAAAGATGTTTAAAATAATGTCCTAGCAGGCAATGTACATGAAATGCCAAAACTTATTTTCTCAAATAAATACAATGTAATAAAAAAAGAGATAAAAAGTCGCATGCTATTATTTTGCCTAGTGCTTTAAGGGCTAGTATTTGAATATTTTGACATATAACGCAAGTGGTGAAGTGTTTCTTGACAGAGATGATTAGCGCTTTTCTCAACAGCCGGGTTTCAACACAGATGAAATCACTTGTGGTTTCCTCTAATGTGGTTACCCACAGAGGTCTTTTGCTTTCACCCTTTACTTTCCCCTCTATTTAAGAGCCATCCTTCATCATTATTTGTATTATTGAAATATGAACATCAACATAATAAATGACTACTAGTGACAATCCTTCAGTATATCTGAGCATGATTTAACAGCTTTGAAATGCTCCCGTTTTAGTTTATTGTAGTGAGGTTGTTCTCTGCTAAGCCCGCCTCAGAAACAAAACCCTTGTGAGCTTATAAAATGGTATTCTTTGCTTAATTTGATACTGAATCGGAACTAATACACTTTTAGGGGAGACAACTCTGTCAAAATTGTTTTGTGTCCCTTCTGAAAAAGGGCCTTGTTTGTCCTTTTAGAGTAGACCCTTTTTCAGAAGCTCACAATGCGTAGGAAATTTGGAACGCAACTACATGTAGGAAGTTACAAATGTTGTTTCCGTTGGAAGAAATGGTGAAAGCGTATCCGATCCCCTTAAATGTTTCCATTTTAGTTTATAGTAGTGAGGCTGTTTCCTTCTAAACTCACTTCAGAAGAAGTCTTGAAAGCTCACAAAATAGTTCTTTAAGCACCCCTCCCCCGCCCCCTTCACCCAGAAGTTTTCCTATTGACCGTTCCAAGGCGGTTCATCTGTTGCAGTTCTTCTTTGTTCGTGCGTCTGTGGTTTCATATGTGGTGTTTGTTTTGTCCTAATTTGTTCTTCTTTTCTCATTCTTTTGGTGCCTCGCGAGGTCTGTGCTGTGTTATTGTGGCATTTCCTGGGTATCTTCGCATACCGTTTTGTTTTATTTCATATTTAGATATACCCATTAACCTTGTCAAGTACAAATCCAGAAATCTGCAGCAGTGGAATGAAGTTCCGCACTCACGCAGTCTCCATCCCAGTGTCTCGTCAACAGCAATGACAAAGTAGAATGGCGATAAGACTTTTGACATTACACGTGTGTGCCTTCGCATCTGCACATAACACACACACACACACACACACGAACACACACACACACACACACACACACACACACACACACACAGAGAGAGAGAGAGAGAGAGAGAGAGAGAGAGAGCACTCTTGCGATTTTGCTTTTTCTGTTTATCGAAACATGCAAACAATGAGATAATCAAATAAACTAATAGAAAGAACAGACTGTCTGTGACTGCTGAATGAGTGGAATTCGCATAGAAAAATAAAATGATAAAATATGTACCATAGCACTGAAGGATCAAATTGCACGAGGATAGTTTCAAAACAAATTAACTCATGTTGTACGATCACTCCCCCAACCGAATGTGTAGCGGGAGTGTTATTTGTTATTTTCTCTTCTGTTTTTTTCCTCCGAATCCCTTTAGACATTGATCTAAGCTGAATGGAAACATTTAAGTATAATTGCAGATTCAAGCGTGTAGGTTACAAATACATATGTGATCCACAACATGAGAAAACGTACCTTCTGACATGTACGTCAAAAGAAGACTCAGATCAGCCTGCGCATCTGCGCAGTCTGATCAGAATCTTCATTGTCCGTATGAAGAAACTTTGCATCCTTGTATATCCAAAATGCGCTCACTGAAGACTTTGATCAGATTCTGACACAGCTGATCTGAGTCGTCGGTGGGCGCTCATGCCCGAAGGTACACTTTCTGACGTAGTGGCTTAAAAAACATATGTATTATCAGGGGTTCCGAATGATCATATTAAGCAAGAGTGCGTACTCAGTTCACACACATAGCTTCGCTTACTTTTTTCCAGTATTTTATCATTGACCGTTTCAAGACGGTACTTTATTGAGATTCTTCATTAAATGGTCTGTAGTGTTTCACTTGCTATTCTTTTAACAATTATGTAAGTTTGAGATATATTCAGATATTCAGTTTAGTTTTGGTAACAGAACTGGCACCTGTTTTTTTATGTAAATGTTGCCATATTTGCTTAGCATTTTTTTCTTTTTGTGGTTGTTCAGTTGTATTTGTCTATCTTTCTCTTTGTCGTTGAGAACTTGATGTGGATCTGTTTGTTTTAGTTCCTGAGTTCACTCATTTACTTTATATGTAATGGAATAGATTCAAACAAACGTAATGACCTTACATATAAATACCTATAATTCCAACTGCACAGACTTAAAATGATTTAGCAAAATTTAACTGACCAAGAGCAATTTGAAAACTGGATTTATACTTAGATAAATGCAGTGAGCTGGAATCTCGAAACTATTTTCTTCGTGCAAATTTCTAATATGAGCTATTGTACCCATGTTTTGATATAATATATGACCAAGCTGGAATTATAAGAAACGAATTGTATTTTGAGGATTTTATCGATGTGTAAACGCCATCGAATCACGCGCCAATTTAACCCTTGTCATGCTGAATATATTAAGATACCACGCCCACTTCTAATTCTCAGCCAATCAGATTACTTGACCCAGGTTGTTGATACAAATTCACATACTTAATGTCAAACAGTGCAGATCCAGATCAGTTGGCTTCTTCAGAAGCCAAGTGATCTGTATCTACACTGTTTGGAAAGGCAGGACCTATTCGGGTTCAGCAACACCAGGGTTAACAAAAAACACGAATGACTCGCAGGCGTTAATACATCGGTAAAATCCACAAAACATGAAATTCATTCCGATCATAACTTATTAACTCTAAACATTGGGTCACCATAACTCATTAGCATAATTTGAATCAGTCCATTTTACTATGTATTTATGTCTAAAAATGCTAGATGATGAGTACTCGGTCTGTCCAAACACTGAAGTCATTACGGTATTATAATTTCACATAAAACTGTCCATCATTTGAGCCAGACACAGCAACCTGCAAGATTGCATGTGCGCCCAGCGAGAACTTAGATCTGCCTCAGAGGTCATCGATGTCCACATGAAGACACTTTGGATCCTTGACATCCCACCGAGCGCCCTGTGAAGACGCTGATCAGACTGTACTGATGCGTAGGCTGATCTCGCTAGGCAGACATGCGATCTTCTAGGAAATGCTTGCTTAGGCTCATTATTACTTATGAAAACGCTCTGTTTCCTGTGCATATGCAACCACGCTGACTTTGTGCAAAGTCATGCTGCAAGTGCATGTGCAAGTTATATGAAACATATTGCTCGTCCATCATTAGGACATGCTTCGAAAAACAATAACATCACTTCACTGAATTCGTAAATGATTTATTAGCAAAATATCTTTAGTACAAAAATAAGCATAACATCAGTAAAATATGTCTGGCATTTTCTGATGTTTAGTGTCAATAAAACACAGTTGTCGCTCATTGTTTCAAACACTGATGACTCAGCCTACTGCTTAAGTCAAACTAAATAAAAGGCAATAATTATTTGCTTCTTATACATTCTTCCCAGCTAGCATTCTACGTAAATCTACATCGGGCCGTCATCGGCCCGTCAGCTACCCTGACGGGCCGATGACGGCCCGATATAGATTTACGTAGAATGCTGACAGGGTTAGCACTCCAACTTCGTTTATCTCAAACTACTGTTTTCTCAATCCAAAGTTCTGGTCAAACTGATGCTAAAGCATACTCGCGTCTGCTTGCTTGGTCAGTACGGACATAAAGTCAAACAATATTTATTTGGCAATATTTATCTGGCGTCTATTCAGTTTGTGACACTGAAATTGTAAACACCAGCAAATACGGAACACCTCATGTTGAAAAATAAATAAACAAATACATTAATAAATGCAATGAACAGATAACACGTGATTTTAATGATACTTTCATATCACAATTTCAAACATAATATCTAAAAGTTTCACGATCTGGCAGAACAGTGAAGCCGTGATGTCGTGAAAAACCATCCCAATGCGGTATTTCTGTTGCAGTTTCGTGTTAGTTAGATTGCTGTTTTGTGATGTCGTTTTATGACATTCAAAGCTTCTCCGGCGCATCCGGAGAGCTGTGTTCCTTGATTCTGGTCTGTCCTGGGTGTCTACATATTCTTGTTATTTGAACAATTGCAAAGACATCACGAAAACCTGCCAATATAATTTTGTACCCCTTAAACCCCACGTTTATATAGTAAAACTGGGGTTTACAGAGGTATACATTATTAATTTTCTTATTTCTGCTCAAAACATAGATTGTGTGTACGCGTTAGAACTGCCCCACCGAGGCGGTTCTAACGAGTACCCACACTCTGTGTTTTGAACAAAAATTTGAAGAATATCAGATTTTTTTTTTATCTGAAAATTTTCATTTTTTGGTGGTAAAGTTTTCCATATATTTGAATAGGCATGTTTTCGTAATGCGAGCTACATGTAGAAGATAAGTTCAACTTACAAGGAACTGGACCATTCTAAGTTGTTTGCTTTATCAGTTCAATGAGAATTTACATACTTCCTTTTCCGTGATACTGGCTTATTCATTACGAAAACACGCCTATTCAAATATACTGAAATTTTCACCACCGAAAAACTGAAAGTTTTCAGATAAAAATTCTGATATTTTTCTTATTTCTGCTCAAAACATAGATTATGGGTACTCGTTATAACCGCCTCGTCGAGGCGGTTCTAACGAGTAGCCACAATCTATATTGTTGAGCAGAATAATTAAAAAAATGTATACCCCTGTAAACCCCAGTTTTACTATATAAAAGTGGGGTTTAAGGGGATCAAAATTATATAGGTATGTTTTCGTGATGTAGAGATCGTTTAATGCTTATGTTTATGTTTGCATAGTCTAGCATTCGCAATACTGAACGTCATCCAAGTTTTCTCAGCTCAGTTCGCCCCAATACGCATTACAATTATTGTTATTTATTCAATCACATGAAAGTCTAACTTCTTCCATTGTCTCTGAAAAGTTGGTCCAATTTCATTTTATAATCAGAAACCCACTGGCAGACACTGACAGCTAAACTTAGTTAAAACGGTTACATTTTGTTGATCAGTCATATCTATTGTGTCACTGCCTTAACGTCGGAGCTGCTGAAATTGTTATTCGAGTTACAACGAGCAGATAGTAACACTAATGCTTGTATTTCCTTTATTTGGAAGAGATCATGCCATCAGGGGCATTATATGCCCTATAAGTAACATACCTAGATACTTGTGAGGTACTACGTCATATGCAAGACCAAATATATCTAGCCTAATTCTGACACAAAACCTGTTAACTATATGCAACTTAAGTCTAAAGCTAATAATACAGCCTGTCAAACATATTTACGTAAGACTAAAATGGTCTACTAGGTATGGGAAATGCGAGATCAAGAATCAGAGTCATGTCCCTATCTCATGAGTCCAATAACTTTAGCATATCCTAGCTAGCATTCTTTATAAATCTACAGCGGGCCGTTATCGGCCCATCAGCTACCCTGACGGGCCAGTAACGACCCGCTATAGATTTATGTAGAATGCTTACTGGGTAGGTAGTCCAGATAAAAAACAACAACAGAAAAACATGACTTCATGAAGAACAAATTGTTGCAAGTATCTACACTAAAGAATGTTATGAAGTACAGATTTTCATCAGTTGTACATAACATATAGGTGATATATAATAAAAAAAAATCACCCAATGTTAAATACTATTAATGCATAAAAAGCACTGTCGCACGTTATTAACAGCCGAGCATTAACCGGCGAAAAGACGTGTATTAACAAGGCAATTCACGCGCTGTTAATGCACGGCTACGCAACTACAAATATGATCGTACTGGGGCCACGAATTTGTTGCCGTTACGAAATGTGTACTGGCCGGCCCTAGAACGAGCATAGTCCGTGCAAATTGCGTTCGCGAGACATCAGCGAAAAGGCGAAACATAATAGTGCAAGAAATTACCCGAAATGTAGCAAATGTTTTCAGTTTTTATGCAATAATAGCGATCGAACATGGTTTTGCAATGCATTAACATTCGCTAGGTCCCTAGGGAGGTGCTGAAAACCGCGGCCTTCGGCCTCCCCTCGGGACCTGGCGAATGTTAATGCATAAAAATCCCATGTTTGATCCCTATATAAATATTACATTTCTAGTGCTGCGCCACCAGTGAAATACCAATAATATAAACAAGCATCATTCAATTTTACCTTAGAATCTTGTGCGAGTGATTTCACGGAAAAGATAGTAGGGTGTTGCATTTTATGTCGTAGGTTCTAATGTGTGTGTGTGTGTGTGTGTGTGTGTGTGTGTGTGTGTGTGTGTGTGTGTGTGTGTGATAAAATTGTCTATCAGCAAATATCAGAACTCCCTAACATTTATTTTCAAGAACTTCAGTCACTTTGTGATCTGTATGGTTAAACTTCAGAACTTTACCTCTTGAAATTATATCAGTAAATACTGTATCAATTTGTTCACGCTGCTACGCCTTTTGATTCTTCAGGTAATTGCCACAGTATTTGCCTAACCCATTATCATATATTATATACAAACCTTTTGCTGGAAAACAGACCTATCGACAGTAGCAGCAAGAAAGTCACAGGCCAGCATGACATCGGTTCAAATTAGTTCAGGTCAAGACTGCTGACCTACACAAGAAGACAGACCTTCTAGACTAGCTAGATATAATACAATATGAATGCAAACCTATATGCCATAGAACACAGGAGCCCTGTCACGCAGAAAGAGATCTCGTGTCTTTGCGGAAAGTAAAGGTCTGGGTCAGCCAGCAAATTCGTGCACTCATAAGAGGGCATTTGCTTTCTTCTGGTGGACTACACGGCATCCAGGCTTTTACAGAGTTATTTGTGCTCAGATCAAAGCACACGGATTGAGTCCTCATAATTTACACATTGGTAACGTCTTAGAGTTTGATGGGGTTCACATCACATCTTTATTTAAGATTGCCAGTGGATCACGCTTTTACATTCAGTTTTCATGTTGCTGTACGATCAGTTAGCCAAAGAACATTCTATTTTCTAATTTTTCCCTGAAAATAGGCTTTGGAATTTCATGCAAATTGTCTCTTCAAGAGGATATAGTTTGCAATAATGGCATATGGAAAAATAAGAAAACATTTTAAAATGCCGTCTACTGAACTTTTTACCAGTATGCTAAGGGTTAAGGGATAACGTACAAATTACATCAACCTACGATGTCAAAAATAAAATAAATCAAAATAAATGCATAGGTTTGAATTCAATTATAAATTTGATTAATTGGAACGCTAAAAAATGGAATTCCATTGACACGTTTTGACTGCTTCGCTTGATATACATATCATTGAGCTATGTCTGAATGAAAATGCAGGAACTTTAATTGGCCAATTTGATATGAATAATGATGTGGTGGTAACCACCCGATCATTAGGGTGTCTGGTGTTTTTGTGGTGTTACTGACATATTATGCAACCATAAACATGTTTTGTTACAACATCGCTCCACAAACTAGGTTTCTATTCTGTCTGTTGCAATTCATTCTTGACTAAAGCAAATTACAGTGTATGCTTTGTGGATCAGATGAAAAAAGCAGAGAGATATACATATTAATTAGATCTCAGCGAAAACAATATTTTGCAAGAATTCATTAGACACTCCTCAAGAGTCTGATCTATTGGTGTGCCTACAACAGACGTTTTCACGATGAAACAAGCGAAACTGTCAATAGGTATTGTTCAAATGTAACTGATCTGGAGTCTTGATGCTACAGGTGCTGATAGACATAATTGCAGCATGTGTTTGACACCGTATAGATTGATATGTGATTAACGTTACCTGATGTAGCAGGGATAATAATGGTGGCTCGTGTTCAAGATTTGATTACGCCAAACTGCGCAAACGCATAATATTGCAGTTCGATTGAAGTTTAATTGAACTGAATAGATATACGTCACAGCGAGGGTATTCGAAGTTGAAAGTCTTTTCTTTTTACAGAAAGATGCCCGCTCCTCAACTCCGAGCACTGTATCTTTCAGGGGTTATTGAATGCAGAAAACAACAGATACGCGTCGACCTCCATGAATTCATATATAAAGACAATACTTGGAATTTCATTTTATATCGTTGATAACCGTCCTCTCAGTTTAAACGGTAGGCTAATTCGTAAAGTAGGTACATTGACCGCAGACACTCAACAGATAAGTTGAAGTCCTTAAATCATTTATTGCTGAAGTAGAAACTTTATTAAATGGACGAAGAAAGTAAATCAAACTGGTTGCTCGCCAACCGAGAATAGTTTTCAATAATTTTAAATCAAAGGAACATAACTTGCCCTCCCAAACCAGTGAGACACTTTTGGAGTAGATTTTGAACATGCCGTAGCACAGATCAGTATCTTCAGCAAAGATATTAATTGGGCCACGAGAAAACGTACCTTCGGACATGTGCGTCCAATAATAACAATAATAATAATAATAAATACTTTATTTTCAGTGGGTAACACAGTTAGCTATAAGCTACTCTTCCTTGAGGTCCACTACAAATGCTTTACAAATATATATCTCAGTAATGTATAGAAAACAGTCATCTAAAATATTCGAACAATTTAAACAATAAATATTATACACACACTCTCACGACTGAATGTACAAACGTCATTAGGCGTAAAAAATGAAGATTCAGATCAGCCTGCACATTCGCACAGTCTGATCAGAATCTTCACTGGACGCATTTTGGATAGCCAAGAATGCAAAATTTCTTCATTCGGACGAAGAAGACTTTGATAATACTGTGCGGACTGTCATAAGGTACGTTTTCTCACCCCCACACACTCACCCACCAGATACAGACCTACCCCTGGTAAGTTGCCTGCCTATTAGTGTTGTTTATATTTTAAGTTCTTTTGGGGCTATATATCTCTACCCGGGGCTAGGAGGCAATCAGTTTCATAACTGTTCATAATCAGAGACAATTGCAAGTCTGATTTTCTGTGAAAAATAAGAAAACGATCATTAATTTTCATCTGTTAATAAAGCTGAATATAAGTATATGAGATGGAACAATTAATCAGGGTAGTTAAAAAAACCATCGTGGTGCAGAAAAATGCGAACTTGTCTTTCGAGTTCAGTCGAAATGGTATACATCCCAGCTAGCATTCTCTTTAAATCTATATCGGGTCGTTATTGTCCCGACAGGATTCCTATCGGGCCGATGTTGATTTAAGAAGATTGTTAGCTGGGTGTAGCCTGAATTCTGAAATACCGTAGCAAGTGTAAAATATCTGAGCGGATTGGTTACAATGAGGATTAACTATCCCTCATATTTGCATTTTTTTTTAATTCTGATAGTATTTTATGACATGTCAGTCAGGTGTGCATCACAACTGATTGGCTTAAGCAGATGGCATCCTGGAGTATTTTTTCCATGTTTTTCATATAAATTAAGCCTTATTTTCATGAAAAAAAAAACACCAAAAACAAAAACAAAAACAAACAAACAAACAAAAACCAACCAAACAACAACAAAAAACAAAACAAAAACAAACAAACAACAAACAAAATTATTTTAGAATGTAGTCTACAACAATTTTGAATGGCGCAGTAAGGTTTCAAATAGTGAATGAACGTTATTATGTGCATATATTAACAAATATGCAAATCTGCTTATAGATTTTGAATGAAGTTTGTTAGATAAATAGAAAATAGAAGTTAAATTTAAAAATATCTAAACTCCAATGAATGGTGTGGGAAAGACACACCACTCCAAATATTAATAGCTTGTATGAGTATATTGTCGAATTGGATCAATTTATTGCACATAAATAGATATCCTCATATGAAATCTTCTCTTCGTTGTAATAATTTGAATAATTTGAATATGACAACTTTGTCATTTCTGACAATGACGTCACGGATTCTCATGTCCCCAATTTTATGTTACTTTGACAGATCTCGGAAAATTTTCAGTTTGAAAAGCAGATTGGGTTATCAAAAATATCATTTACTATCAAGAAACTACGTTATGTCAGTAATGTACAGTAAAAAAAAAAAAAACAAAAAAAAAAAAAACAAAAAAAAAAAAAACAAAAAAAAAAAAACAAAAACAAAAAAAAAAACGATCTGCAGTATTGATTACTTAACCTCCATTACCAAATTATTTTGTTATAATTTGTCAAAACACAAATGGATGCTCGGGCCAACCCTTGCATATTCTATTCACATAATGTATGTTAACCCGAAAAATGTCATTAAAACTTGTAGTAGATGACATTGTAAAAATGTTGTTTTATTTTTCGTAGAAAATTAGGTATAACATTGCATGTGAATCGTCTGCCTAGCAGACGATTCACATGAAATGGCAAGCCTTATTTCTACTGCTGTTAAGACTGGCGCTTTAACAGTTAAAATCCATTTTGCGTAACGCGCATATATTAATAACACTTATGGCATGCGGAGGTACAAAATCTAGATTACTTCCTCATAGAATTACTACTTTATGAGGATCTTTAGAGAAGTAAACAGGTGTCAAAACTTGCTCGGTAGCTGTCATAAACACCAGGGCTCTACCTTCGGGCTAGAGATTTAAGATATTTTATAGCCAGCGTGACCCGATCAATCCATCGTTTACATTGTATCTACTTATCTATATCTCAATTTCGCTGTCATTTAATTACCAAAGCGAGACGTTTGTGAGGCAAACTGTTTTAGCATTCATTGTGGGGTGAACATAAAAAATTATGTCAGGTATAATATGCCAGCTAGAGACCATAAATTTCTGCAAATTGTTCGAAGGCATCACAATAAAATTCTAAAACTAATATTAATATGAAAGAAAAATCAGACGATCTCTTCAAAGCGATCAGCTGGATTTGTTAAACATTTACCTCACTCTGGGTAAATACAGCAGGGACAAATTCGTAAAAAAAAAAAAGAAGAAAATCCAAGGCTACCTTGAAGCTTGAAGCTTGTCAGATTATTCGCCTTTTTTTTCGTCTAAATTGTAATGCCATATATATATATATATATATATATATATATATATATATATATATATATATATATATATATATATATATATATATATATATATATATATATATATATATATATATAAGCAGGCTGACGCGCGTCTATATCTCTGAAAGCTTGCTCGCCTTCCAGTGGTCCTTGTTTCAATCACACTAAATTTTATTGAAAGAGGATAGGTACAGATTTTGTAGTAAACAGCATGTTTACTTCAAATCTAAGAAATAAGGCCAAGTGATATTTCTTTAATCATTGCCATAACTATCGAATAAATCATGCAATTATGTAAGTAAAAGTGTTAAATATTTATAAAAGGCATTGAAGTAACTTACGACAGTTTTCGTTATTGTAATAAGTTAAAGTATATGGGGACATATTTATGATATATTCAACAAAATAATTATTTTTATCCTTACGAAACCACGCATATTCAAATACGTATGTAGAAAATTTCACCTCCAAAAACTGAAAAAATTCAGATAAAAAACTCTGCTATTTTTCATATTTCAGCTCAAATCATAGATTGTGGGTACACGTTAGAACCGCCTTGACGAGGCAGTTCTAACGAGTACCACAATCTATGTTTTTGAGCAGAAATAAGAAAAATAATGTATACCCCTGTAAACCCCAGTTTTGCTATATAAAGTGGGGTTTAAAGGGGTCAAAAGTATACAGGCATGTTTTTGTGATGTGATTTTAAGGAATAGCTCCGTTTTCTAACAAGTTTTAAGTCATGTCTTATATAAATAAGCGCCAGAGCGATTCTTGCCTTCTCTGGTCTGGAAAACGTCAAAGTATACCGCATTTGCCCTAAATATTTGGAGAGACGGGCCTGAGCAAAACACGCGGCAGATATATTCTCAAATATTTTTCAGCATATTATAACCTAGCTTTTTTACTCTGAAAGTCGAAAATCATACATAATTATGACTTTTCCTTCATGCTGAATATAAATGTGGTATATATTTTTATATTTCACCAATAATAATATTCCTAAAAACTTGCTTTCCCCATTATTATTACTAATGTAAATTTCAAATATTTGGGGTGCCGTTTCTCTGACGTTTAAAATTTGAACGTATTAACGATGTATGCACAATGGCAAAGAGTCATAAATTTCTGCTAAAAACTTCAGTTTTATTCACACGGGAGTATTTTATCAGCCACATCACATATGCAAACGATTTCATTCATATGCAGTCAAGCCATGGTAATAAAGATTAATTTCAATAGTCATATTGCTTTCGAGAAATATAATAACTTGCCATTTATTGTTATTCTCTTCACCCACGAATAAATACCCTTCAATTCTTTCAAGTCATTCCAATATTTGCTTGATTATTGTATTTTTATTTCCATTATTAGTCTAAATAAACGTTTGATCGAAGCTGCTTTAAGACTGAACCATTGACTTTTATTGAGGCAAACACTTGTTTCATTTTAATGTGTATTAATAAGATGGCCACCTGTTTTGACAGACATTCCTCAAAGCTTACTCGTAGTTTTTTCTTCTTTCCAGATGTAACGTAATGCTTTACTAAGTACCAAAATATGTATGATTTAGGATAGACTTCCCACATCCCGGACATACGCTTCTACCGATAGTTCCTTCGTTCAGGCCTATGGGCATGGTGGGCGAAGCTTGCTTACCAAGTAGTGCTTACTATCCGCGGACCCTTACAGCCTTTACTCTGTTGGTCTGAACATTCTGATTCGTCATTCGTTTACGGATTTATAAGTTTGGATAATGGCTTAGGTACCATGACCGCAACTACTTATATTCTGTCTTTTCGCCATTTAATAAGCTATATTAATTATCATAAGCAATCATGTCAATGCATTTATTTGTTATGACAATTATGTATGATTTGCATCTTAACTGTCAAAAATGCGTCCTTTTTTATGCTTGGCTTTTTACAGCATTACCATTACCATTATCATATTTTATGCATAAATTGACTACAACACAAGACATCGTCAGTTTGCAGGAATAACTTGTTTTCGCCTGTTTGTAAATGGCATTTGTGAATTGTGGTTTCTGTAAATGTGTTTCGTCGGTGACAGATGGCGTTTGGTCTACTTGCTTAACTGACATTTACCGCACTTAGGGCTAGGTGTTATGGTGGTGGTACGTGTCTGCTGAACTTGCAGCAGATTGGGAAAGGGACATGATAGTATGTCTTCTATTTCTGGGCTGTCACTCACTTGTTCCCTCACCCTCCTCTATCCAAGCAAACACTAACGTCGCAGGAACGTATTTACAACGTGTGCAACGTTTCAGCGACGTTGTAACGAATTTGTTGCAACGTTGTATGTTTGCTGGGATATCTCGCTTTCCTGTTGCTCTACCGTCTTTTTTGTGTTTTTGTCTGGCAGATGATACAAAATGACACCTACGTGGATTAAAATGACCCCTACATGATTCAACGTGCCGTAAAGCAAGAAGTCAAACAGCCGCACTAAGGATTACCATTTAATGTATGCCTTGCTGCTAATTCTATAAACTTGAATTCATCTCGTAAATTCCTTATTACATTTCTTAATTTATTATTTTCTTACAATTGGTTTCGATGATATGTTTTGATTGTTTAACCCTTGAAGCGCTAATCATGACTGCAGAAGAAAATATTTTGACTTCTTTGTATGTTTCAGGGATAAAAAGGCTTGATATGTCACGTGAATCGTCTGCCGAGCAGACGGTTTACATGAAATGACAAGTCTTATTTTCTTTTGCAAAACAAATACTCCAAAAATAGAATGGCGTCTGCTACAATTTCGGTTAGCGTTTTAAGGGTTAAACTCCTATTAATCCATTTATGCCGAAACGGCCTCATCTACCTTCAGTCTTCAGACAGATCCTTTTTCAATATAAATGATGTCTGTTTAGCTTTTGTTATGACCATGTTATATATACATTCCTATTTAATGGAAAGAGTGTACGCCCTGGACAGACGCCGCGTTCTATGGCGTCAGATCTGGGTCTGCACTGTTTGCCAATGTCCCTTGTTATGGGACGCTAGGTTTAAATGAGTTAAAAGCTTCAGTAAGGTTTCAATTCCGATGAGAAGCATAGAACTGTGCATTAAAATGTATATTTCAAAATATACTGAGAGAAATATATTTAGCATTTTTAATGGTTGTGATTCTTTCTCTGGCAACAGTTTTCCAAGACTGCTGATCGCATGTAAATATTTTAGCATGGAGAAAACGATTACATCAAACAGGATTAACTCACATTTTTTCGTCACTTTAATAATTGCTTGAATGTTGTTTATTTACGTCAGAAATATTTGCTGCTTGGTGAAATATTGCTAAATTTATTTTCCTCAGTATATTAGTGCAGTGCTAGCGCCATTATTTGTTTTCTTATTATATACAGTCAACTCTCGTTATCTCGACCTCGCTTATCTCGAATAACCGCTTATCTCGAAGTGAAATTCTGGTCCCTGTTTTATCATGGAAATCTAAGAATAGGTAAAAAAATATTGTGGAAAAGAGGAAAAATTGCTCCTAAGGAGCAATTTCTCCTCTTTTCCACAATATTTTCAATATATCTTTAACTTCAAGAGTCAAATTACATATTCATTTGTTAAATGTGGGTGTTCGATTTATTGTTTTCCTCACTTCTGCAGCTCTGATATTTCGAGGTACGGATATCTCGAAGTGTTTCAGAGAGTCCCTTGGAATTCGAGATAACGAGAGTCGACTGTACATATAATTAACTGTTATCGTCATTATAGCGTCTGTACTGTTATGCTTTATTGACCTGTCTGTGTCTATACTATTGTATACCTAGTGTTCTGGGTTAGATTGCAGATATCAAGAATTATTCCCAAATTAATCATACCTATTTCAGGCATCTTGCACATCACAAGCAGGTCTGTTTCTAAATTGCGAAGAGTTTTACCTAAGGTTTGTTGCTATTACATTAAGTTACAGATACACTTAGATGATTATTATAAAGATAATGCAATAAGCCATCCTCTAAAAATTGCTGCAAGCTTTCTGTTCCAAGACATTATGTACAGACAATGACGTCAGATTGTTTTTGATCGTCCTACACAGTTCATGTGATTGTTTTAGCCTCACAAATTGCTTCATTATCTAATAAATCTTTCGTTGCAGCGAATATAACATTTGTTAAACTTAAATTGCAAGTAGGACCTTTTTTAATAGTTGGGTTGTTATAAAAGTACAGTCTGTTTAGCGATATTATGGGACACCCTGCAGTTTTATTATCTCTTTGCACATGTCAAGGTGCAGTACTTGCATGCAGTAGATACATTTTCTTGAGCTCTGATTCGTGTAAATGAGCAGATAGCAAGCAGCAAAGGCGGTCAAATCATAAACAGTATCATGCCTGATATATATTTTTGTTGAGTTCTGCTTTTTTGATCAATATATATTTTTCTTTGGTTTTCAAAGATAAACATGGAAGAAAACAAGAAAAAAAAAAAAAAATTCTAGAATTTTAATAATAATTAAATATCTTGCTTTTGCTGCGCTTTTAGATTCCATATCTAAACGTTTTGAATTTCAAATGTTAGGCATTGGCACGAAAGAACGCATTGCAATAGCATTCTATTGTTGTGTTTAATGGACTTTGCTAAGCATTCCCAGCTAGCATTCTTTATAAATCTATAGTGGGCCGTTATCGGCCCGTCAGTACCCTGACGGGCCGATAATGGCCCGCTATAGATTTATGTAGAATGCTTACTTGGTTGTTATCTCCTTGTTGGGGAGGGAGCTGGTTGATTTTCTTTTCTTTGATCCGTGGCTTGTGTTCGGTCTGTCTTGGTTTGTTTGCATCTTCTCCGATGTCATTGGTTGGCTATGTTCTGTGATCGTGGCTCTTCCTGGACATCTGTATCATTTTTTTTAGATCATTCGTTAGAAAAAATACATCTGTATCATTTTTTTTTAGATCATTCGTTAGAAAAAATTCCTAATGGATTCTGAACGTAGAGAAAATGTTTATAAAATGGAATCATGTTAAACTATTTTTACGATGTCTTTACGACTGTTTTTGACATAGTTTACCCTCTACGAGAGTTTTCAGCTGAATGCTATTTTATGCTGTAACAGGCCTTACATTAATAGAACTCATAGGTATTGAGGAAATATCGCGTAAGTGTTTGTACTTTTTAACTATGTGGCCACTGTTAAACTAGTCACTTGATTAGCCCATTAAGTCTACGGTGCCTTTTACCTGTTAATGCACAGCGTCCAAAAATGGGAACGAGGCAAAACGTGTAGATCCAGAACGCGCCTGACTGCTTATTCATTGTTTGCAGTAATAGCAGGTCAGAATTATGCAGTGATTGCTTAAGACATAAGGGAAACAACTACAATAAGACGATAGCACAAGATTAAGTAGCTGATTTCCCTTTGTATTGTGGAACCGCGAAGTGAGATTTTGAACACGTCTAACATTTTCAAGAAAGAAAAAAATACCAAGCGTATCCAGTCTGTCAAGAAGATTATTCTGGTGTGTTCGTGGTGTGAGCGCGTATGTTCCTGTCTCGTCTACTGAGCTATAGTATAGAAACGCCAAAATGTCCTTAAGGTCAACGAAATCCGTGTAACGGTTATTTATAGCAGCGCTATTCTTGTCGCTGTGATGTCAGAGTGCTGTTGATAGAGAGTTATCTGTAAAACCTGAACTGGAACATTTGGGACATTGGCAAACAATGTCGACCCAGAGCTGATCAGGATCTGCAGTGTTTGCTTAAATTACAGGAAGTTATATTCAGGACCATTTTCCCAGCCTACACTCAGAGACAATCGACCCATCATTGCTGTCAATGCTTTGATTGCTTTTTCCGTGTATCTTCTATATCGCTTTAAAAATGAAAAGACAAATTATTTCCATATTTTCCATGTAAATTATAAACGAATTTTCTCTGCTGGCTTTCAGGTGTGCTTGTTAAAAGTGTTGTATTAAGTAAAAAGGGAGAGTTAAACCTTAAAGCACTAAGCAAATTGTAGCACACGACACTTTGAGACATATACTTTGGTTTTGCGAGAAAATAAAACTTGGCATTGCATGCAACTCATCAGCTAGGCAGACGATTCACATGAGATGCACGCTTTATTTCAAAGTGCTTCTGCTGCAGCTGTGATTAGCGCATTAAGGATTAAAGCAAGCATGTATGCAGACAATCCACATATCCGCCTACTCTATCGTATCGTTTTACAGAACTTGCATTAATCGCCTAACCAGTCATTAGATACTCTGTAATATGCTGACGAGAGCGTTTATCATGAACGTCATGCGTCCATGTGCGGTTTGATCTCTGTCTCGCCATCTGCGTATTTACTAAACCTCGTTTTTCTTGACCCGGCGAAAATTATCATATACATCAAATATAATCAACTATAACCACCCTTGAAAGAGCAGGAATAGGTTATCTTGGTACAAGAAATTTAGCCAAAATGGATACTTATTTTTGTTTGCTGTATTCCTTGTAAAGCGATTCGTAAGTTCCTTAAGCCTTATTCATGTAATAATTAGTTTCATATGTTAACACTTGGATTAGGAGAGATTAAGATTCACAGATGATGCGTTTTATAGAATCCAGTATTATGATAGAATAAATAACTCATGGGAAAATCAAATAAGCTTGTGGTGGGGTATGCCCTACTTGCATGCCACCGTTTCATACCATTTAGGATAGGTTAATAAAAAGAAAATGAATCGCATGAAAACTTGAATTTCGCATATACGATAAATAAAGATCTGGGCTTGTTTGTTTATGCGCAGAGTCCTTTCGGTTTATCTACTCTTCATTATCGCATTCAGGAAGATCCGTTTACTGAATTAATGGGCAGAGAAAATATTGAACAAACGGCAAGAAAAACTCACAATATATTTGCTATACGTATGCTAGGGGCGTTTTTTTTTCAGCGCAAAACTCAAATATTAAGGACTGAATGAGGTCTGACATTGTGTGAATGTATGATATGTGACGTTTTTACTGTATTTGATATTGCTTACATTTTGCTGGCACGTGCGTCAGAATCAGCGTTTCATTAGCGTAGGAATTTTCCCTCCCGCCGATCAAATATTATGTCGTTGATCTGGTTAACGTAACCACCATAATTCCTTATGAAACTTATCCTAAAATGTAAACAAATTGTATTATTATTATTATTATTATTCTTATTATTATTATTTGTTTTAAAGACCCAGTCAATGCTATTAAAGTCATGTCGAACTGGTCAGTTTACCTAACCACACTTTTTCCTGGGCAGACTTAGTCCTTTAAGCGGCGAAGCAGTACTTATCCAGAAGCTGACAACTTCCCTTCTTGAAGCAGCGGAAGGGAGAGAATACTCGTAGAAAATATTTCATGATCAGTCTCCATGAAAGAATATTGCTGAACCCAAACAAATCTTTTTAATTACTTGATAATTTGTCCAAATCCTACTGTCGGAACTACAAACAGTGCAGATCCTGGTCCACTTACTCCCTTACAAACCGTTTAATCGCGTCGACACTGTTCGCCCAGCCTCTGTTCGAATACTTATAGTAAATGCAATTGCACATATTTATTTAAAAAATACAATTGCGGACGATTTTGTACACTAAATATTCAATAAAAACGTATGTTTAAGTTTGTCCGAAAGATATACCGTTATAAAGACCGACAAATGAATCACATAACAACCTTTACCGAATAAGCGACTAACCAACCAAAATGACAGACTCAATTTCATGCGTTAAAACATAACAAACGTCTTTCCCTGTTATTCCGACCCGAAACTTTAAAGTTCGCTTGTCATTTTATTTTGATTGATGAAAGTGTTTCCCAACAGTGTTTTCTCAAACATGATAAGTTGATATTCTGTTTCTTATTTGTCCACTAAAACAGCATCAGAAGCGCTTGCCGGAGGCGCTTCTAATGAGTACCCATAACGCATATATATTTTCGAGACGACATTCGAGACATATTTATCTGGACATCCCAGTATAGAATATACATTCACGACAGAATTAGTAAAACGTTATCATGAATTTGTTCTTTTACTTTCAGTCTGTGTATAATTACGCCAAGGTGGCATGCAAGTGCCATGGAGTTTCTGGTTCCTGCAGCTTAAAGACGTGTTGGCAGCAGCTCCCAACCTTTAGAGAGATTGGTGACCGGCTTAAAGAGAGATACGACGGCAGTGTGGAATGCAAATTTAATAAAAGAGGAACCAAACTTAAACGCAGACATAAAAAGTTTAATAAACCATCAAAAGAAGATTTAATATATTTAGATGATTCTCCTGACTATTGTGAAAGAAATCCTAGCACCGGGTCCCTGGGGACAATTGGTAGGGAGTGTAATAAAGGTTCAGGTGGTATGGATGGCTGTAATTTAATGTGTTGTGGTAGAGGTTATAATACATTTAAGAAGACCCTTGTGGAACGATGTAACTGTAAATTTGTATGGTGCTGTCATGTAAAATGTAAAACTTGTGAAAGTGTTAAAGACGTTCACGTGTGTAAATAGTGGGCTACTCCAAGAATATACAGTTATTTAAATTGTGTATGACTAACAAAAGGTGAAATTAAAACTTTGACTACATATCCCAGCGGGCACGCAGCGTTTACACACCGTCGCATCAACATCGATGCAACTTCATGACGTTGCGTCGACGTTGTATAAACATCATGTGCCCGCTGAGATTGAATCAAGCAGTTTTCGAAGCAAAGCTGAACACCTTCTGGATTGCAGACGAAATGACCCAGGTGAAAAATAAACATATCTTGTGGAGTCTAGTATCAGCGAGGCTATTCTCACAAGAGATAATTATTTGATGGCGGATATAAAATACTGTCCAAACAGCAAATGTTTTATCAGGAGTCATACAGATATATTATGGTCCAAGATAATGCCATAATAAAACTACTGCTAGACAGATGTACAGTATATCGGCTACATGAAACAGTTTCGTCGAATAAAACAAGGAACTAGCCCACTTCAAGAATGTGTTTTATTTATTGAATTGTTACTACAAGCATTGTATAGTTCTTCTACATTTTCGAATATATTATTTATCGCAAACTGCACTCCTCTTTCATAGTCCCGTTCACGTACCTTGTGTCAAAACTATATATTGCACAGACATTTCGTTGACCAGACAGGACTGTCTAACATATCGTATGGACGTCAATCAGTTATAGTTATAAGGGTGGTGTGATAAAACTACTCCCCATTAAAACCAGCGATTGTGGATGTAGAGGTTTCGCTTTACAACGGAATACGTATGTATCCATGAGACGAAGTGTTTTAACTTTACTTGAGACAGATACATGTTTATGTTTCGTATATTTCATTTGTAATTTATTTATAAAATGCATGTAAACGAAGCCTTGTCATATAGCAGTGACATATAGTATTAGATAAATGAGTTTCAAACAAGAATCTGTAAAGAACTCTAACAGATTAGGAACAACCTGTAAAAGGAAGCATGAAAATCATCCGTATATACAGATGGCGGAAAATGAAAGGCAGATCAGCCGAGTCCCTGAGAGACAAGTCTGTAATTGATACTTGACAGCTCAGAAAGAGTATTACGGAAAGCCAGCAGACCAAATAAAGGCATATGCAATGGATTGACAATATGAATTTACCCCCAAAACAGGTGGAAAAGGGGGAAATAGTTAACTGAGAGATAATTACTTACAATAAGAGCTGAGTGACTCATTACTATATCAATAATAAAATTGTATGTCCAAGACAAAACAACTGGCCAGTTATAGTGATGAATGTAATGTGCTTGTTTTCGTGTAAATGGCTGTTATCGTTAATATGGCTAATACAACGAACATATACACTGTACGAATGAACGTTTCGATGTTTCGTGTGTTATTTCGGTATGAAAGACATTATTACTCTTCATGTAAATTACAAAGTTGTTTTATATTGTCTCAGAAGTTATTTTATCTCATTTGTACAAAGTTGTATCTGTATATATACTCTGTACATATGTATAGACAGTATGTAGATAAAAATATAAAAAAAACAACAACTTGTCTTTAACGTGTATACACGGATTCCCAGAGATTTTAGGAAAGAGGACTTGTTCATGAGGAGTATTTGATGATAAGTCTGTGATAAGTATGTACAGTTCTCCATAAAACATACATTGTGGGTATTCATTAGAAGGACCTCGGTTATGCGGTTCCAATGAGTATCTATAGCATACGTTTCTATGGACAAAATACGAAAAGCTATCCCAGCATTATCACGAAATGCTTCTCCTTAAAAAAAGCAGAAATAAATATTTGGCTAAAAGGGTGAAAAACGAGTGATGATACAATATACAAGTATCTGTCAAACAAGTGGGTCAGACAAAATTCACTTATCATGCTTAGGGTTTACTCCTCGTTTGTATCAACGTAATGCGTTCATCAATGAAATGATGTTTTAAAAAGCTGACGTAAAATTCAGAGTCAGTACTTGGAAAGCTTTTTGATTGCAAAAAAAAAAAAAAAAAAAAAAAAAAATAAAAAAAATAAATAAATAAATAAAACGTATGGGCCAATTTTGTAATTTACTTGGTCTAAGTGACGCTCTAGCAAATATTTAAATACTTCAGTACAAAAAAATATATTCATATGGAATGTGCTAAAAAAATAGTAATAAGGATAATAATTAATAGTTTTTGTCAAATAGCACATTGACAATTTTTTCCAGTTAACCCATTAATGCTGGCGTCCTTAACGATGTGGATATACAAACACTCTAGACACATATGCAAAACAATACGGATTCAGAACAGTCGCGGCATTTGCTCAGAATCTGCACTGTTTACCATGACAACTTACTATCATACATTGTAACAGAAGCATGTTGGGCAGTATCTATGTAGCACTCCTTTACAGCGATAATGAAGCCTTCCCATCTACATGATGGAAATTTCCATTTAATGTGTCCTATCCTGGCATTAATGGGTTAATTCGCGATGCAGGAATGCAATGTGACAAAACGACAGAACAGAAAAAAACTTAGCAGTAAAAGCGACATATATACCATGTTTATTAAAGATGGGAGAAAATAAACATGAGCCAAGTCATAAACAAACGATGCTTAGCGCATGTGCGAACAGCTAAGGTCCAGACCAGTCTGTACGTCAGCAGATTCCAGGTGCGTCTATACGCTAGCACAGTCTCGACAGATTCGCTGTTCACATATTGGAAACTGGAATATTGTCGCAAACTGAAATTTCTCATCAGACACCGTAGATTCGCAGTCTAAATTGAGCCGTCTCCATTCAGATATGTACTAAACACTTTTAGTGTGCCGCGGGCTAAACACTGTTCAGGTGGTTGACCTTCAGCATGTTGAATTTAAACATTATCCCATGAATCTGTAAAATATGCCGTTTACTTTCTCTGAAATTGTAGGGCCTTAAATTCCATTCAGAGTATTTGGAAGAATATAATTCCAACTCAACAGACTTACACTAATTTAGCGCAGTTTTATTGGACGTGAGCAACTTTTAAACAGCATTTACCCAGCTAGCATTCTTTATAAATCTATAGCGGACGTTATCGGCCCGTCAGCAACCCTGACGGGCCGATAACGGCCCGCTATAGATTTAGAATAAAGAATGCTAGCTGGATGTATTGTGACAGGACCGCTGAGCAGGAATCGTGAAAGTTTCCTGTGCTAAATATTCTACGATAAGTTATTTAATTAACGTTTACAGTGTGAACATGTCCGACGTGGAATTATAAGAAATGATTTTTTTTATTTCTATGGATTTCATCGATGTGTAAACATCGGAGAATCAGCCACACACTTTACATAAAGTCAGGCCCCGAGGTTATAAAACTTTTTCATGCTCAACTCAACTGAGTATGAAATTTCACTTGGTTCATAAAAATAAAAATACCAACAATTAAAACTTTTTTCATGCCCATTTCAGCTGAGCATGCTCAGCTGAGTTGAGCATGAAAGAGTTTTAAAAAACTGTCAGTATGTTAGGATTTATAAGCAAAATACAGTTCATGCTCAGCTGATTTATATTGGTTTTCATTTACTCTGGCATACAGTAGAATTAGCCATGAGTACTCATATCTTTGTTTATTATAGTGATTAATTTGATTTTTATGTTTTTGCTTTGATGCATTGACTGAGTTTGGAGCCTCTATGCGAACCGTATGTATTTCTGTATTAAGAGTAGCATCGGGACCCAGTGTGAAGTTGGCTACCTGTAAAAGTGCTTTAAACCCCAGGTGGTTTACTCTACTGACCGCTCTAAGCGTTGGTCCCGGTGTTAGAGTTACTCTTTGTTGTTTTCTGTTTTATTCTATGAGGCGATTTGTTTTATGTCTTACCTTGTGTTATTTTGTTCTTGTGTTTTTCAGTCCCTTTAGCATTGCGATTACCTCGGTTGGGGAAGCGGGAGCTAATCTTAGTGCCTTTCGTACGTTTGTTCGATTTGTGCTTGTTTGGTTTTGTCGGTTTCCTCTTCCTCTTGGTGTCTGGGAAGGGCTGAAATTTGTAATTGTGGCACTTCCTGGACTTTTCTCTTACCTTTTTTTACCTCAGGGCCGGGCTTTATTCAGTCTTTGAGTAATTTACCCGTGTAAACACATCGATAAAATCCACAAAAAGAAAATTCATTCGTTTATTAAAGCAACAATTGAATGAACTATCATGCTCTGCTTTCCGGGAGGAACAGAACACAATGACTACTTTGTCGTCCTATAAATTAGCTTAGAGCAAGCTAATGGTAAAATGATTATGCTAAGAAACAGGGTCTAATTTGTAAATAGTTGTTGTACCTACTACTACTGTTAATTTTATATGTTTTTGTTTATTTCGAAACATCACGATAACATGCCTATATAATTATGACCCCCTTAAACCCCACTTTTATATAGTAAAACTGGGGTTTACAGGGGTATACATTATTTTCTTATTTCTGCTCTAAAACATAGATTGTGGGTACTCGTTAGAACCGCCTCGTTGAGGCGTTTCTAACGAGTACCCACAATCTATGTTTTGAGCAGAAATATGAAAAATATCAGAAGTTTCATCTGAAAATTTTCAATTTTTGGTGGTAAAATTTTCAGTATATTTGAATAGGCATGTTTTCGTAATGCATGTCTGCAAGTCTATTTACACATTTAAATGTGTTGCACAATAGCTTGTTAAGGTGGGTTTCTGACAATTCTGTTTTAAGGGGAACTGATACACATTTAAGTGAGGCCCCTTTCTGAACCGGAGTCCATTTTAAAATGAAATAACTTGCACTCATTAGGAGTGTAGACCTTTTCAGTAGGAGCTTGATATACAGAAAAGCAAACAGGAAGTCAAAATATTGTCTCTCTTGTAAAACATCCATTCCCCTTAATTAAATCTTAATTCAAATGTATGGGTTTCGTGGCAGATGATACATAGTCTTCTGTTGATTTCTTTTTCAGGAACATTAAGACCTTGCTGTATAATATGGCATGCTCTGGTCCTATCTCCATTCTTAACATTTACTTTCATTCTGCTGTCCATTATCGTGTATAATCCTGTGATTCGACTGTGGCACTACCCACAGTCTGTTGCTTGTTAATTTAAGCAAACACCCTATGGATACTGGGCTGCGTTAAATAAACCAAAACATTCGCGTTTTTTTCCCAAACTAAGTTGAATCTTCTGAACGGTTATTGTAAACCGGTTTATGTTATCTCAAATTAGAGAGTAGCCGTTATTCTCATTGACGAAACTTGATATTAGATCGAATAAATTACATCAATATTTATTAATTTTATAAGAGAAAATATCAACTCAGTATACATATCCATGTTCTTGTTACGAATAAGCCACTCATACAAAAAGTTTATTCACTTAGGTTGTGCTAAACGGCAGTTTGAGAATAGTTTACGGATACTCGTTACCGTCTGCCAAAATTGTCACAATTGAACGTATTGTTTGCAATAGTTTGCAAATAGCTGGGGAGTAACCGCGAACGTTTCGCTTAATCGAACGCAATCCTGGTAATGAATAATGAGCAGTGTGTTAGCCAAAACTCTGCCTATTATTTTGCACTTGAATTTCACTGTAATAGTTTCCTACTTGCGCATTGTAGTTGTCTGTTTAGCGCACTAAATTAAGAAAAATACCTCTCCTATCCGGGTCTCCAGTAGGCTGATTTGCGCACAATGTTACCCAAAACTCTGCAATTGTTTGTTTTGTACTGTAAAATTGTCCATAATTGACCTTTGGACATGTTCGCCCCTCGATGACTCGAATCATCTTGCACATCCGCGCAGTCTGACCAAAGTCTTCGTTGTCCGCATGAAGAATCTTTGCACCCTTGGCTATCAAAATGCGCCCAGAGAAGATTCTGAATGCGCAAATGCAAAGCTGATTTGGATCTTCGCTTGGCGCATGGTACGTTGTCTAACGTTGCAGCTCCTTTCTTTCCAGTATTTTTTATCCCATTTTAGACTGAATATCTCCCCCACATCACTTTATATTGGAAGAGTCCACTTTCAATTTTAGTTAAGCCCGGCTATAAGATTTAGATATTCCTAGAGAAAAATGGTTTAACTATTTGAAAACAGTGGAGACCCTGATCAGACGCCGCAGAATGCGGCGTCTGATCTGCGTCTTCACTGTTATCTAATTACCCTTATAGGGGACTCCAGACTATAATGGGTTAACTCCTTCCATTCTAAAAAAGGGCAGTTGCAACTGCAATAAAGGACAGTTTGTATTTTTCATAGAAAATAAGTATTCACATTTCGTTTGAATTGTCTGCTATCGTCTGCCTAGAAGATGATCCACGTAAACTGTCAAATAACATCCATAAAATAACATGTCGAATACTATAGGTTTGTTTGGCGCTTGCTAAAAGTTAATACAAATATTATTCGTTTGTATCTGTTCATTTCACCTATAGCAATAGCTTCTTGCCTCATAATTTCACAAACTTCGTATCTTAATTAATGACATCAAAGACTTTGGTAAGATTGTACCTTGCGCAAGCTCTTTCGTGGCTTAGACTGTTAAGATAACTATACCCCAAGGTATACAGTCGACTCTCGTTATCTCGACCTCGCTTATCTCGAATAACCGCTTATCTCGAAGTGAAATTCTGGTCCCTGTTTTAACATGGAAATATCTAAGAACAGGTAACAAAATATTGTGGAAAAGAGGAGCAATTTCTCCTCTTTTCCACAATATTTTCAATATGTCTCTAACTTCAGGAGTCAAATTACATATTCATTTATTAAATGTGGTTGTTCGATTTATTGTTTTCCGCACTTCTGCAACTCTGATATTTCGAGATACGGATATCTCGAAGTGTTTCAGAGAGTCCCTCGGAATTCGAGATAACGAGAGTCGACTGTATTTAATTGTGATAATTTCATTTGGCCATCGAACTTTCAACACTTTCATAGGTTAACGTTTAAGGGGAAATGATACTTTTCCAGGGTAACTCTGTCAATTTGTTTTGTCGCCCTTCTGAAAAGGGCTCTACCCTAACTGGAATGAATTTGGTCCCAAAGGGAGTCAAATGTTTACCATTAGAGTAGACCCCTTTTCCAAAAGAGCTTTACGTACCGAAAGGCAAACAGAAAGTCTCAGAATGTATCTGCCTTGTAAACATTGCGAAAAAGGCGTGTCTTGTCCCTTTAAAATGTGACTTGTCAAGAATTTCAAGCAGGATGCCCCGTTAAGCCATCCAGCAAGAATCACACTGTTCTTGGAGTTTTATGACTTGGACGGAGGAAGGGAAATGCACGCCTCAGTTTCTGAAGTGGGGTCTTCCATCTATGAATTTGGTGATATCTGCTTTTGCAAATACGGAAGTCGTTCGCAAATCATCAGAACAATGGCAAACAGCATAGATCAGAAATATGTCTTTCCGCTAATTGATATAGAAAAGGTAGAATCTATTGGTAAATACAAAGCTAAAGTGTACAACTGAACACATCCTATGACTACAATGTATCAGAGACTTTGACAGGAGACTTACTCCCATTAGTGCTTTTGATTCAGTTTTTGGCAGACCTCGTGTGGTTAGAGGGACATAAAAAGCCAAGTATTTCGGAATAGCGTTGTCACTCTTTCTATATATCAGTACACAAAGATACTACAGAATTCAAAATGTTCAAAGAGCTAACACAGAAAACTGAAATGTTAAGATGTTTGATTTAAAAAAAAAATGCATTTTATATGCAAGCGATAGGTCTGCATTGATTTACCAAATCGGCGCCTCTTTGAAAGTCATGATTCAAGGACATTGTATTCCAAATTAATCTGACTGTTGTTGAGTTAACTATATATATATACTCGTATAATGATGCAATGTTCAAAATTCTTCAAAAACAAAATACCTTTATTGTGCGTCACTGTCCGGACCTCTGTTAGTCGAAAAGCTTCTTTTTTTGCGCCGGAGCTGAGATAACTGATATCTAAAATGAGATGAAAAACATGTTTGAAAGGCACATTTAATGTTCTGAGTATTTTAAAGAGAGGTTATTGAGTTTATAGTTTGACGTATTCGACACTCGTTAATATGGCAGATATGCATTCGTTAGAATATGCGTTCTTCGCCATATGAATTCTTGCCGTACCGTGTTTTACCTAAATATTCTGATGCCCTTAATAACTTACCATACTTGTCCTAAAATTTGAACAGTTCCAGTTGAACCTGTTAACATATCTAAACTTGCTGGCATGTCTAAAAGCGCTCAATGAATGGCAAACAGCAGACTCAGATCAGGGTCTACACTGTTTCTACATTGTTTGCTCAGGCCTGCCTATCCGAACACTTCGGTAAATACAGTGCATTTTACACTATATACTTAATAATCTAAATGCATTAATGCATGCGAACAACAGATACATACCCTTTTGCAGTCTTTGTCTGTATAGAAATAATTCTCACTAAAATGAAATGATCCGTTTTTCATTATCAAGCTCTTTTGTGAATGGCATATCATTTACGGGGACTGGATACTCCTGGCATTTTTTTTCTGCCAGTTTTACAAGGGAGACAACTTTTATGTATCCTTGTTTCTTTTCCCGAACATCAAGTTGCTTCCGAAAAGTGGTCTACTTTAAAAGAAAATAATTACGTAAACGTCCTAAAATTTCAAACACTTTATTCCATACCTTTTGGCCTAAATTTTACTGTTTATACAGTTGTTTCTTAAAATACTTAGTGGAATGGCAAACAGTGCAGACCCTGATCAGACTGCTCCTGTAGGAACAGTCTGATCTGGGTCTGCACTGTTTGCATATGCCATTTTGTCATACACTTTGGTGTACGAAATTTAAGGACGTTAGACGTAGCTCCCAGGGAGAGCAAATTCTTTTCTTTGAGAACCGATCTCTTTTCAAAATGGAGACACATGATTTATGACAGAGTTGCCTCCCCTGAAAGAGTATCCATTTCCCTTAAAGACGCTATTGTTAACTGATTTGTTATTTTACTGTGAATTCTGGTTTTGTTTACTGTGACCTGTTGTAACTTACATAGCACATACATTCACGAAAAAATAAATAAATAAACTTTATAAAACAGTTATATATGTGTGTGTTTCGTTTATTAAAGTCCCAGCAAGCACGTGACGTTTATGCGACGTTGTCTCAACGTCGCGTACCCGCAGGGTTCGTGGTATTCCTATATGTATTCCCTCAGCTAGGTTTAGAGACAGCTTAAAAATTTTGGAAGCTTGATACAACAAACTTTCAGAGCCACGGACAACGCAGCCAAGCAGGAAGATTCAGCTTCCATCACGTTATAGGGCTTGATTGATATGTTTCGGCAAAGGATAATTGCAAAACAACACAATTGCAAACAAGCTCCAAGAAGAGTAAAAGTGTAAGTGAAGATCCACAGGAAATGTCACAATCACGAAACACAGCCCCCATACCCACCACCCCACGCCCCCACCTACGAGGCACTCAAGGAAGGTAAGATGAGTAACAAATTATGACAAAACAAACGCTACATATGAACTGTCGACGCACAAAGAAGAACTGCAAATGAGAAACCGCATAGGAACGGCCAGTAGATAAAACAAACGGGGATGGAATCGGAGGCGGTGTGTGTGTGTGTGTGTGGGGTGGGGGGGGGGGGGGGGGGGGGAGGGGACTTAAACCAATTTACTCGCGCGAAACCAAGTTACAAACATATTGGTCCTCTTCCTCGTCTGTGAAACATCCAAGTGAAACACATATAATCACAAATGATGTGATGAAACAAAGCAAAAGGCTCAATGGCGAGCTGGAACCAGAACATAAGAAACCCTAAAACAGGATAACGATGGGCCCGATCACAGACAATGATAGTCAGGGGCCTGCCATCACACATCACGAAAACACGCCTATATAGTTTTGATCCCCTTAAACCCCACTTTTATATTGGAAAACTGGGGTTTCCAGGGGTATACATTATTTTTCTTATTTCTGCTCAAAAACATAGATTGTGGATACTCGTTAGAACCGCCTCGCCGAGGTGGTTCTAACGAGTACCCACAATCTATGTATTGAGCAGAAATATGAAAACACTGTGAATATACTTTGATACCGATTCAGGTCTGAAAAATTATGTCCAAAAAGGTGAGAACACTGTAAAAGATCCCGTAGATTTTTTACGGTAAATACTGGCAACTAGCTGCCAGTACATGTACCGTAAATTTTACGTGCGCCTGTCGATTATTTACAATAATAATTGGCCTCGGTGGCTCAGTTGGATGCGCCGTCCGACTGGAGACCAGGAGGTCGCGGGTTCAACCCCCGCCGAGGTCGGCAACATTCTTTCGTGGAGATTGATCATGAAATATTTTCTACGGTCATTCTCTCCCTTCGCTGATTCAAGAAGGGCAGTTGTCAGTTTCTGGCGAAAGAATGTGCACAATACTGGTTAACCGCTTAGAGGACTAAGCCTGCCCAGTAAACGTGTGGTTAGGTAAACTGACCGCGCTCGACATGACCCCATTGGGTTGACTGGGCCGTAAAACCTCAACACAAAAAAAAAAACAATAATAATTACGCATGGTAGGGCAAGGTATGTAACGTATAGGACATAGTTAAGATGTGAGTTTTTTTTTTTTTTTTTTTTTTTTTGATTTGGGTTTTACGGCCCTTTCAAGAATATTTCACTTATATCGAGCCGATCGTTCATCGAAGGTGGGCGAAAACCGGAGTACCCGGAGAAAAACCACCTGACTATCCGTAAGCAGAACTTTGCTTTCCCACATATGACCCGAGCTAGGCTCGAACCACAGCGGTGAGAAACCTAATGGATTAAGAGTCAACTCTCTTATCCACTAGGCTACGGGGGCCCGCTAAAGATGTGAGCTAACGCGCCGTATCTTAAGCTTACACATCATTACCCCATCCTACGAGGTAATTCCTGCAAAAGTTCTACGGGCCCCTGTAAATATTTACGGTAAATGAGCTGGCAGCCAGTTGCCTGTATTTACAGTAAAATATAATCTGAAGGGGTGGAAAAAGTGATAAAATAGTATGACCGCTTCAAAATAGAAATATGGCAACAGTCATGTATACGGCACTCTGATTTGTTTTTCACTCTACAAAATGAAAATAGAACTTTAAGACCTAGAACAAAGCAATTGTATTTATTAAAGTATACAAACATATCACGTATGCAAAATAAACTTAACAATACACGTTATGCACGGTTAATGTTGTTAGTAAAAAAAATGAAACCGCCATAAGAACTATTGAATTCTTAGAGACATTCGTTAGCGCTGTCTACGTGTTTAGTCCTTGTCCCATTTTAGACTGGATACCCAAAAACGGGTAACTGGCAAACAGTGCAGACCCAGATCAGACGCCGCAGAACGCGGTATCTGATCAGGGTCTCCACTGTTTGCAAATAGTTCAACCATTTTTCTTTAGGAATATCTACTTCATCTAGCCTGACATACCTAAAATCGAAAATAGACTCTTCCAATACGTAGTTTGGGAAGGTTCATTCAGTCTTTAAGGGGTAAAGGAAATGAATACAGTTTCAGGGACATGCAATTCTGTCAAAATCGTTTTGCCTCCTTTCTGAAATGAGGTCATCTCTAAAGACTTTGATCTTTCATTACTTTTAGAGAACTCCCCTTTTCAGAAGGTGATGGATGTGCAGGAAAGCAAACTGGAAGTCAGAAAAGTTATTTTTCATGTAAAATGGCGGAAAATCTAACAAGTGTATCCGGTTCCCTTAAGCAGCCTTGTTTCATACGTCTTTAGGTACTCGGCCGACCTCTCAAATATTAAACAAGCCCATGTATACAGGATCAGTTTTCTGTGAAACAAACATAAGTGAAGATATATAAAAGAAGGAAAAATGGGGAACAAACAATGACATAACAAACGCCACATATGATACCATATGATATATTTTTGAAGAGTCAATCAACTCGCAAACATAGAAGAACTGTACAAAAAGAACTGCCTTGGAACGGACAGAAGGAAAATTACTGATAGAGGGATCGTGGTGTAAACCAGCTCCACCCGTGCAAAACCCCACACCTGATTCCGATGCAGCTACAAATTACAAACAAAAGTTCGGTCGGCATATGGGGCATCTACCTCATTTATGAAACACCACAGTGAAACATATATTCACAAACACTGTTACATTACGAAAACATGCCTATTCAAATATATTGAAAATGTCACCACCAAAAAAATGAAAATTTTAAGATAAAAAATTCTGATATTTTTCATATTTCTGCTCAAAACATAGATTGTGGGTACTCGTTAGAACCGCCTCACCGAGGCGGTTCTAACGAGTACCCACAATCTATGTTTTTGAGCTGAAATAAGAAAAATAATGTATACCTCTGTAAACCCCAGTTCTACTATATAAAAGTGGGGTTTAAAGGGGTCAAAATTATATAGGCATGTTTTCGTGATGATAGAACCCAGCAAAGTGCACACCGGAAATCTGAAGACAGAATGCAAGGAAACCAGAAACAGAACAATGATGAGTCCGACCACAGACATCGACAGTCAGGCGCCAACCATCTGAAACCGATTAGGGAGGGAGTCGTCATTTAGTCTGAGGACCAACACACCATCTTGCAATTTAAGACCGAACTTGTGATGCTGTAGGAGAATGAACGTTACAACAAAAGAAAGGAAAGTCTGTAGGACAGATGTAGGCGAAACGCTTGACATACAAGTTCTACGGCATTTAACACCTTCTGATGGCACAATTCTTCTAATGGCATATCTTAAAACTCAGCCTACTCTCCCTTCACGTCTTGACTCAGATATCAATCATATTAGACTATTTGTACGAAAAGTTCCATTCATCAATAAAGGAATCGATATGTGCAGGATATTTAGAGATCAATCCGTGCTTCTGTTATGCCAGCTAATTTAACAAACACTCTGAATGACCCATTATTTGATAGAGACATAATAAGTCTATTCAGAATAAATCATTTTAATAAAATAGTCTCGGATCTTGATTTTTGGACTAATGTTCCTGAATCACTGAATTACACTAAAAATATTAGTGTCCAGCGATTGACAATTTTACATGTGCCTCTTATTATTTGAAAATTACTCAGACTCTTAAATCCGCTTAATTATCTACAACGGGCCGAAATACGCTACTCTACCCACGTCGACTTCATTAATGTCGGATAGAAATTGATGGTGCTTTACAGGAATTCTGTAAATGCTGATGTAAACGAGAGCATGTTAAGCTGAACGCTTTAAGTAATTGGGAATTCAGTTTTCTTTTAAGTGTAGACCAACGCATTTCATTCTATTCTAAAATACTGGTCAGATTTCTTTTTCTTTTCGCCACCTGAAGCATGGTATCCAAGACTTCAATAGGAAGTTTGTTTAGTATAATAGTTTTGAAGATATCCAGGTATATCCAGAATTACAATTCTTAGCCTACCAATGACACCAAGAGGACATTACGAAAACACGCCTATTCAAATATATTGAAAATTTCACCAGCAAACACCACTTTTATATAGTAAAACTGGAGTTTACAGGGGTATACATTATATTTCTTGTTTCTGCTCAAAAACATAGATATGAAAAATATCAGATTTTTTTATCTGAAAATTTTCATTTTTTGGTGGTAAAACTTTCAGTATATATGAATAGGCATGTTTTCGTAATGAAAATCCCGCAGCGAGCAGCCGAAAGACCACACAAAGAACAACTAAGATCAGAACCACCGCCTTAGAAATGCCGGAAGTAAAAACTACCGTGTGGGGGTAGGTGGGTTGGATAAAATCGATTTTACGATTCGCAAATAATGTTGGTGTTGTTTGAAAATTGAAAGACAGAGAAAAAGAAATATAAATAGTAGAATCAACAACAAACGAGTTAGGTCCGTCACAAGTCATCTAGCAAAGATTTAGAACTCCGCTATCATTGAGTCTTCGATCCAGTACTACTATTTTACTTCAAGAATAATGTGGTTTAGATATTTGTTAGAATCATGATTAGAGTGAGGTGATTCCTAGAAATATCCAAAAACATACAACAAGGTATTTCATACAATCATATATTCTGCTTGTTAAAGATGCTTTACAACAGTAAACTCATTTTAATGGTAACATACCACGGAACAAATAATGTCGTTGTAACGAGGATCCACTGTATCATATGGTACATTGCCTCACCTTGTGGTTCCAATCATGACACAGACGGACCCGTCTATGCACAAAGGTACCGTAATTACCATAGATACACTGACGCCTTATTCCTTACTTAGGCCAAATATATATATATATATATATATATATATATATATATATATATATATGTGTGTGTGTGTTTGTGTGTGTGTGTGTGTGTGTGTGTGTGTGTGTGTGTGTGTGTGTGTGTTTAGATAACATGTTAGAACAAAATAGGCAGGGTAAGTATGGATTATATATTTTTTAGATTTTTTTTTTAAACAGAATTATACCATAATTACCAATTTTATCTGAGGAGGCACCATAATTCATATGAAATTTACCAGTCTGTTTGACTACCCTTTTATGTGCCTAAAATAATTGATAGAATGACAACCAGTTCAGACTCTGATTAAACTGCTCAAACTTACTTGTCCGAATATTTCGCATAAATATGGTAGCACAAATATTTCTATCCTAGTAACACATATGTTTTTCTGGGAAAATATATATATATATAATTAGCAGGGTAGGGTTACCCTAAACGCACATACTTTTTTGTTTGGCCTTATCTTGAAAATCTGGACAAGTCCATAATGTAATTAAAAGTTATTGGCTAAATGGCAAACAGTCCTAAGGAACAGTTTGATCTAAGTCTGTACTGGGAGCAGTTTGTACCTACACTGTTTGCACTGCAGCACATGCGTGTCTGTCCGAATATATATATATATATATATATATATATATATATATATATATATATATATATATATATATGGTTCGTCTGTCATTACTGACAATGTGACAATGACCAATGCTAATCAAATGCGTGGTGTTATTATTTGTGTGTTCTAAGATTATTTGTGTGCTTATGAGACCAATCTTAGCTCTAAACTGCCTGTTGCAGATAGCACAAGAGAGGTCTGAGGAAGAATGTCCTGTTTGTGATGCCTTAGGTCTGGCTTTCCGCTGCGCACATTTCTGCTCAGCTTCGGTAATTCTGTTTGCTTCGTATTCACCAGCACACCTTCTCATGATGCCTCGCCACTTTGGTCGATCCTGTGCAATCTCTTCCCACGACTCTGTTGGTATGTTGAAGTCTTTAAGGGAGGCTTTGAGGGTGTTCTTGTATCGCTTCTTCGCTTCCATAAAGGGAACGTTTTCTTATTTGTAATTCTCCATAGAGGATTTTCTTTGGCAAACGTTCATCAGGCATTCTGGTAACATGGCCTGTCCATCCTAACTGTGCCAATTTCAGAAGAGTATGTACACTCTGCATCCCTGCCCTTTTCAGGACTTCTGTGCCTAGAATCCGGTCTTGCCACTTGATCTTTAGAAGTTTTCTAAGACAGCTTGTATGGAAGTGGTTCAGTCTTTTGGCATGCCAATGATAAACTGTCCAAAAAAAGTAAGAGAAATATTTCGCATGAGTAAAACAGTGTTGGCAGCACCACAGATCTGTATACTTTCCACTTTGTGTCACGTCTGATTCCACTCCGATCCCAAATACTTCCAAGCAGTCGGCCAAATGCTGCACTAGCTTTGGCAACCCTGGCATTGACTTCATCATCAATGTGCACAACTCTAGACAGTGTGCTTCCAAGGTAGGTGAACTTGTCTACCACTTGCAATCATTGACCTTTCAATTTGATGGCAGCCAAGTGCTGGCTTATATACTACCCCAGTCTTTTTGATGCTGATTGTGAGATCATAGCTGCCCCATGAATCGGATACTTGATCCGCACCTTGTTGCATTTCTCTTCTGTTGGAGCACCCTTTGCCAAGTCATCAGCAAAAAGGAACTCGTCTAGCACCTCTGTCTGCACCTTCAATTTAGCTTGCAATCTTTTTAGGTTGTAAAGTTTCCCGTCAAAGCAATACCTAATAGGTATACCATTGTCACCATCCTGGAAAGCATCTATAAACATGGCAGTTAACATCATGGTGAACAGTACACAGCCTTGCTTAACTCCATTTGTCATAGGGAATGGATCAGAAAACTCGCCATCAGTTTGGACACCTTGCAAGCATACCATTGTGGAAATGCCGCACCATTGCTATGAATTTGGCAGGTCAACCAAACTTTGCCATAATTTTTCAAAGTCCCTCACAACTCACTGTGTCAAATGCTTTGGTAAGGTCGACAAAGGTCATGTAGAGGTCCGCATTCTATTCCTGGCATTTCTCTTGAAGCTGTCTTGCTGTGAAGATCATGTCTATTGTTCCTCTGTCTTTCCTGGATCCACACTGGCTTTCTGGTAGAAGCCCTGACTGTTCAAGTTGTTCATTTAATCGATTCAGTAGGACTCTTCCCAGCAATTGACAATAAAGACATGCATCGATGATTGTCACAATAAAGAGATGCATCGATGATTGTCACAGACTTGAGGATTCCCTTTCCTTTTGAGTAGGTGGATAATTGTTGCATCCTTGAATTCTTGAGGGATGGCTTCTTTTCTCCACATAATGTGAAATAACTCTGTCAGTTTCTCTGCAACTGGAGGACCCCCTGCTTTGTAGATCTATGCAGGTATTGCATCTGATCCTAGAGTCTTGCCAGATGACAAGAGTTTTATTGGTTTTATTGTTTCAGAAACGGTTTGGAACTCATCAAGTAGCGGTTATATTCCACATGTGGTACTCTGTTGATAGCTTCATCATTGATATGGGCCGATTAAGAGTCCATTAGAGTTCACACATTCCATGCGCCGATGGTTAAAGGTATCATCTTTGTCTTCTTTTTTCTTGTTCGACCGCTAAGTGGGATCCCCGCTGTTCGCGGTTAACCAGCCAGGAGTTTTGAAGCAGGCAATTGTTTAGGGCACCTTTTCTAGCCCCTTCCCCATGCTAAGAGGGTGAGAAGTGCGATCCTAAAAAGGTCTGCTCAGTCGCTCAGTTCGGCTGCCGAATTCCCTGCATTGCTTCATTCTTAAGGAAAGCGACCAAAAAGAACCAACCCGCCTGTGTGCAGCTTCCACTGTTTCCTCACCTGCTGCTTCGCCGCTCGCCCATCGCCACAGGGCTTTGTATGACTTGCATATGTATGCTTGCTGTGACTGTGTGTTGATGATTAAGATAACATGCGCTGTGAATTGGATTAGTGAGGGAGAGGCGCGCAATCAACCTCACTCTCTCGTCCTGACCTAGCTGGATCCAGAGGCAAGACGGTGTCAGGACATCTGGAGCTAAGCCCGGTGGATGACCATGACTTCTGTTGTGCCTTGTCATGCTCTCCATGCTCCACAACATGCCGCTGCATCGCCGTTTGGGAGTTGAATCATAGTAATGCTTTCCTCCGCCCTAGCTGCCGAAGCAGACTTTACATAACTGGAACAGGCATATCCAGATATGCAGTTTTTTTTGTTTGGAGTTGCCAACTCCTAGATGGATTGCCGACCAGGGCTTGAGAGCTCCAACTACCCCAGATATTCAGATACACAGATTCAGTTAACAGCTATACAGAAGCAGTAACTTAAGTGTCGTATGTATCCAATAATCGAATATATAATAAATACTGCACCAAAACATAATCTCATCCCTGTGGTGAACAACATAGGTAATGCACGACTGCGAGGACACGAAAAATAAATTAAACTAATAAGGAGGGAAATAAATCTAAACTAAAGCTATGTTTGGGCTTTATTTCTATTACCTTCCTTTACACTAGCACATAACAGTACCCGACTAGCAATCTATTTAAATCTATATCGGACCGTTATCGGCCTGACAGGAATCCTATCGGGCCGAAAACGATCCTTTATAGATACATTGATTGATTGTGTTGGGGTTTTACGACATATCAACCCTTGGGGGTCATTTTGTGGCGTCTCCAAGAGAAAGGGAGAAGACAGACGGAAGAGATATTAGGGAGATGAAATAGATACACGACACCTTCGCCTCACCCAGCCATCCCAGCTCCACCCATTATAGATACAAGCAGATGCTACCTGGGTATATATATCTTGCAGACGCATTTGTCATCTAGACGTGAAATAAGTCAGTTAACATTAGGTTGTTTGTAAATACCTGGTCGTACCATAACAGTAAACATTTCTCCTTCCTCATATTACAAACTGGGACGAAGTCGGTGCTCTGCTAGCTTTCAGCACTAATTTGATATGGGGATACCCACGAAATATGGAAGGCAACCGCCCCAAGCACCAGATAATAGTTGAATGGCATGAAATGGCAGCATTCAAATGACAACAGAAAGAACCAACGAAGAGTAACTAGAAATACGGTCTTGGAACGGACTTAAACCCGGGCCCAGTTGTTCAGAACTAACGATGTTGTTAGGTAACGTATCGTTAAAACTTTGATCATTAAATATGGCATATCAGCTAATACATTTGATAAAAAAATGTGAGTAACTTTTGCACTTGCAAAAACTACTCACATTTTTCAGCAAAAATACCTGTGAATTAGATTTGTACGTACTAGAACAGATAACATTTTGACCACTAACGAGCTCGTTAAGCTAACGATGCTTTGAACAACTGGGCCCTGGTGTTTTCCCTCTTCCTTTACCCTGATACTCATCTAGCTAAATATAGTTAGTTCTTCGTTTCGCACAGTGAGGTTCTGTGACTCATCTGTGGATCAATAATAAAACACACACACACACACACACACACACACAACACCTTCGCAAACAACAATGAAATAGAGGCGATAGCTTTAACAGACTGAATCAGAGCAAAAAAAAAAAAAAACAAAACAAAACAAACAACAATACCACAAGTATAATCACGTTGAGATTGAACACAGACCAGTATGGTCAGGCACAAATGGCCAGACATTAGTCTTGACCTGATAGCTTTAACAGACTGAATCAGAGCAAAAAAAAAAAAACAAAAAAAAAAACAAAAAAAAAAAAAAAAAAAAAAAAAAAAAAACAAACAACAATACCACAAGTATAATCACGTTGAGATTGAACACAGACCAGTATGGTCAGGCACAAATGGCCAGACATTAGTCTTGACCTGATAAAATGGGATGATTGTCCGGCATATTTTAGATTTCTTGACTTCGATATAAACTAACCTAGAATGTCCTGAAACGGGGATCAAAACTGTTTCTACAGATAATAAACTTGGAAAAATTTAGTGGCTGTTCAATTTTCTTAATGCAATATGTCATTTTCATTGTAGTAACTACCTTCAATTTACTTTCTTCTAATTAGCAAAATACCATTCAGAAAAATTATTCAGAAAAAAATCCAACCAACAGCGGCAGAATAATCACAACCTGGTTTGCATAAAATCTTAACATTCACTAAGTGCAACCAGACGGATTCTCTTGTTCGTCTGTCATTTCTGACAATGACCAATCCTAATCAACTGTGTGATGTGTTATTATTTGTATGTTCTAAGATGGCTGATGAGACCAATCGTAGCTCTAAACTGCCTGTTGCACATAGAACAAGAGAGGTCTGAGGAAGAAAGCTCTGTTGGTGATGCCTTAGCTCTGGCTTTCTGCTGTGCACGTTTCTGCTCGGCTTTGCTGATTTTTTTTGCTTCGTATTCACCAGCTCCCCTTTTTATGAGCCTTGTCACTTTGTACGATCTTGTGCAATCTGTTCCCATGACTCTGTTGGTATGTTGATTGATTGTGTTGGGGTTTAACGACACGTCAACCCTTGTGGGTCATTTTGTGTCGTCTCCCAGAGAAAGGGAGAAAAGAGACAGAAGAGATAGCAGAAGAGATGAAAGAGAGGGACAGGGAAGAAAGAGGAACAGGAATGAAAGTGAAGAAACAGAAGAAATAGAAACATCACCTCCCTACCCCTACCTGCTACAAGGATAGCAGGCCTTGCCCAACTGTAAGCCAATATTAGCTGGACGCCCTCGTGACATAAGATACATGACACCTTCGCACCACCCGACCACCCCCCTGTTGGTATGTTGAAGTCTTTAAAGGAGGCTTAGAGGATGTCCTTGTATCGCTTCTTCTGACCACCATGGGAGCGTTTTCCTACTTGAAGTTCTCCATAGAGGATTTTCTTTGGCAAACGTTCATCAGGCATTCTGGTGACATGGCCTGTCCATCTTAACTGTGCCAATTCCAGAAGAGTATGTATACTCTGCATCCCTGCCCTTTTCAGGACTTCTGTGTCTGGGATCCTGTCTTGCCACTTTTCTGAGACAGCTTGTATGGAAGTGGTTCAGTCTTTTGGCATGCCGTTGGTAAACTGTCCAAGTTTCGCATGCGTATAATAGTATTGGCAGCACTACCGATCTATATACTTTCAGCTTTGTGTCAAGTCTGATTCCACTTCGGTCCCAAATACTTCCACGTAGCCGGCCAAATGCTGCACTAGCTTTTGCAATTCTAGCATTGACTTCATCATCAATGTGCACAACTCTAGACAATGTGCTTCCAAGGTAGGTGAACTTGTCTACCACTTGCAGTCGTTGACCTTTCACTGTGATGGTAGGCTCCTTGTAAGGCTTTCCAGGTGCTGGCTGATATACTACCTCAGTCTTTTTGATGCTGATTGTGATATCATAGCTGTCTCATGAATCAGATACTTGATCCACACCTTTTTGCATTTTCTCTTCTGTTGGAGTACCCTTTGCCATGTCATCAGCAAAGAGGAACTCGTCTAACACCTCTGTCTGCACCTTAGATTTAGCTTGCGACCTTCTTAGGCTGAAAAGTTTCCCATCAAAGCGATACCTAATAGGTACATGTATACCATTGTCACCATCCTGGAAAGCATCTGTAAGCATGGCAGAAAACATCATGCTGAATAGTGTTGAAGTTAGGACACAGCCTTGCTAAACTCCATTTGTCACAGGATATGACGGTCAGGAAATGGATCAGAAAACTCACCATCATTTTGGACCCTTGCAAGCATACCATCATGGAACTGCCGCACCATTGCTGTGAATTTGGCAGGACAACCAAACCAGACGGATATCACTTTAATAGTAAGCTGCTCAGTATGTTCATATGATTAACCCATTTATGCCTAGTATCCCTGAAATGGGATCGAGGTAAACAGTATAGATCCAGATGACACGCAGAAAATTATATGAAATGACAAAAACAAATAATGTAATCGCAAATGCAAGGCATGGTGTTTCTCACATTGCTGTGACAATTACGGCATCTTCATCAGCAAAGAGGCGATTCTAAGAGTATACTAAACATACCATTATTTTATAGAAGATTGATTATCGCCATTTGCTTCCTGACCTGGCACAGAATTAATCCTCAGTGGCTCGAACTACCCATGTCTCAAGCAATTTCAATGTTCCGAAAGATGTTCGAGCCATTGAAGTTCGACTGTATCTGAGGCAACTGCTATGAATCAGTTGACAGAATGAGATTCTAAACCAAGAAGCCCTGAAAAAGGCAACACATGTAATGTCATTTATCCACAAGCTTCCGAATCACACACAGTTAAGATGGATTACAATAAACTCTGCACATATTGATAGATAGATGATTTGGAATAAAGTTTTCAACAGACTGTACCTGTCCTAAATCGAACGAACACCCAAGGCAATGCCCTCTCTGGTGGACAAGCAGGCTGGTCTAGATATTCACTGCTTAGAATAACCTCTTATAAATTCTACTATACAATGACTGAGAGTAAATGTTTTCATTGCAAAACATAATTAAGCTGCGCGATTTCTAATATAGGCAACTCTCTTTATACCAACAATCGATACAACGGCAAAATTCGTTATGATGACAATTTGACTGTCATGAAACCTTCGCTCAAGAGACAACAATTAGCCACAAATTAAGCATGAATATTGTATTTAATATTTTTAAGAAACATATATTTTGGATATTTGTTATAACTGCTTCAGTGAGGCAATTCTAATAAATATCCAAAACACGTTCTATGAGGAAATAAGAACAAAACAAGACGTCTCTTACATATCGATTTGCTCATTAAGTATTCTGTACAACAACAAATTCATTTTATTGGCATCGTCTTTGGGAACAAATGCTGTCGTTGGAACGAGGGTTCACTGTAGTTTAAAGAAACAAATGCATGGGAGGCAACTCTGTCAAAAATGTGTTGTTTTATTCTGAAAATGTGTCTACTGTATAAGGAAAATACTTGCACCCAAATGAATCTTTCTTTATACAAAAGACCACTATTGAGAAGGGGTTGGTGTGGAAGAAAACAAACAGGAATTCGTTCACGGTGTGTTAGTGGTGATAAACATCACGAAAACATGCCTATATAACTTTGACCCCCTTAAACCCACTTTTATATAGTAAAACTGGGATTTACAGGGGTATACATTATTTTTCTTAATTTTGCTCGAAAACATAGATTGTGGTACTCGTTAGAACCGCCTCTCCGAGGCGGTTCTAACGAGTACACACAATCTATGTTTTTAAGCATATTAAGAAATCTATCAGAATTTTTTTATCTGAAAAAATTTTCAGCTTTTGGACATGGATTTTTCTATATATTTGAATAAGTGTTTTTTCGTAATGAATACTTTATTGAATTAAGAAAGCAGAACAAGAAAGAGAGAATATACAAAGTCAATAATTGTACTTCAGAAGAAAACAAACTACGTTGAATGTTCTGATCAGACAGCGGTTCTTTCTTCTAGTGATTGTAAAACAGCAAGAAATCAAAACAGCGGTGACTGCAAAACAACACGAAGTCAAGGGAGTACAATCATAGGAGTATGTTTTAGAGGAAGATACTGTACTAATTCCCTTTACCTCTGCTGTAAAGCATAAAGACTTAACACAAAGTCGGCCGCATTCAATAAAGCGAATCACTCGCCATACTTTTCCCAACGTATTTTACTTCTGCTCAAGTTCAAGTTCAAATTTTATTCAAGGCCCCTAACCGGGTCATAAGAATACAACAACATGAAAAAGTCATAAAACATAAAGAAATAAACAATACTTACCATTATATCTAAGAGGATCAAAAAGAAAGGAAACAAATGCACCTGCTCCCCCTCCCCCCTCCCCCACCGTCAGGAAAACAAAGAGGGTAATTTTAATAGGCATGTTTCAATAGGGATTCGTGTGTACACTTAATCAGTGAAGTTCAAGTCCAGAGTTATTGTTAATACTTGTATAAATTATGGCCGATCATGACTAGAATCCAGTGAATGGTTATTGTAAACCCGTCTTCTGTGCCCTCAAATTAGAGAGTAGCCGTTATCCTCGTTGCCGAGACTTGATATTGATTCAAATACATTATATCATATTCATTAGGTTTATAAGGGATCGAATATGTCAACCCAGTAAACTTTTCCATATTTGTTTGTTGATATATATATATATATATATATATATATATATATATATATATATATATATATATATATATATATATATATATATATATATATATATATATATATATATATATATATATGTGTGTGTGTGTGTGTGTGTGTGTGTGTGTGTGTGTGTGTGTTGAGAGTTAAACATAAACAGTGCAAAATTATTTGTTTACTTGAGGGCTTTCGGCTTTCGCCTTCTTCTGAGGTTTTCTATTTAAAAAATGGGGGAAATAAAAATGTAAAATTTACAAATAAAAGTTACATGAATTGAAAAAGTTGGAAAACAGATGCCCTTTTCGGCCCCATATTATCTAGCCCGCTGCGACTTGATAAATGAGCGTGTTTGGGTATATGCAAAATGTACACACTGCGCGATAAACACAACGTGCAAAAAGTAACCCTTTCGGCGTGAGGTTTATGGCGCATTGTATACATTGCGTATATGGGCACAGTGGCGCTGACAGGAAAGATAAGCTTTTTATTTGTCCGCATAACGAAACTTTGCATCCTTGTCTATCCAACATTTGCCCAGTGAAGATTCTGATCAGACTGCGCGAAAGTGTAGACTGATCTGAATCATCACTGGGCTTACGTGTCCGAAGGTACGTTTTCTGACGTAGCAGCTTATATGGTTAGTTGAGCTATTAAAATATATTTGTGTTAATGCAGAATGCAGACAGAAGCAATTTACACATAATATGTAGCTTAAAAGGGAACAAAATTCAATGAAATTGCCTGATATTGTATATCGATGTCTACCCCCCTTTTCTAGGTATACTTACATTACAAAGAGGTTTTAAATTAATGTCCAGAGCGCCATGCAAAGACTGGTCATTATTATTGTAGCAATATTGCAAAGTCATTCAAGCTACATGTATATGTGGTACAATACATGTCACGTCCTTCTGATTTGAAGCTGCTTGTCAGCTTTATGTTGACCTGCTTTGGTATTGCTGAATTTTGCGAGCTTCATGGATGCGCAAGCTGAGCTGAGTCTAATAGATGTGCGCGCATGACCAAAGGTGCAGTTTTCTTTCAATGCTAGCTTTACTGAAATTTGCATAGAAAATTGGCTAATTGTAAAGTCTAAATTAAAAGCTGAAACCTTAAGATTGATTTATAATCTGAAGTGCTACTCTCTTTTGCAATAAATATAATGCTATAATAATTAAACTAGCGTTTATGATGACTAGATCGATACACTTCGAAGTTTTTTGTCGTGTTCTTCGAGGGAGCTGACTGTTGTGACTTCATGTTTGCCTTCCTGCATACCAAGAGCCTTCTGAAAAGGAGTCTGCTCTAACAGGAAAGAATTTGCTCCCAGCGGGAGCAAATTCTTTTCTTTTAGAGTAGATCCCTTGTCAGAAGGGAGTATTTCGACAGAGTTGCCTTCCTTGAATGAGTACTCATTCCCCTTAACTGAAAGCAATGGGCACAAAAGTATTGGAACGACATGCTCACATAATACTGAATCAGAACTTCCAACCTTCGGGAAATCTATATTAGCAATCAGTACTCATTCCTATAAAATACATAACATTGTCACTACTATATACATATAGGTTGAGAGTTTGACTTGAGTCTTTACTTTTCTTAGTTTAATATTAGGCTATGCGAATGCACAGTATGGTTGCTCTGTATATTCATTATTTGCTGCAAGATCACTGTGTTCAAGCAAGCCCCAGGCAAATCCAAACAGAGGAGTATGCTCAAAAACTTTAAAAGGACAAGACAGAGGGAATGAGGTTTTAGTCAGTAAAGTGCAATATGACGCAGTTAACTAAGATCAAAGAAAAATGTCATTATCTGATCTCATTAGTCCAAACAGGCTAGGCAGAAAGCAGCTGCTCTCTTACTGTAACTTACTGTATCTGAAGACGCTGATTATGTCTGCTCCTCTAAGTCCCATTCTGGTGTTCTGTCCCATCTCCGGTGTCTTGTCTGTGCTGATAACTTTGAGTCAGTGTAACACTTAGTCTGGAATAAATTACATGTATATTTCTTTTTATTTCCAAATTTCATCTAATCTTGATTTACACCAGTTCATTGACGAGGAAGATACTACTTCATGTGGAAGATTATGGGTATTCTAAGAATCTATAACTCTTTGAGAAAACGAACATCTCCTGGTAGTAATTAAACATCTTCTGCGAGTGACCTCTAGTTCTTGCATCTTAATTTAGTATGAATAATTGATTTTTATCACATTTAATTATGTCATTCTTCTTTTGTTTTACAATTGACCTTTGACAAGTGACCTTTGACATCTGCAAAGCCAACCTCTTCCTAAAGATTAGAATGCATACCCATCTCCCACAATGCCTTCAGCTAAAATGTCTGAGGAGAGTGGCCCAAGATTTGTGGCATTGGTCAGGTCGAGAGACTAATGTTCCTGTTGCATATCATTGGTGAAAGAATCGTCATTCGCCGAAGTGGCTTATACATTTGTAACCGTTCAAGATTATCATTTTGGGCATTAACTATGAATATTTATAAGAAACTGAACAGTTTCTATGATATATGAATAGATAAATAGCGACCGGTTATGATACTTTTTATAAAGTTTGGATAGAAGGGAGTAAAAACACATCTTTTCAGCACAGTGGTTCTCTCTCTTTAGGAGAATTGAAAGGTAAAATCAATGTTAGTTAAGAAGCGATTAAAAGCTGGTAAAACAATATTCCATAATCTAAGGCTTTGAATGTTGGAAGGTGCATATGACTGATCTAAAGGAACCCAGATCAGAGCATACAACAGCCCGGGAAGGAAAATGATTCCACTGTACAACAGCCAAGGGGAAGAAACTGTATTTGTAGTAACTGGCAGTTGTGGGAAATTGAATGAAGTGCATGGGATGCATGCTTTTAGTGGTTCTGACTGGATGGTAGATATATGAGGGCAGTTGTATCTCGACAAGGCCATAAACTATATTGTAGAACAATATGAGACGTGCATATGCACGCCTCTGTTACAGAGTCTCCAACCAAGGGTATTGAGCATCTGGGTCACACTGCTATGTAAGGACGGTAGTCATTTTTTATCTATATAGCTGCCCTCTGTATCTTTTCAACTTTATGTATGATGGACTGGGTATATGGGCTCCACACAGGGGAGGCATACTCGATTTGGGGTCTGACCAAAGTGTTGTGAGCAATCTCTCGTATGCCTTGATGTTTGGTGCGAATGTTTGTTCGTATGAACCCCAGGGTCCTGGTGGTCACATTTTCGATATCGGTATTCCCGGTTAAATCACTGCTGATTTCAAGTCCAATGTACAATATATTTGGCATGATCAACCGCCCGAAGGACTTGACCATGAAGAGTATATGAGTGTTTGATGGGGTCTCTAGAACGGGAGATGTGCAGGACCTGGCATTTTCCTGTGTTAAAATCCACTTCCCAATTCTTTTCCCAAATTCCAAGTTTCTGGAGGTCCTTCTGCAATGTTTTACAATCATTTTCACTACCGACAGCCAAATGAATTGCAGTATCGTCGGCGTCTTAACTCCTACCATACTTGTCATAAAATATGATTAGTATAATCTACTACCTGCTGATGTGTTTAAAATGAAGTGACGATCGGTATGGACCTCTTCAGTTAAAAGGTTATGAAATCCATCATTTTGTCACATTCGATTGAGGTAACAACCTTGGTTTTCTACGCCTACAATAACCAACTTCCAGCTGGAATATTTCGAAACCTATGTTTAAAATTATTAAATCTTTAAAATGAGCATAAGAGCAGCGTATTCCCTATTACATTTTGTAATTGCACTTTAAATATCTTGTCAAGTTTTCAAGCTGTGTCCATTGAAAAATAATTTAATTATCTACAGGAATAAAAATCGAGGACTGTACCTCCGTTTGGGGGGGGGGGGGGGGGGCGGGAACAATAGTTGCTGTGACATCAGCCAGTTCTTCCTTACTGGTGGACATGTGGCAAGCAGTGTAGACCCTGATCAGAAGCCGCGTTTTGTGACGTCTGATCTGGGTCTATACTTTGGTCAGGTCTGTCTTTCCCAAAACTCAGAGCTATTACGGTATAACTGTTTATCCATTTGGTCCATTTTTGACGGATTCTCTTTTCGGCATTTAGATAACCCAAACATATAGCCTCCAAATCATCATTCACAGTTGTTAGAAGAAATTCGCAAGTTATATCCTAGAAACTGATAAATTTTCATATATATTGTTTAATGGGTCCTAAATATCATCTCTGATTTGAAACTTGAAATGCATATTTAAATCTTTAATTACGTAAATATGGTTTTTGAGATTAACATACATGTAACTGGAAATCCCAGGCCAGATCAGGGGTGAACGTACGAGCGGTCAGCAATAAACAAAAAATCACAGCAAGCAAACATTTGCAAAAGGAACGAAAGAAAAGGTATAATGGTCTTTTGTTATTAGGTTGATTATTTGCTGATTATAGACGCGATCATAAAGTTGTAAGTGTTTGTGAACGTGAATGACAATGCTCACGTAAGCCACAGTCAAGGGAGTGAACTCCATTCCTTACAGATTTTTAGCTTTATGTAAGACTCGAATTTATATATCATACTTTCTGTTACAGGTTGTCAAATAGCATCTATAGATGGGTTTGAACTGTCTCGATTCGGCTGTTGTAGTTCCAGGTTTCGTAGCGAACAGGCTCAAATTTTTTTGGTGCTGAGGTTTGTTGGCTCGGGTTTTGCTATCCTAGTTTCCTGGCTGGAGTAGAGGTTTTGCACTTTTCCAGAAGAGGTTTTGCTTCTTGATAGTTTTTGCACCTTTTTCAAGTTGAAAAATAAGATTTCGCTACCGAAATAGGTTTTGCACCTTTTGCCAAAGCCGCATAAACTGCAGAGGGAGGAGGCCAGATTGTAGACCTCAGTCACATCAACCTTCTCGCATTTATATTCAAGAGTGTTCCTAGACTTTTCAGTCTCTCAGTATTTGACTAAGCATGTTGATTAATTTATTCAGCATGGCAAGAACCATCTTGACATACTAATTTTATGAATGTGGCCCAATATAAAGCCTGTATTCGCTCTGCAACCTTATGAATTTGTTGTCATTTCACTGTGTAATTCTTTCTAAACATTGTCCTGGAATGAACCCGATTGACTGTAACCTTTGCCATTCTTGGGGCAATTCATCAGATGACAGATTTATGATTTTTCTTATTTTCATGTCCAGTAAACAGGATTTGTCGTTTGATGCAAATTCTGTCCATTGTAGACAGTTTGCATGAAATGTCAAAGCCTGTTTTCAGAGAAAAATAAGAAAAATATTTCATATTGTCCTCCTATGAAATTTTGAGGCAGTATGCTAAGCTATGTAACATTAAAAGCAAATGTGATTTGGGGACAAGAACTTGAAGAAGTTCCATTAGACATCACTGAACTCAGTAATGTTAACAGGGTTGCAGTGTGAAACTATATTCATGTATAAGGGTGTATGGTACATGTATTTTGCATAATGACACAAAGATTAATGGCTGTGATACATATCAGATAGTGATATCAAAGTGTTCTGTTGCCTCATTCAAATTGTATACAAACATGACAAAAATGTTTAATTTTAAAAGGGTTAATAAAGATAAAATTCAACGCTCCAGAAAAGGCAATATAACCTACAGGTACAAAAGTGCCCTGCTCGGCACCCGGGCTGCCCTAAAATCCTAGCTGGAGCAATGATACTACATTTGTATATTAACTCTGGTTCCGCTGAGCCTGATACCCTGTCTTTGCAAATAGTGTAGATCCAGATCAGTTGGCTTCTGAAGATGCCAATTGATCTGGATCTGCACTGTTTATCATTCAGTATGTGAATTTGTATCAACCTGGATCAAGTTATCCGATTAGCTGAAAATTAGAAGTGGGCGTGGCATCTTAATTTATTCAGCATGACAATGGTTAAGGGTACATATGGCAATATATATTGTCGATTAACAGAATAATTGGATAAGGGTTATCATAGAATTATTCTACAATAACCCTTATCCAGTTATTCTGTTAATAGACAATGAAGGCCCTCATCAGATGTACACAAGCTTTAGGTATCTGCATATGTACCTAAGGAACAGTTTGAAAAGGCATGGCTCATATGTTTTGGCACAAAAATAACCAAATGAGTTGGGGCACAGCATTTCCTACAAGCGGTGTGGTCGGTGGTGCGAAGGTGTGAATCTTGCATCACCAGGGAGTCCATCTGATATTGGCTTACAGTTGGCCAAGGCCTGCTGTCCTTGTAGCAGGTAAGGGTAGAGGGGGGAATATTTTTATTTCTTCTGTTTCTTCACTTTCATTCCCATTTCTCTTTCTTCCCTGCCCTCTCTTTCATCTCTTCTACTATCTCTTTTTCTTCCTTTCTCTGGGAGACGACACAAAATGACCCACAAAGGTTGACTTGTCCTTAAACCCAACGCAATCAGTCAATTTCCTACAAGATTGCATGTGGTTTGTCATGTATACTAGCCAGTAGGAGTATCATAAATTATGAGACAAACCTTTTCTGCCTTTTAATGCTTAAGCATGCTGGATAAAATTTCAGCATATGATATTTTGAAGTTTGTTTTTTTTTTTTTTTTTTTTTTCTTTTTTTTTTTCCCCCTATTTTCAAGGACAGGGCTTCAAATATAAGGAGGGTGGTTTATAATTTCTGTAGGAAGTATATAAGGTGAGTCACTAGTCACTAAATAGGAGTCACAACATATTTATTTTTCCTGTAGAAAATTTACTAGAAATAGAAAATACGGTATACATCAGTATCACTACTACTGCTTGTTAGAAAAAAATGCCTTATCTTTATTAATATCTAGAGCTAAGTAGATTATGCATGTGTGTCTGTCAGCATACTCACAGTAAGATGGTACACAATTATGCATGGTGGCTGTACAGTCTTAGCAGAACATTTTGCTGTTTTTTGTACAAGCACATACATTTTTGTATCATATGAACCCTCACCTAACACCCCTCTCTCCTGCCCCATAGAGAATAAAACATACTACACATTCATCGCAGTAGTAGTCTGACACACAAATTTGAGTACGTATCAGACCAGTAACCTTTAAGATACAGTCACTCTTCAGACGTCACAGTTTGTGGCATCTGAATAGGGTCAGCACTATTTGCCACTCATCAAGCAATTTTTAAAGGCATGAACAGATAAGAAAATTTTCTCAATTGACATAGCAACAGATAAGGTGCTTTTTTCATCCAAAAAGTCCTGATATCTTTCTTATTTCTCCATGAAAACATATGTTGTGGGTACTCATTAGAAGTGCCTCGGTGAGGCACTTCTAATGAGTACCCACAACATATGTTTTTGTAGAGAAATAAGAAAAATATTATGTGGATACCCCCTCTTCCCATCTTATCTGTAGCTATGGATTGAGGTCGATGTTTAGGATGAACATGATTAGAGTTAAAGATGAATGAATATTTAGGGAAAATACAGTATATCTGTATAACCCTAAGCAATGGGAAGAACCTTGGCAATGTGCTTCTTATAACAGGATTCTTGCTAGAATCTTGAAAATACACATAGCAACAGATAAGGCGCTTTTTTTTTCATCCGAAAAATGCTGATATCTTTCTTATTTCTTGACAAAAACATATGTTGTGGGTACACATTAGAAGCGCCTCACCGAGGCGCTTCTAATGTGTACCCACAACATATGTTTTCTTAGAGAAATAAGAAAAATATTATGTGGATACCCCCTCTTATCTGTAGCTACATGTATGAATACATGAATTACTTTTTTTAGTTTATGGGGATTGGGGGCAGGGCATGTATACTCATCTAGGAGGGAGGCTACATGTACGTTGTCAAAATTGTTTTTGTCCCCTTCTAAAAAGGGGAAAAAACTGCTCCTCATGGAGGACCCCTTTTCAGAAGGTGATTACTTTGCATGAAAGCAAACAGGAAGTCACAAAAACTGTCCCCCCTTCTAAAAATGACAAAAATCTACCAGTGTATTAGGTTACCTTAAAACATGCTTTATATAGGGTGTTTTATCGCATGCAAAAAAAAAAAAAAAAAAAAAAAATGAGACAGTCACCTCTACTTTATCATCTGAAATGATCCAGTGAGTGAATTACTTTTATGCAAAAATTAACATAAATTTTCAAAGATCATGTCTAAATAACAGATCATATCATTTAGAAATCAGGTCAACCATAAAGAAATACAATGTATTGTTTCCCCTAACACGCCCTTACCAAAAATGTCTGGGTAGTCTGGTAGGTGTTTTGTGTGTGTGTGTGTGTTTTGTTTTTTTCTTCAAAGCTGACCATAATTACATGTATATGATAAGTTAATGTTTAACCTTTTGGGGGAAAAGTTGTACTTGATGCAAACTGTTCAGACCGTGATATGGGTCTACACTGTTCGCCAATATCCCTTTTATGGGACACAAGGCAAAAATGGGTTAAGACTTGACATTTTATGTAAATTGGCTGCCTAGCAGATGATTCCCAAGAAATTTCAAGCCTTGGTTTATCAGAAATAAAAGAAGATGAAATAGATTTGATCTGCTGCTGTTGTGATTGGCGCTTTACCATCAAGTTCGCCAATATAGGGAAAAGAGGCCAGTGCATTATTAACCCTTGTCATGCTGAAGCCAACAGTGTAGATCTAGATCAGTTGGCTTCTGAAGAAGGCAACTGATCTGGATCTGCACTATTTGTCATTATGTATGTGAATGTATAGCAACAATCTAGCTCAAGTAATGTGGTTGGCTGAAAATTAGAAGTGGGCGTGGCAATTTAATTTAACTAACAGGACAAAGGTTAACATAACAGTTTACAGTAGTTTTCATGCAGATTCACTTTTACATGTATTACGGTTAATGTCCTAAAATTTCGAACAAAATTAAATAATTTCAGTTCTTGCTGTTCGAAATTTTAGAAATTATGATTTGCTAAAATATTTACTGTTCGAAATTTTAGGACAGATTCCCTTACAGCCAAAATTGACCTGGCTATCGTACTCTTTCGGACACCCGAAACGACAAAAAAAAAGGACCTACACGACGAAAGGGTTTTCTTATTTGCTAGGATTGTGAAATTGTATGAACTAATAAATAATTACCACACTAATGTTTGTTTTCAATTCCATCCGATTAATTCTATGTCGAATAATGTTTCTCATAACAAAGCAATTAATTATCCGGTACACTAATTAATCACCAGATAGGTTTGTTCGGCACTCCGGGAATGTGTCACTTTCTTAAAATAGGCTAGCTTAGTCCACTGTCTTCTTACGTAACAACCCTCGTCACTTTACCGCACTGAGATACACAAGCTGACCAAAAAATACTTCAAAAGGTTACCGCACGTTTGTTCTTATTTGAGCCACTACAGAAACACAAAAGTCCCTTTCCTCAAAGGTGAAGTGTATGGAGTGTAAATGTGAAAAGCACAGACTGATTTGAATTTCCGCCATTTTGAAGCGCAGTTTTCACACTGCTTGCTGACATAATGCATTCTGTTGGCAATATGCGTAGACCCAGATCAGACTGCCCCGATACACAGACTGTGCGGATGCGCATATTGATCTTGTCTATGCTGGTCTCAAATGTCATAAGGTCGTTTCTATTGGAAAGGACACATAAAGGAAGAGTGTGGACAACCAGATTTGAATGCAGTCTGATCAAGATCAACTCTGCACCAAACTGAACTACGTATGCCAAACCTGTGAACTGCCATTATGGTTTTAAGCAATATTTCTTTCTTTAAAAAAATGTATTGTCGTCGAAACTTATTGCAAGAATTATTTGTCATCAATAGTAATCCTTTCATTAGATCCCTGTTCAGGCGAAAATGTCCCTATGTGTATATGTGTGTCAGATCAGAGTGCGAGACGCAGTCTAGTGCATGATGGTGGCCACTCAATTCGCTGATTAGGTCATTAGTATAAAACACTGTAATACATGAATCACAGTCTCCAGCAAGTGCACAGACTGATCACAATTGTAACAAATGATTAGGTTCATTTTGGCTTATTGGGACCTATTATCTCTGTTGGGACTATTACCTGTTCAAATAGGATGCGACAATCACGCGGTCAGACAGGAAAATATTTTGCTGGAGGCGTTAATCCACACGACAAAAACGTTTTGGGCGTGCTTATTGAAACCTTTGGCACGCTAAACTTAAATATTAGCAGCAGATATAATCGAAGGACACAGTGTACGGACGAGCAGGAATGACCAAGATCAGAATGCGCTGATGCACATGCTAATTTACAATTTCGCGTGTCGCGCTTTCTTACTATCGCATGTGCGTCACGCTTTGCAGAAATGATCAGATCAACTTTGGAATTCTGCTATAGCGGTCACACGACACCCAAATACCGGAATACTACCGAAATACCAGAATACCCGTGAAAAATACAGAAATACCTGTGAAGACACCAATACTAGCTTTAATTAAGAAAGGAATATACTGGGAGGACGATCTTAAAAAAGCCCAGAGGCCAATTCCCCTAAATTAGTTTCATTCCCTTGTTTTCTGCGGCGTCTGATCTGGGTCTACGCTGTTTACATAGGCTATCTGTTCCAATATTTAGGTTCTTTAGATTTTTAATACTGCCAGTTTCGTATGCATTTCTGACGAGAAAAGGTTCTATAAAATAAGTTTGTTTTTCTCCCGAAGAAGTTTCTTCCACGATTTCACGTGACATACTGCTATATATACAAGCACGTGGTTTCTTAATGTGGGGCAAGGGAAATGTTGCTTTGTGACTGTTCATTTTCTGGGTATTTTAATAATTATAATGTTCTCGACATATATACATAATGTAAAAGAATAACAGTACTATGGCCCTCACTCTTTTGGTTTTACTGTTAAAGGGAGCTAATTGCATATGCCTTGGTGATGAATTTTACGAGTCGGACCCAGCATTTATTTTTATGAATCAGGGGCGGATCCAGGATGATTTCAGAAGGGATTCGATTTGATCGAATTTCCGTACTTACTCTACGTATTCGGCAAGACAGGTCAGAGGAAACAGTGTAGACCCAGATCAGATGCCGCAGAACGCATGTAAAATCTTCACTGAAACGGTGATGTATTTAACCAAAGATTTGTAATCTCTCCAAGAACTGGAGTTTACATGCCTGTTTGTTAACACAAACGGCAAAATCTGACTGCCCTTGCATCGGAAGGTGATCTGAGTCTTCACTGGTCGCACATCTTATTGTCCTAAAAGTCTTTTCCAAATTTCCCATTCCCTGTTTCCCCCTTACTAGTTTCATTCCCTCTTTCTCTGCGGCATCTGATCTGAGTCTACAGCTTGCATAGGCCTATCTGTGTCAATACTTAGGTTCTGTTTTTAATACCTGTCAGTTCCATTTGCATTTCTGACGAAAAAGATGCTATATAATTTAACAAATATAAGTGTGTGTTTTCCCTCTGAGCGGTTTCCGCCACGATTTCTCGTGACGTTACTGTTCGAGCACGCGGTTTCTTCATGCGGGGCAAGGGAATGTGACTGTTGCATTTTCTGTATTTTCACATATATTTTTGTAATCTGTACTGGAAATTAGACTGTCCCAGAATTGCATGCCATCTTCCGGTGGCGTATCTGATCAGACCCATGAAAATCTATGTAGTTATAGCAATAAAACATACGAAGAAGTGGTGAGATATACGAACAAACAGCAAATAGTCAGATCGTACAGCGCGGATCCATAGGTTCATCCTGGCCTTCTTTTTTTAGTTGGAATATTTATCATGTCTGCCACAAGGTAACAACAGTTCTAGATCGCCTGCGCATTATCACGCGGACATCCACGTGACTGTCGTGTGGAAATGGCTAACATTGTGATGGAAGTCTTTTTTTTTTTTTTTCTTGTGAATTTTCAGTCAGTATCTCCTGGGCTTGTATAAAATTAAAATACGGTTCCCATTCCATTTATGTACATAAAATTTGTTATGACACTGCTGTGTGCATTTACGTTTTGCAGTGGCTTTCAGTACTACTACATTACTTCCCAGTTCTGTAACGGAAAAAAAAAAAAAAAAAAAAAAAAAAACGTTACCGAAATTAGAATGTGCCGATAAAAAATTTCTTGAAGAAAGCTGTGTTCGAAATTTTAGAAATCCCCTTTTTGCAAAACTGCTACTGTTTGAGATTTTAGGACATTTCCAGAAATTATTTTGGGCAAAAATATTAGGTGTTCGAAATTTTAGTGTTCGAAATTTTAGGACATTTACCGTAACAGAGTGAATTCATCATTTTGCATGGAACAAAACTGTGACATTACTGTGTAACCAGCCCTCATATTTCTAGAAGTTTCAATTCTATTATTTTAGTAATATATGTGAATAGTAGAAAATTCTGACCTTATTGCATAGATACACAAGACTGGTGAGTGTTTGTTAATAGCTAAAGATAACATGCAGTGCTCCAGCTAGGATTTGAGGGCAGAGGGGTGCCAGGTAAGGCACTATTTGCATGGTCATACAAGAATTAGGGCACCACGATGTGTCATGTGATGCGCTTAGTATCAAGATATGTTACAAAATATAATCCCATTCCACAAGAAGAAAACATTGATGCAAAGCATCAATACGCCAGGAAACTAATCTGTCATGCATTACTTAGCTCCCTGTAGATCGTAGTAAAGTGAAAAAAATGTTATAATTTATGAAAGGTTGTAATTATATAAATTATCGCAATAATCAACAATAAAAACATTGTAGATGTTATCAGGCTATGTAAAAAAAAAATCAACTATGATCGTCTGTTTTCTAGCCCGCATACATAATTACATGTCGCCATCCATAGCCTAGGCCGAACATACTATATCCGAAATCATCTGTGTAGCAGTGTTTCATTGTTTTCTCCACTCATAACATTTTCTTTCGGCCCAAATCTTTCCATGCTTGAATATCAAATTAAACTGTATTATTAAACCAGCTTATAATCGGTTAGTTCGATTTGAGAATGCATATTTCCAATCGTAAACAAAGAAAAATATCTTTTGTTTCTTCTTCTTAATACGACAAAAAAAAAACGAAACGAAAAAATTCAAATGTGTACGAATATTGACAGCAACAAGCTAATTTCAGGTCGAATGGTCCAATTGGGGCTCCTACGGGAAAACTGCTCATTTCTCTTCTAAATGAGCAAGACCCACATTGCTACATTCATTCTACACAGTACTTCCCATTTTTTATTTCACTATGTTACCAATAGCACAGTTCCCTGCTGCAAAAGTGTGACTTTGAATAATAATAAAAAAAAAACAAAAATGGGGGGTAAATAGTTATATATAACCCCACTAAGAACCCCATAAAACTGGAAGAAAACCGATGTTCTTCAAATGCATACACATTTTACAAAAATAACCTCAAATAGATACCCGGGCTCCAGCCCAGCGTAAATAAATACCTCAAAAATAGAATACACATAAAACCAACCTTTAAACATTGATAACTTTTTTAATTTTGGATGATTGTCATGAAATTTTCACCAAGATGTAGGGTTTTATGTCTGGAGTTGAAATAAGAGAGGCAGCTTAAGAAGGTCAGAGGGGAGGCAGGAGAGGGCAAGAGGGGTGACACATCCCTCTATATAGGGCTAGCTGGAGTGCTGACATGCATTTTTTAACTTAAAAATATTGATATTTTTCTTATTTCTCCTCAGAAATGTATGTTATGGGTACTCACTGAGGCACTTCTAATTAGAACCCACATATTTTATTGTGGAGAAATAAGAAACAAATAAATACCTGACACCGCTTCTTGACTGGACCTAAGTAATGTTCATTTCTGTTAATGCTTAGCATTCTGGGTAAAATTTTCAGCAGACGACATTTTGAATTATTTTTCTTATTTTTCCTCAGGAGACAATTCGCATGAAATGTCGTATCCTGTTTTCTGGGAAAAATAAGAAAAATATCATCAATTTGTCGTCTGCTGAAAATGCCCACAGAGTGGTAAAGGTTAATGACCTTCAGAAACAGAGCGCTACATGACAGGGGTTTCCAGATAATCGTTATTCTTATTGCTTCACAAAAACTTACTTTTTGGGTAATCATTAGAAGTGCCTTTTAGTGAGGCACTTCCAAGGAGTCCCTACAACATATAATAATTTTCATAGACCCTAAAAAATTATCATCACATGTACTGTTTGTTGAAAAAAAAATAAATGCTATACCTGTGGAGCTCTAAGTAAGGTCACAAAACTCCAGATGAGCCACTGTTTTTTTTTCCATCAAAATATACTGATATTTTTCTTATTTCTCCACAAAAACATATGTTGTGGTTATTCATTTGAAACGCCTTTGTGAGGCGCTTTGAATGAGTACCAACAATGTATGTTTTCATGGGGAAATAAGAAAAAATATTCACCTGATGTCCCTTCTTATCTGGAGTTATGAAGGTCACATCCATTTAAAGCACTGGAAATCCTTGATTTAGGATAAATATGGTAGATAACATACATGTTGCTCTAGGTAAGAGGGGATATCCAGATAAAATTTTCTTATTTCTCCATGAAAACATGTCTTGTAGGTACTCATTAGGAGCGCCTCAGTGAGGCACTTCTAATTAGTACCCACAAGATATGTTTTTATGGAGAAATAAGAAAAATAATAATACTTTTCGGATGAAAAAAAAACCCTTATCTGGAGCTATGTTTTTATAGCTCGAGTTAAGAGGGATATCACAAATATTGTTCTTATTTCTCCCTAAAAATATTTGTTGTAAAGTTCCCATTTGAAGCGGCTCTGCAACACTTTTCCAATGAATTTCCACAAAAAAAATAGTTTCCATTGAAAAATATGAAAAATATCAGAATTTCTATTTGGGGAAAAAACACCTTATCTTGAGCTTTATAAGATAATGAATGATTCGGTGAATAAGTTTAGACCTGACCTTTAGGATATATATATATTTATGTATTATTATCGTGACGTGACGAGAAAAGCTCCTTAGGCTAAAATGATGTCATAAGTCTTCTTACAAAACAGATTAATTAGGAAAAGGTGTACATACTACATTGTATTTTCTCTTCCAGACTGCTTATGTAAGTACTTTTATACAATATTTTTTGTATTTTTGTCCATCAAGATTCAGGTACATGTAAAATGCATATTTTGATATAAAATGAAGGATTTTTTTTTTTATTATGTTTTTGCCTAAAAACATATCTTTGGCATATGGTATTTCGAGGAGGCATAAATGAGCTCCCTGTCACATACCAAACAGTGTTGTGATAATGGCTGAAAGAGTGTAACAGTATACTCCATGGACCACTCTCTTCTTCCTTCTCCAAGCTCTCTCACTGTAAGAAAGTTCATAAATATATATTACGATATAGGGTATAATTAATCATTTCCACTCTTTAGGCTTATTCAGCAGATGACAAATTATTAGACTGGCTCCAGTCGTTTTTGTTTTATATCTGTTTCTCTCTTTCTCTACATTAATATTTTTATCATGATCCTCTTTAATCCAACTTCAAGTTACCTATTGTCCCTGTCACTGTTCTATTAATAGTGCCAGTATTATGGGAATAACCATTTGGGTATCTCAGCTGCTATTTAACCCTTGTCATGCTGAATAAATTAAGATGCCATACCCACTTCTAATTTCCAGCCAATCAGATTGCTTGAACCGAGTTTTTGATAGAAATTCACATACCAGTATTTAATGACAGTGCAGATCCAGATCAGTTGGCTTCTTCAGAAGCCAACTGATCTGGATCTACACTGTTTGTTAAGACAGGGCATGTCGTGTTTAGCAAGAAAAGGGTTAAGACTTAACTGCATGCTTTTTAGATGTCTGGACATGAATGGTTGACCTCAATCTATCATTCTCTGAACAAATTCAGCAGATGACAAACTGACAATATTTTTTCTCATTTTTTCCCAGAAAGTAAATTACAAGAAATATGAAAGCCCGTTTTCTGGGAAAAGTATGGAAAACATTTCAAAATACCCTCTCATGAAACTTTTTCCAAGAATATGCTGATCATTGGAAAAAAAATTGTTTTTCCCCTAACAAACTTCATATGACTAGGTGCTTAGCTCCAGATAAGAGGAGACATTAGGAAAATATTTTTTTCTCAGTTTCCCATGAACATAGAAAACTTATGTTGTGGGAACGCATTAGAAGTGCCGCAGTGATGTGCTTCTAATGGCTACCCATAACATATGTTTTCATTTAGGAATAAGGAAAATATCAACAATATTTGATTGAAAAAAAGTGCCTTGTCTTGATCTGTAGACGATTAAATTTCCTGTCATTTGCTGGCAATTGAAAAAGAAATAACTTAAATACTTACTAAGACCACATGTAAAGCACCAAATAAACTCAAAACAGAAGTCCAGAACAATTTTTATGTTGTAGAGGAATATTGATAATTTTTATTATTTCGCCTGGAAATATACAATTTAAGATCTAACATATACTCAGTGCTTCAGGATGGCATTTATACTGAAATGCCAGAACATTATATTATTTTAAGGAATTGTGAGAAAATATTTGTTTGAACCCTGAGACTGCTTAACTGGTACTGATGACAGCTCATGGGTTTTTGGGTAGGAATTTCAGAGGACTTGTTAAATGGAAGTGTTTGGCGATAATTTTGGGATAATTTTTCTCATTTCACCATAAAAACATATGTTGTGGGTACTCATTTAAAGTGCCTTGTCAAGGCGCTTTAAACAAGTACCCACAATGTATGTTTTTATGTAGAATTGGACAAAATTATCACCGAAAATGCCTCCTTAACGAGTCCTCTGGTTGATTTAAATTTTCTGTTTCTGTATCTATTTTAAAAGACCTGTCATGAATTTTCCCCATATTTGTGCTTTTAAAAGTTCCATTTGAATAGAAATATTTCATTTTATTATTGTTTTCCAATCTGTTCACAATGGCGGTGCATTATCTGATGAGGGGAACAATAAACTTGTAAGTCTTGTAATAATTGTAGTACACTTTTTTAAGGAAATTTTAGGTGAAAACAAAATTTTGCATGAGATAAAAAAAACAAAACAAAACAACACACACAAAAAAAAAAAAAATAAATAAATAAATAATGATAAATTGTGAAGAAGGCAGAGCATTTTTGAGAAAATGATCAATAGATTTTAGAATTTTGAATAGTTTCTGGATGATAAAAAAAAAGTGTATAATTTATCTGCATTTATCTCGCGTAATAGGATGTCCATATTAGTGTTTCAGCTCACCTTAGCAAAGGTCAAGGTGAGCTACATGTATAATGACCTTTTTTTAGCTCACCTGAGCTCTGCTCAGGATGAGCTATTGTGATCACTTTTCGTCCGCTGTCCGTCCGTGCGTCCGTCCGTCCGTGCGTCCGTCCCTTAACATTTTCAAATGACTTCTCCTCTGAAGCCGCTGAGCCAATTTTGCTCAAATTTCATATGAAGCCTCCTTAGAGTGGGGGAACGTAAAATTGCTAAAATGGTCGCGGTCCGTTGACCAAGATGGCCGCCACGCCCATATATGGTAAAAACCTTTAAAAATCTTCTCCTCCAGAACCGAGAATGCCTTGGGGCTGAACCTTTGCAGGAATCATCGGGGACGGGAGGTCTACCAAAATTGCTAAAAGAATTGTCGTACGTTGACGTTTGACCTTTTTACGGCATTTTCAAGTTTGCTTCCCCATGCATTTGTATGGGAAAAACCTTTAAAAATCTTCTTCTCCAAAACCGAGCATGCCTTCTGGCTGAATCTTTGCATATATCATCGGGAACAGGAGGGCTACCATAATTGCTAAAATAATGGTCATACATTGACATTGGACCTTTTTACGGTAAGGTCAAATTTGCTTCCTTATGCAATTGTATGGGAAAAAAGTTCAGAATTTCAAACAACTTCTCCTCTGGAGCCTCTGGGCCAATTTTGCTCAAATTTCATATGGAGCCTCCTTAGGTAGGGGGAACAAAAGATTTCTAAAATGGTCATGGTTCGTTGACCAAGATGGCCGCCATGCCCATATTTGGTAAAAACCTTTAAAAATCTTCTAGAACTGAGGATGCTTTGGGGCTGAATATTTCCATAAATCATCGGGGACAAGGGGTCTACCAAAGTTGCTAAAATAATGGTCATACATTGACATTTGACCTTTTTACGGCAAGGTCAAGTTTGCTTCCTTATGCATTTGTATGGGAAAGAACATTTAAAAACCTTATTCTCCAAAACCGAATATGGCTTGTGGCTGAATCTTTGCATATACATGTATCATCTGGAACAGGCAGTCTACCAAAGTTGCTAAAATAATTGTCATACATTGACATTTAACCTTTTTACGGCGAAGTCAAGTTTGCTTCTGTATGCATTTGTATGGGCCCCATACATTTGTATGGAAAAAAATGTTGATAATTTCAAATGGCTTTTCCTCTGAAGCCTCTGGGCCAGTCTTGCTCAATTTTCATGCGGAGCCTCCTTGGGCGGGAGAATGAAAGATTGCTAAAATGGGTATGGTCCATTGATCATGCCCATATATGGTAAAAACCTTTAAAAATCTTCTTCTCCATAACCAAATAAGCCCTGGGTCCTAATCTTTGCACAAATTATGGGGGACAGGAGACCTACCCAAATTGCTAAAATAATGGTTCTGTGTTGACATTTGACCTTTTTACCTCCAAGGTCAAATTTGCTTCCCCATTTGTATGGGCCATATACATTTATATTGAAAGTATCGAAGTGACTTGTAGATCAACAGTAGTTAAAATTGTTCTGATTGGAAATCTAAGATGGCCATCCTCTGGTTTATATTTATAATATTTCCCTGCCACTGTGCTGTTTACATGTATAAAATCATGATTCTTCAGAAACTACTTAGCCAATTTCCACCAAATTTCACATTGATCCTTCTGTTGAAATGTGATTGATAGTTTATTCAAATGATCATGCCCCATTGACTGTCAGGCCCATATATTCTTCTTCAAAACTAAGAACTATTCAAATGATGATATTTTCATTAGTTGCGATGATAGGATTGGAAAAAATGTTGCATAACATCTGCATGTCTGCAGTGGCTATGTCACTCAGGTGAGCGAACTGTGGCCCGTGGGCCTCTTGTTTTTATCCATTATCCATCTGTCTGTCCACACTTTTATACAGTCTCCTTGTAAAATGACTAAAGTAATTTCGCTAAAATTAAATAGGACAGGGTCCAAATTTAACTTTTATGACGGCTTGCTAAAATCAGCAAGTGGCAATTATTTTTACTTGCTAAATCTTTCAGCCAACTTGCTTTTTCACAGTTGGCATGTTCTCATAATTCCGTTCACTCCCATAACTCCCTTCACCTTCTGCTTAGAATAATATGAAAACAGATCTTTCTTAAATTTATGCCACATTAAAATTAACAAGAAATAACTAACATTATAGCTGATTTTTAAGAAATTCAGTTATCGTTTAGAATTTTGTGCATAAAAATCAAAATTATCACAAAATGCTAAATATTTAGGGGGTTCCCCCAAAAAATCACTAACCAGTGACAAGCATATGCATGAATACGAATAGTATCAACAATTTTAGAACAGTTATAGTTTAAATGAAATGTTCTTTATATAAGATATGCATAGAATGAATCAGGTTGCCTTGGATAAACAAATAAATTTGAGTGAACGGAGATGAGATCATGCCTTAAACACACCCTTCCTATTCTGAAGAGTTAGAATTTAAAGATGTGATATTTATTTCCTTTAATCTTGGGATTCTTATAGGTATTTAGTCAAATGTATAAAATAAATTATGCACATAAAACTATTCTTGCAATAAAAAATGATAACAGGATTGCTCAACCATAGGTGAACGGAGTTATGGGTTTCCAGGCTAAATACTGTTAAATGTGGCTTTAAATCTTAGCACTCTGGGTAAAAATTTCAGCAGACATTTTAAAATATTTTTCTTATTTTTTCAGAAAATAGGTTTAGACATTTCATGCAAATTGTCTCCATAGGAAACAATTTGCATGTAATGTCAAAACCTGCTTTATGGGAAAAGTAAGAAAAATATTGTCATTGTTTTGGAAAAGAAATTGCAAAACTTCAGCAACAATGCCTCAGGTTCAGCCAATTAAAGAAATTTTTTCCAACTTGCTACAGTTAGCAAGTGATGGAAATTGCAGCTTGCTTTTTTGAAGAAATTACCAGCATTTAGCAAGTTACATGTAGCAAGTGCTAAAATTGATCCTTGTTCATTATTGCATGGTTTCGGATATAATATGGAAAAAAAAGATTGATCCCAAAAATGTTGTTGCCAAACAAAAATGTTTAGATTGTATAGAAAAATGGTGGTTTTTGTCGTGACTGCTTTAGTAAGCAGGAACCCAATAAGGATCACTTTTCGGCTTTGGCGCTGTGTTAAGTTCAACAATTTGTTAAGTCTGTAGTTTAGCTCTATTCCCAAACACCTGGGCTTCTAGGCTAACAAAATTTACATGTAGTGATCAATCTTTACTGACCATGACCTACTTTTCATACTTGGCTGAAAAATGTTTATTTAGTTTGTGTTTTTAGCTCTGTTTCTTGAACACCACCAGTAGTCACGACATAGCCATTGGTGAATTTATATATGTTTGTTTATGTACAACACAGTTGTTTAGCTAACACTGCTTTTGATTTGCAAAGTCACTGTAGTTCAACAAATTAACCACCTTAATTATCGTTGGCTCCAGATAAAATAGTTTCTGATAAAGCATGGAAAAAAGTGTGCCCCAAAAATGTTGTAGCTAAACAAAAATGTATAGATGACATAGAAAAATGACCATTTGTGGTAATTTTTCTATATATTCTATACATTTTTGTTTTTGGTCACTTTTCTATATTATCTAAACATTTTTGTTTGGATACAACAGAGTTGTTTAGCTAATCTTGATTTTGCTTTGCAAAATTACTGTAGTTCACCAAAACAATCATTCATAATTATCTTTATCTCCAGATAAAGTGCGTCTTTTTTTTTTTTTTATCTGGATACTCTTATTCTGGTACATGTATGGTGGCTATTCTTTATCTGGTAATTGGTGGCTACTCTAAATTATTTATCTGGAATGATGGCTACTCTTTATCTTATGATGGCTACTCTTTATCTGGTATGGTGGCTACTTAGTCTTTATCTGGTATGGTGGCCACTCTTCATCTGGTATGGTGGCTACTCTAAATTATTTATCTGGAATGATGGCTACTTTTTATCTATTATTTTATCTGGTATGGTGGCTACTCTTTATCTGGTATGGTGGCTACTCTTTATCTGGTATGGTGGCTACTCTAAATTTTTTATCTGGAATGATGGCTACTCTTTATTTAGTATGGTGGCTACTTTTTATCTGGTATGGTGGCTACTCTTTATCTGGTATGGTGGCTACTCTTTATCTGGTATGGTGACTACTCTTTATCTGGTATGGTGGCTGTGGTAGGGTAAGCTTTATTGGGCCTGCTGTGCTTTTAACAGATGGGGAAGGGGACATGTTTTAATTTCTTCGATTTCTCCTATCATATCCTTTTCCATTAGTCTTCTATCTTTTCTTTCATTTCTCTACTATCTCTTTGAGGACTTGATAAAGAGGAGTATCAGGTGATAATTCTGGGATAATTTTTCTTATTTCTCCATAAAAAACATATGTTCTGGGTACACATTAGAAGCATCTCGCTGAGGCGCTTCCAATGAGTACCCCGAACATGTTTTTTTTATGGAGAACTGGAGAAAATTATCTTAGAATTATCATCAAATACTCCTCCTTATCAAGTCCCCTGTAATATCTCTTTGTGGGGTGATCGGGTGTAGCAATGGTGTCAGGTACATGTATCTTTCGTCATCAGGGTGTTCAACTGATATTGGCTTATAATTGGGAAAGGCTTGCTATCCTTGTAGCAGGTAAGGTTAGAGGGACAATGTTTTTATTTCTTCTGTTTCTTCACTTTAATTCATTCCTGTTCCACTTTCTTCACTGTTCCTCTATTTCATCTCCTCTACTCTCTTCTATCTCTTTTCTCCCTTTCTCTGGGAGACGACACAAAATGACCCACAAGGGTTGATGTGTTGTTAAACCCCAACAGAATCAACTCTGCTGTCTCTTCTGTCCCTTTTATCCCTATCTCTAGAAGGGGACATAAAATGACCCTCAAGGGTTGACGTGTCATTAAACAACACAGTTCCTCATCTGGAGCTATGGTAGTATCTATAGCACTGTGATGAGAATGCTGACTGGAGTTGTAGCATGTAAGCACCAAGTTACCTTTTCACCAGACATGTCTAGGTTATTGTCACAGATCGGGATATCATTGTTGGTGGTTGACACTTTCGTCAAGCCAAGCGTAATAGTGAAGTCATGAAACCTTAGTGTTTTTAAGGAAGTATACTCAACCAGAATAAGTTGTGATACAATATTAAAGGCTCCATATTCCTCAAAAATTGACATTTTATCATCCAAGAAAGGTTTGATAATTTGATATATGGTATCAATACAATCATAAAATGTGGCACCTGACAGCCTGTAAAATTTTAGATAGTCTCTCGTTCTTGAAATGAAATGACTTTTTTTTATCCTGTCTCTGAATCTCTTTATTTATTCAGCAGGACAAGGGTTAAAAGTGAATAAAGTGGAACATCCATGAATTAAAATCATCTCACAGTGGTCTAGATAAGTGTTTGGTACAATGAGTATTTTACCCCCCCCCGGCTTTTAATCTTAACCCTTAAACTGCCAATCACAACAATTGTCTTCTGCTTTGTCATCTGCTTGTGGTTTTAAAAGTCATTTTTGCAAACAGTGTGGCTCCTCTAGGAGCAGTCTGATCTGGGTCCACACTGTTTGCCTGATACAAAAAAAAGGTTTGAAAAGTTTGCAAGAATATTCAGCAGACGACAAAAACAGACGACATTTTCAGATACAGGTTTTCTTGGCGTTTTAAGGGTTAATACTTAATTGCCCATTTGCAATGCTTACCGTAACTCATAAAGCACCAAGCATAAGTGTAGCATACAAAATTCACAATTTTTTCAGAAAAAATAAAGCTTTAATTTCTCTGAAAAAAGAAAAAAACACCTAGAAATGAATTTGCCATTAGTGTATTAAGGGTTAAACCTTTTCTGATCTAGTGTACTGCTACTGCTCCAAAGAATCAATGTGGGTAAATTTGCTTTTTTATTTAAAAGATATACTGAAAACTTTTATCCTCTAAACTTGATTTCAGTGCTGAAATCCAAAATTTCTTTGAGTATCTTTACCCTCTCAGCTTCAATTTCAATGCTGATATTCAAAAAATTCAATGCTGAAATACCCTTTACTCCCTCTTATCTAGAGCTCTGATTAAAGTGCTGTTTTACTTAACCTATAAACAACAGCCATCCCTCTAAGACAAACATTTTTGTTACCTTCCAAGGATAGCCATTGTAGGGAGATTTGCACTGTATGTGTATTGATAATGTAATTCCAGCCTGATTCATCACATCTGAGTCTGTCGAAAAAGTCGAGGTTGAGGTTCTTAACTTATTTTATTTGGTGTATATATTTGTCTGATAATCTCTTTGTTTTGAATTCATTGATGCATTAAAAATTGTTATTTTATATTGTATGAATCAGTAAAGTATGTTATGCACTCTTGGTATGGTTTACAAATAAGGTCAAACAGCTACCTGTTGAATTTCTTCTGCCGGGATTTCAGAGGAGTAATCTGATTGGAAGGAGAAAAGTTAACTTGCTATGAGGTTGTATTTTGTTATTATAATTTCACAAGTTTTTACCTATTATTTTTTATCTTAATGCTCAGCATGCTGTAAAAGTAAACTCAGCAGATGACATTTTGAACATTTTTTTCTTATTTTTCTCAGAAAATAGACATTGATGTTTATGCAGATTGTCTTCTTAGGAGACAATTTGCATTAAATATCAAAGTCTATTTTCTGTGAAAAATAAGAAAAAAATATCAGTTTGTTATCTGCTGAATTTGCTCAGAGAGTGGTAATGGTTGAATATGTAAATTGAATATTAAATGAGTTTTTATAAGCATTTTTGGTAAGTGCATAAGAATACTAAGTGCATTTTTTTGTGCCTGTTTTTGAAAACATATAACGAAAACCTGCCTATTCAAATATATTGAAAATTTTACAACCAAGAAGGAATATTTTCAGATAAAAAATTCCGATATTTTTCCTATTTCTGCTCAAAACATAGATTGTTGGTACTCATTAGAACTGTTTTGGTGAGGCAGTTCTAATGAAAACCCACTATCTATGCTTTTTAGCAAAATAAGAAAAAAATGTATACCCCTTTAAACTCCAGTTTTAATTACTATATAAAAGTGGGGTAAAAGGGGGTCAAAATTACATGTATATAGGTGTGTTTTCGAGATGACCTGACTGATAAATGGGTAAGTAAACAGTGTACACTAGTCCCTCTTTATAAGAATGCTCAATATAAGATGGCTTGGCTATAAGACTCTTAAAGGTGGACCCCAAAATTATTGTACCCAGGCAAAAATGTGTAGTAAAAATGACCATTTTTGGATCCCAGCATTCGTGTTATAAAGAGGTTGCAGTCATGTTACAAAGAGGTGGTGTAATCAGATAATTTTTGTCATTTAGAATTGAACAAAAAATGTCCTCAATTAAAATCTCCCTAAGTATGTCTATATCTGAAACTAACTGCAGACAAAGATCAAACATTGTTGAATGTAAAATTTGAGCAGTGAAGGCTCAATTTAAACCGTGTATATTTGCAAAAGCTGTATTTGACCTAATTACTAAGAAAACTTGTGATAAAATATGTATCCACCTATACTAAGGGTACACTTTCAAGAAAGATCAGTGGAGGACTTTATGAGGAGCGTATTTAATGATGTTTGTGCAGTTTTGTTTCTGATTTTCTTTTATAAAAGCATATGTTGTTTGGTACGCATTTGAATTGCCACAACAAGTAGAGGCAATTCAAATGCATACCAACAACATCTGCTATTATAAAGAAGATAAAAATACACAGGCTGTAATCTGAAGACTAAGAAATTGTATGACTGTGTGCTTATAGGGGTATGTTTGGTAATTAGGGCAAATACAGTAGTATTTTGCATGTATATTACTTCATTTAATTTGTTTCATGAATTTCTTCTTGTGAAAGAAAAGTTAAATAACAGCCAATTATGGATTCCTTCTCATGTACATTTTACCTTTCAGATAACACTATGTAGGCTATTTAGTAATCAGATGATCAAAATTCAGTGATATTTCTCACAGAAGACATGATTCAACATTTCATTCAAATTGTCTCCTGGAGACAGTTTTCCACTTGAGACAGTTTGAATGAAATGTTTTCATTTTTCTGCAAATAAAATAAGAAAGAATATTTGTAAATATTGTCTGCCGTTATTTATAGTCATTAGGTTTAAGTTTAGGCTTTCAACTTTCGAACCTCACTCATCATCATGTTCTTGCACAAATCTAAATTTGGCCCCTTTTCAGTGAGCATTTAAATAAATAGAATGAAGCATTGAGGGTGGCTAAGTGGTTAGCACTGCCGACTTTGGATTACACGGTCCTGGGTTCATATCCCGCTGGAGGGACTTAATTCAGGGCCCAGTTTTCAAAACTAATGATGTCGTTAGTTAACATATTGTTAAAACTTTGATCATTAAATATGGCATATATGCTAATATTTTTGCTGAAATAATGTGAGTAGCTTTTGCACTCACATTTTTACAACAAAAATAACGGTGAATTAGATATTGTACAAAAAATTCTAGAACAGTTAAATTTTTTACCATTAACAAGCTTGTTAAGCTAACAATGCTTTGAACAACAGTTACTGCCCGGCCCAGCTCATCACTGTACACAGCTTTATTGTACAAATTTTTTTCATTAACAGTGACACCCTTCCATCATCTGGCTATGACTTAAATGAAATTGAAAGGGAGATAAACCCAGTCATCAGTCGTCAAAAATACCCAAAAAAACTTCATTTATTGAGAGAATTTATGCAAATCCCCATCACCCCCAGCCCCCTAATATTATAACCACTCAGCCCCACTGCACCAGTTTTATATAGTAAATTGCTGAAATGGGGAAATTCATGTGACAAAAAAAAAAAAAAAAAAAAAAAGAAAGGATAGCTGAAAAATGTTGTTTGAGCAGGGTTTGCATATCTTTTCCTATTAAAATGTCAGAGAAGTAGATACATGCACATGTATGCAGGCTGTTTCATTGGTATTATTTATGATTGAAAGACATTTTGCTTTAACTTTTAATGGGCTCTAGGCAGTCAGCGTGCAACAGATTGATACTTTTCTTATGTTTCCAAGAACACAAGGCTTAAATTTTTTATGCAAACTCTAAGGAGACAATTTGCATGAAATATCCAACATATATTCTTGGCAAAATAAGAAAAAATTTGCAGAATTAGTTGCTGAAATTTTTACCCACCATGCTAAGGGTATTTTACTCAGCATACTAAGTGTTAAGAAATGATCATATGGTGCTAAGTTAAGCTGTTGACAGCTGCATTTTAATAGTGTCTCGCTTGCATATTTTTATGTGAAAATTAGTCTGATCTGATCTCAGTTCCATTATTTTAGGGGTTGGTAGGGTGGTGTTAGTGGAGCAGGTGAGAGTCAAGGACATGTTAGTATTTCTTCTGTATCTGTACTGTCATTAATTTTTCCTCTTATTTTCTCTTTTGTCCACTCTACCAGTTCTTCTATCCCATTTCCCTTTGGTTGTATTTTATTTCAGGATGATAACTTTAGTAAATGTCAAAGGATTTTCACCAAACTTGGTGTATGCATTGATATTGTGGAGATCTGCTTTAGGATTGCTGATGGGCAAATTTTGTCAATTTTTGACAGAATTATCTGCCCGTGACATGTCTATATTTTTATTTCTGGATGATAACTTGACAGGAAATATCAATGGATTTTCACCAAACTTGGTATGTGCATTGATATTGTAGACATCTTCTTTGGGATTGCTAATGGGTGAATTTCATCCATTTTTGAGAGAGTTATCTGCCCGTAATACAGCTGTTTTTTACTTTGAGGACAAAAACTTGTGTGAATCTTAATGGATTTTCACCAGAATTGATATGTGCTTTGATATTATATATGGAGATCTGCTTTGGGATTGCTCATTGGTAAATTTCCACAAATTTTGAGTTATCTGCCCATGACTAGATAGTGGTGGGGTATTATCATTTCATGTTTTATTTTCTTATTTCTGCACTAAAAGATATTTTGTGGGTAGTCATTAGAAGTGACTCAGTGAGGCACTTCTAATGAGTACCCAAAATGTATGTTTTCCTTGCCATGAAGAAATAAGAAAAGTAGCAAATCTTTTTGATCGGGAAAAAAGCCTTAACTAGTGTTACGATGCAGTGTGGTACCTTTTTTCTCACCAGGATTTCATGATATAGCAATTTATAAATAACATTTAGCCTGCTAAACTCAAATATCTGGAGGAAACACTTTAGAATATTTTTACTATCATTGACTTGAAATAGGACTTAACATTAAAATTGTCATGTACGATTATAGTTATAAATTATACTGCTTTGAAAATGTTATTGTAGTTGATATAATAGTTTTGAGAAAAAAATCGATGTTTGAAAAATAAGTTTGTAAAGTGTTGCATTATATTTTTCATGTGATAAAGGTAAACTTAGATAATTGTGCTTGCATAAGTTTGATTTTGTGTATGGATCAAAACCAGCTGTTATACATTTTGTATTTGCACATAGCTCCAGATAGGAGGTGATATTCATATAATATTTTTCTTATTTCTCCATGGAAACATAATGTGGATACTCATTAGAAGTGCCTCGCTGAGGCACTTCTAATGAGTGCCCACAACATAAGTTTTCGTGGAGAAATAAGAAAAAAATATCTCATTTACGGTTGAGAATAAAAAACCCTTATATGGAGCTCTGTTTGTGATAGGTTTTGTTGGTTTCATAATGGTATGTTGTTTACTGTTACAGTCTACTTAATTCTTGCGATTTTAATAGAAGTTTGAAAGATTTGAAATTATAAGTTGGTGGTAAATTAAACGCTGGCTGAAACAGGTGAGATCTTTCAACATTGTAAAGTAATGTAAAATATTAATATTATAATATGGCTTTTGGTTTCATGTGAAGTTTTCTTCTAGTTTTTAAACTGAAAAATCTAATGCATTTTAAATTATTCAGACAGACAGGCCTATCCAAACAGTGTAGACACAGATCAGATTGCCACCTTTTATCAGTGTTTACACTTTTGGACATTCTTTGTTAATGTTTTAGACACCTTAACAGTTTTTAAGAGACTTGTTAAGAGTGTTAATGGGTGTAAAACTCACACAGTAGGAATATCTAAGGATATGTCTCACTGAGCATAATTTGTTCCATTTAATTAGTTACAATTGGTAGATGACATATATTTCATGTAGTGCTTCTTAGCATATGATATGCTTTCTGGCATGTAAGTCTAAACACAGTACACATGTACTGTATTCTATCTAATTACCACACTGCACTTTGCTTTATCAAAATAATCAGAAAATCTTGTAGTAAAAAATATCCACCTAATAAGGGCACACTTTAAAGAAAGATCAGGACTTCATGAGAGGCGTATTTAATGATGCTTATGCAATATTTTACTGATTTTCTTTATTAAATAAAGCATATGTTGTGAGTACTCATTTAAACTGCCTCAACAAGGGTCCGACGGCAAGGCAATTCAAAGTTTGCCCAGTTGGATGCGTGTCCGACTTGTGATCAGGATGTTGCAGGTTTCGACCCCCACCATGTCGGCTTGGAGAGTTGATCAAGAAATATTTTCTAGGGTCATTCTCTCCCTTCTGCTGAGTCAAGAAGGGCAGTTGTCAGTTTCTGGTGAAAGAATGTGCTCAATACTGGTTAACTGCTTAGAGGACTAAGTCTGCTCAGTAAAAGTTTGGTAAGGTAAACTGACCATGCCCAGCATGACCCCATTGGGTTGACTGGGTGGTAAAACCTCAACACAAACAAACAAAGCAATTTGAATGAATACCAACAAGTACATAATATAGATAACTTGTATAAAGTAGATAAAAGTACACAGGCTGTAGTCTGAAGACTACAAAATTGTTTGCCAGTGCTTTTAAAAGCCCTTGTGATGCTGAATAAATTTAGATGCCACGCCCACTACCAATTTTTCAGCCAATTACATGTTGATAACTTGATCTAGGATGTTGCTATAAATTCACATACTGAATGACAAACAGTGCAGATCCAGATCAGTTGGCTTCTTCAGAAGCCAACTGATCTGGATCTACACTATTTGCAAAGGCAGATTGTATCTGAGCTCAGCAGGACAAGGGTTAACTGTGAAATTATAGGGCTATTTGCAATAATTAGGTCAAATGCAGTAGAATACGTGCTGTTTTCTTGTGTTGTTCATTACAATGATAAAAATGTCAAAAGACCTATTGTACTCAGTCTAACCTGAAGATAGTGGCATGCACTAAAAGAATTGCTTGAGTTATTCTCTTGAATTTTATACAAAAAATAATGCCCTATTTTATCCAGGTCAAGACACTTTGTACTGTGGTAACCATATATACATGTAGGCATTCACCTTGCCAGAGGACTTGTTGATGCTTAGCATGCTGAGAAAAAAATCAGCAGACAATATTTTGAAATATTTTTTTCCAGAAAATAAGATTTGACTTTTCATCAAATTCTCCTGCTTATTGACACGTCATTGTTTTCTTAGATGAAAAAAGGCCAAAAGTATTGATGTTTTACTTATTTTTGCTACAAAAAAACTTGTTGTGGGTACTCACTGGCAACATCTGTGAGGTGCCTCAACATATTTTTTTTGTGGAGAAACAATAAAAAAAATCATGTTTTGGTGAAATATTTGGTTTATCTGAAGCTTATACATGTATGAATATGAAGAAGTACACATTTCACATAGGAATAATTTCTTCTCTACTGTGAATTATCATCGAATAAGGTGTTAGAGGGCAATTGTGAAATATTAATTCACGACAGTAATGGCATTTTGATTTGTTTTGTATTGTTTGTGTTGGGGTTTAACAACACGTCAACCCTTGTGGGTCATTTTCTGTTGTCTCCCAGAGGAAGGGAGAAGAGAGATAGAAGAGGAGATGAAAGAGAGGGACATGCGAGAAAGAGGAAAATGAATGAAAGTGAAGAAACAGGAAATAAGAACATTTCCCCTCTACCCTTACCTGCTGCAAAGATAGCAGGCTTTGTTTGCCCAAATGTAAACCAATATCAGTTGGATGCCTAGGTGATGCAAGATACACGACACCTTTGCCTCACCCAACCACCCCCATTTGTTTTGTATTTTTCAGAGAAGATAAGCCTTGATATTTCATGTGAATTGTCTGCCAAGCAGACAATTCACATGAGATGCCAAGTCTTATTTTCTCTAAAAAATAATAATAATAATAATAATGTTCTGCCACAATTTTGACTTGACTGTCTCCAGAATCTTTCAAGATATAAGCAATGATGTGGTATCATATTTGGTGGGATAGATTTTATCATACAAATATAAGGAGGAAATTCACAGCCAGTTGTTTCAATGCACTGGTAAGATGTATGTGTTCAAGAGTCATGCAAGACATCTTACTTTATCTATAAGTTAATCTGCCCTGAGTGTACCAGCTATGAGGGTACCAGCATGTTAATGTATATTCTGGGCTATCCCTTACAATAGATACTTGTGGGTCTTGCCTTTCTCTGTCATTGACATTGACACATTTAAGAGACAAGTTTTTTCACACTGCTCCAATCCTAGCAATCCCTTTTTATAAGGTTGTAGTTCATGTACATCGCCGTGTCCTTGAACTGGCTAGGTCACTACAGTAAATATCCTAAAGTTTTGTACACCAAAGCTCCCAGGAAAATGGCATGAGCAAATAGTGCAGACCCAAATCAGACTGCTCCTGATAAGCAGTCTGATCAGTGTCTACACTGCCATTCCATTAAGAGTTTTAAGAAACAACTGTATAAAAGGCAAAATTTAGGCCAAAAAAGGTATGGAGTGAAGTGTTCGAAATCTTTGGACATTTTACCATATTATAGTTATTGATATACATGTATATTGTTTTATGGATGGCAAAGGCTGCCTGACTGAGGGTTATAGATAAGGTATTTCTTTCATCCAAAAAGTGTGGATCTTTTTCTTAACTCCACAAAAAATATGTTGTGGGTATTTATTAGTAGCACCTCACTGCAAATCGACAAAATGATTGCTGTGTTTTCAACCAATTTTGAGTGGTAACTGCTGCTTTCTTATCTGGCGCTATGAATAGACAAGCTTACTGTATGCAGATCACCTGACCATCATGTAATAGGAAGTCATGTGACAGAAATGTTTGTTTAAGATACTCAAAGAAACTTGTATTGATTCATCTACCATTTGTATACATTTACCATATTATCCTCATAATATGATTGGCAGAGGATCCTGTTTGATTAGATAGGTTGAAACGGAAAAAAATGGAAAACAGAGAATGGTGCACGTAATATGTACATTATTAGCTCGCCTGTACGAAGTACAAGGAGAGCTATTGTAGTCACCCCGGTCGTCCACGTTTGTGTTTGCGTTCCCGTTCCCGTCACACTGCGTTAAAGTTTTTCAAATGCTTATATCTCAACAGTCACTCCTCACAGAGGCATCAAATTTGGAACTTAGGTACCTTGGAGGGTCTTCTGAGATTCCAAGAGAATAAACCCCTGGGTTCATGCCCCTGGGTGGGGCTAGGGGTCAGAATCTAGGACACCTTTGTAATACTGTGTTAAAGTTTTTCAAATTCTTATATCTTGACTTTCACTCCTCATAGAGCATTCATATTTAGAATTTGGGTACCTGGAGGAGTCTTCTGAGATTCCAAAAGAACATACCCCTGGGTTCATACCTCAGGGTGGGCCTTGGAGTGGGGCTAGGGGTCAAAATCTAGGACACATTTGTAAAATCTTATATGCCTACAGGTTATAGACACAACTGGTTATACATCAGCTAACTATGTGACATCGGTTTAAGTGTAAGAGAGTGAAGGTCATGGTGACCTACATTTTACGGTCCAGGTCACCTAGATTTCACGGTCCAGTGATTTTGCCTTATATCTTGAATACTATTTGTTGGATTAATGTCACACCTGGGATATTAGTTCCATGTGACCCAATGAATGACCACTTACTATATCTAGGTCATTGTGACCTATATTTCATGGTTCAGTGATTTTGCCTTATATCTTGAATACTATTTGTTGGATAAATGTCACACCTGGGATATTAGTTCCTTGTGACCCGATTATTGACGTCAAAATATATCTCTGTTGGTGTGACCTATATTTCATGGTTCAGTGATTTTGCCTTATATCTTGAATACTATTTGTTGGATAAATGTCACACCTGGGATATTACTTCCATGTGACCCAATGAATGACCACTTACTATATCTAGGTCATTGTGACCTATATTTCATGGTTCAGTGATTTTGCCTTATATCTTGAATACTATTTGTTGGATAAATGTCACACCTGGGATATTAGTTCCTTGTGACCCGATTATTTACGTCAAAATATATCTCTGTTGGTGTGACCTATATTTCATGGTTCAGTGATTTTGCCTTACATCTTGAATACTATTTGTTGGATAAATGTCACACCTGGGATATTAGTTCCATGTGACCCAATGAATGACCACTTACTATATCTAGGTCATTGTGACCTATATTTCATGGTTCAGTGATTTTGCCTTATATCTTGAATACTATTTGTTGGATAAATGTCACACCTGGGATATTAGTTCCTTGTGACCCGATTATTGACGTCAAAATATATCTCTGTTGGTGTGACCTATATTTCATGGTTCAGTGATTTTGCCTTATATCTTGAATACTATTTGTTGGATAAATGTCACACCTGGGATATTACTTCCATGTGACCCAATGAATGACCACTTACTATATCTAGGTCATTGTGACCTATATTTCATGGTTCAGTGATTTTGCCTTATATCTTGAATACTATTTGTTGGATAAATGTCACACCTGGGATATTAGTTCCTTGTGACCCGATTATTTACGTCAAAATATATCTCTGTTGGTGTGACCTATATTTCATGGTTCAGTGATTTTGCCTTATATCTTGAATACTATTTGTTGGATAAATGTCACACCTGGGATATTAGTTCCATGTGACCCAATGAATGACCACTTACTATATCTAGGTCATTGTGACCTATATTTCATGGTTCAGTGATTTTGCCTTATATCTTGAATACTATTTGTTGGATAAATGTCACACCTGGGATATTAGTTCCTTGTGACCCGATTATTGACGTCAAAATATATCTCTGTTGGTGTGACCTATATTTCATGGTTCAGTGATTTTGCCTTATATCTTGAATACTATTTGTTGGATAAATGTCACACCTGGGATATTACTTCCATGTGACCCAATGAATGACCACTTACTATATCTAGGTCATTGTGACCTATATTTCATGGTTCAGTGATTTTGCCTTGTATCTTGAATACTATTTGTTGGATAAATGTCACACCTGGGATATTAGTTCCTTGTGACCCGATTATTTACGTCAAAATATATCTCTGTTGGTGTGACCTATATTTCATGGTTCAGTGATTTTGCCTTATATCTTGAATACTATTTGTTGGATAAATGTCACACCTGGGATATTAGTTCCATGTGACCCAATGAATGACCACTTACTATATCTAGGTCATTGTGACCTATATTTCATGCTTCAGTGATTTTGCCTTTTATTTTTATTACTATTTCATGGAGAATTGTCATACCTGGATTATTATATCTATGTGACAAAATGATTTACATACAAATACATCTAGGTCAGTGTGACCTATATTATATGGCTTAATGATAAAAATGTTACAATATAAAATGTACCCAGCAGGCGAGCTCGCTGTCCTACGACAGCTCTTGTATTATTATGATATTATTTCAGGTTCACGATGAAGGCTCTTCGGTGTCCATTTTTGACAAGGGTGTCTATGAATCAGATTTCCCAGAATGCAAAGAGTCTGTTGGCAAACCATGTTGGAAGTTGTCCAGTTATGGGTCGAGTGATCAGCTCAGCACAGGTTGCGACTCTTGATATTGAGGGAATGGGTAAGTATATGTGTATGTGTAAAATTTGTAAGGCTGGCATGATTAATCGGATAACCAATTAATCGTAGCAACAGATAAGACCGTTTTTTCATCCAAAAAATGCTGATATCTTTCTTATTTTGCCACAAAAACATATGTTGTGGGTACTCATTAGAAGTGCCTCACTGAGGTGCTTCTAATGAGTACCCGCAACATATGTTTTTGTGGAGAAATAAGAAAAATATTATGTTGATACCCCCTCTTATCTGTAGCTATGTTAATTGATCGATAAATTCCACAAAAATGACTATCATTACAGATGTTGCTAATAATCAATCATTTGATTTCTGTATTTGTTACTTTTCCGTATTTACCCTTAGTATTCACCTCAGCTCCTTATCATTCTTTTATCTAAAATTTGAACAATGCCAATTTACTACTCACTGTTGTGACTAAAATAGCTGTGTTAGTGGCAAACAGTGTAGACCTTGATGAGACGCCGCATTTGCGGCATCTCATCTGTGTCTACACTGTTTGCTCAGTATAACATATGAAAGGGTCATGCTCAAATAGGTAAAATTAAGATCAGATCTTCAGAGATTGCTAATCGATTATCAATCACAATGGCAGGACTGATAATCGATTATCTTGTCAGCTCTGATTAGCCAACCTTAAAAATTTGTAAATCTTAGGACTTGTTAAGGATAAGACTAAGTGTTTGATGATTTTTGGATATTTCTTCTTATTTCTCAATAAAAAACATATGTTGTGGGTACTCATTAGAAGTACATGTACCTTGCTGAGATGTTTCAAATGAGTACCCACAATACATGTTTTGTATGACGAATTGGAGAAAATTATCTGAAAATTATCATCAAACACTCCTTTGATAAATGCTATATAATGACATTAAGAAGAATGGAAAGAATCTTTGTTTTTCATAGTCATAGCTACTAAGCTAAAAGGGTAGTCGGGCTCTGTGGTTATAAAACATCTTTCATGCTCAACTCAGCTGAGCATAAATTTGTCCTGCTAATAAATCTCAAAATTGATTGTGTTGGGGTTTAACGACACGTCAACCCTTGTGGGTCATTTTGTGTCGTCTCCCAGAGAAAGGGAGAAGAGTGATAGAGGAGATAGTCGAAGAGATGAAAGAGAGGAACAAGGAAGAAAGAGGAACAGGAACGAAAGTGAAGAAACAGAAGAAATAAAAACATTCCCCCTCTACCCTTACCTGCTACAAGGATAGCAGGCCTTGCCCAACTGTAAGCCAATATCAGTTAGACGCCCCGGTGACATAAGATACACGACACCTTCGCACCACCCGACCACCCCAAATCTCAAAATACTAACAATTGTAAATTCTGTCTTGCTAAATATAGCTGAGCATGAATATTTCTCTGCTAATACATGTAAATATGAAAATGCCAACTATTGTTGTAAGTGGAGGAAATTTTATGCTCAGCTGAGTTGTATGAAAAGCATTTTATAAAATCTGGGCCAGGTATTTAGTGGTGGTGGTTAGGTGGAGCAGGGTGGAGTGCTGTACTCTAATATTAGAGTTGCTACAAAAAGATGGACCTAAAGCTCTTTTTCTGCCAGGCCCCATAGTGTATGGGAAGTCAGTGGCGCATCTCCGTAACGTAACCTTTCTGGAGAATGATTGTGAAATAGTTTATCATTTCATTCTCCCCCTTCAACTAATTTGAGAAGGGCAGTTGTCAGTTACCTCCAAAAGTACTGGGTAACTGCTTAGAGGACTAAACTGCGTCTGCCCAAGAAAAATTTGAGTAGGTTAATTGACCTGCTTTACATGACCTTAACAGTGTTGACTGTGCTGTTAAACTCCAAAATCAAACAAAAACAAGGTCCTCTCTCCTAAGTTTAAGGGGAATCCAGGTATATGTGCTTTGTGATGGTGGTAACAATAAATGGGCAGAGCAAGTTGTTCTGTATATGCTCAGTGTATATGCTGGTCTGATGACACTATACTAGCATCAGCCAGTATACCACATTTACATTAACCTTTCTATTGCTGAACACAACATGCCCTGTCTTAGCAAACAGTGTAGATCCAGATCAGTTGGCTTCTGAAGAAGCCAACTGATCTGGATCTGCACTGTTTGTCATTAAATATGTGAATTTCTATCAAAAACCCGGATCAAGTAATCTGGTTGGCTGGAAATTAGAAGTGGGCGTGGCATCTTAATTTATTCAGCATGACAAGGGTTAACTATTTGGAATTTCTGACAACTTAGCTCCTTGCCATACCCATCCCAATATCTGAATGAGTCTTTTTTACTTTCTGTTCTTGTGTCTAAAAAATTGCTGTGGCACTCGGAGGTGCTTCTAATGAGTACCACAACAAATGTTTTTGTGTAGAAATAAGAAAAATTTCATGTTCTATATGCCCGCTCTTATCTGTAATTATGTCTGGGTTGAATTTTTTTGTTATCTTTAAATTTCAATATGCTTGGATAATTGTTTAACCCTTATGCTGCTAAGACGACAACCCCTACCTTTGCAAACAGTGTAGATCCAGATCATATGGCTTCTGAAGAAGCCATCTGATCAGGATCTACACTGTTTGTCATGCAGTTTTTGAATTAAATGAATAGATTATATCAATAAATCTGATTAGTGGGTAGTCAGAAATGGGTGTGGCTAAATTAATTTATTCAACAGGATAAGGGTTAATTGATCCTCACCAGCATAAAAGTGTTTTTTTTTTTTCACATTGTTTTCAGAAAAGGCAGACAAGGGAAAATGTCCATTCATGGCCAATGAGGTGAAGTCTACAAAACCTCTGGATGAGCCTTTACAGGGGGACATTACTCAAGTTGGAGTAGAACCAGGTAAGATAGTCTTTTGGCTTAATTTTTAAATCCCTGTTCGCATAGGTTTTTCAAAATAACCAGAAGAACTTGTAGTAAATATCTACCTAATAAGGGCACACTTTAAAGAAAAATCAGCTTCATGAAAACAAACTATTAAAGGCCAAAAATGAGCAAAAATGTTAATATCGTCAATACAGTAAATTATTGCAGTGTTAGTCTGCTATGCTTATTTGCATAGTTTCACTGATGTGCTATCTCAACAACTAGAGTAGGCAAAATTGTAAAAAAAGGGAAGAAAATATAGGAGGAAAAAATAAATGTAAAAAAAAATGACAAAACAAAACAACAACAAAAAAAAAAACACTATCACCACAACACAAAAATCACCAAAAAATTCTAAGATGAAATCTTAACAACACTGCCGTTGCCAAATTAATGAAATGTTTATTTGATATCTTTCACATAGCCCTACAGTACTGGGATTATTTTATATATATGTTGCATTTATAAATTAGAATCGCTGTACGTGGCACTTCACTTGCGTACCCAGAACATACTTTTTTTTGAAATAAGAAAAATTATCCCTGGATTATCACTTAAAACACCTCCTTCACAAGAGTCCTTTGTTGTATTGAAATAATAATAATAAAAAAATATATGGACACCCTTCATATTTTGAGCCATACCTTTCTCTTTAGCTGAGACTGAGAAGACTGCACAATCTACAGAGAATGGGAGAAGAGAAGAGGTTGCTAAGCTTCACCTTGAAAATAATGTTAAGATCAAGGAGTTCCTGAAGGCATCTCCAGCTGTTGAGAGTATTGGTGAGAAAATATTTTCTCCCTTACCTTTAAAACCCGAGGAAGCAACTGTGTGGGAAAGGACGAAGAAAGGAGGTGGAGGGCCATCAGGTTGGTGGAAGTTGACTCTGCATGTGATCCTGGTTTACCTTGTCATAGTCCCAAATGGAGGGAGTAGTGACTAGATTATGTTCCTTGTAATTTTATGTAACAAAAAAAAAAAAAAACAACAAAAAAACAAAATACAAAAATCATATCTTGTGGCTACTCACTGGAATTGTCTTGCTGAAGCAATTCCAGTGAGTAGCCACAAGACACATTTTATGCTAAAATATCATGAATTAATAGCTCCAGAAAAGGCCAAATGAAAAAAGATGTGTGTTTTGGGTAATACTACCCTACCTAATTTTCCTGGTGAAACCTAGCAATTTTTGTCCCCCGACGTTAGTTAAGGGAACTATTAAAATGCGTTTGTCCATCTGTCCAAGATTCCATCCTTCCATTAACACAATGAGATGTGTAGCTTGTGGACGCAACTCCTCTTAAAGTTTTTATACTGATCTTTTTGATACTTTACAAGTGTTCGTGTCATGGTCTGAAGATATTTATGAGGTTTTGGGGTTATCCTCTCATTATTTTTTTATCAACTTTTTCCACTTTTCGGACTTATTTCTTCCATTACTATTAGAATAGATACTTTGTAAGTCGCAACTCCTCCTAGAGTTTTCCCTCCAAGCATTTTTAAACTATGCATACTTGGTTTTCATAATTTCTCAAAAAAAAAAATAATAATAATAAAAATTAAAATAAGATAAAATAAAAAAATAGGTGTTACTTGGATAAACTATTTCGACAAATAAGTCTGTTGAAAACAGTGTAGACCCAGATCAAACTGCTCCTATAGGAGCAGTTTGATCAGGGTCTACACTTGTTGCCATTCTGTCACTTCTTTTAGACACATTAAAGGGCAATCAAACAGAATTGGTAAGAAAGTTTAATTGATTTATGGTACTAAATCTAAATATTTCTAGTAATTATGGTATACAGTAAAAGTAAAAAAAAAAAAAAAAAAAAAATCTCGAAAAAAAAACAAAACAAAAAGAATTCCTATCTGCCCTACCTATTTTTTTCTAACATGTTACCCTAAACACACATTTTTTTTTTTATTTGGCCTTAGGCCTTTTTCCAACCCATAATGTACTGATAATTTTCTTATTTCTACACAAAAGTTTGACAAAACACATGTTGTGTGGACTCATGAGAAACACTTCAGTGAGATACTTCTAATGAGACCTACAATATATCTTTTCATGAAGAAATCAAGAAAAATTAATACCTGATTTTCCCTCTTATTTGGACTGATGGTCTTGGTGGTCAAGTGGTTAACGCTTCCATCTCTGATCACAGGGTCGCAGGTTCATATCCTAGTAGAGAGGAATTCATCTCATGACTGTAAGGCACTTCATTACATAGAGTATTTCCTTTTTATCCTTCCATGATCTTGATTTGAATTAGTACTGTTGAAAGAAATGTAAAACACAAACTCATCATCTTGATAATCAAAATCATCAATTATAGTGTTATCTGGAGCTGTGAATTGATAAGATTACCTTTCTAAGATTGTCTTTGACAAAATATAGTATAGCCAGGAAAAGTGTAGTTAGGTAAACTGACTGCACTCGACTTGACTCTTATGGGTCGACTGGGCAGTAAAACATTAACACAAACAAACAAAATGTAGTATAGCCCCAGATAAGGCACTTTTTTCAACTGAAAAGTGTTGATATTTTTCTCATTTCTCCACAAAACATACCTTGTGGTACTCATTAGAAGCACCTCAGTGAGGTGCTTCTAATGAGTATCCACAATGTATGTTTTTGTTGAGAAGTACAAAAGCATTTGGTGGATACCCTCGCTGATCTGGAGCTATGATGATAGTCACCAGTCAAATAAGAACTAAATATGAACAGCTTGTAGGTACTGATTATGTTTGCCTCAGTGAGGCAGTTCCAGTGAGTACCCACAAGGTATATTATTACCTCAGTTATTAACCATTACTGCCGGCCTGGGTGGCTCAGTTGGATGTACATAGGACTTGTGATCAGGAGATTGATCATGAAGTATTTCCTACAGTCATTCTCTCCCTTCTGTCTATTCAGTTTCTGGTGAAAGAATGTGCACAATACTGGTTAACTGCAAAGAGGACTTAGCCAGCCTGCACAGTAAAAGTGTGTTGAGGTAAACTGACCGCGCTCAACCTGAGCCCATTGGGTTGACTGGGCTATAAAATCTCAACACAAACAAACAATTAACCATTACTACTTAATGGGTATATTCAGCCGATGGCAAATTGATATTTTCTGATTTTCGCAGATAATTGATTTTGACATGCCATGCAAATTTTTGACAGCAGAGACAATTTGCATAAAATGTCTGAGCCTACATGTATTTTCTTGAAAAAAAAATAAGGAAAATATTTCAGAATGTCATCTGCTGAAACTTTTACCAACAGTGCCAAGTGTTAAAGTCCTTGGCTAAAAATAGGCACCTCTGAATCAGTTACTGGCAAAATTTAGCCCCTTCAGTGAAATAGGAGCTGAATGCCAATATGTGGACATGAATAGTGAAACCCAGATGACGTTGCTCATATACATGTACTTCATCCTGTTAGTTTTTTTTTACTGCATTATAATAACTGTTATTGTAATTCAATAGCTAATCAGAAGTCTTGTGAAGGAGGTGATAATTCTTGGATGAAATTTCTTATTTCTTCATTAGAAGCACTTCTAATGAGTACACACAACCAGTTTTCATGGAGAACTGGATGAAAATTATCCCAGAAACATCATTGAATACTCCTTCTTAACTGGTTCTCTGGGTATTGCATTTGTTTACTATCTAGCAGTCCTTGGTGCAAATCCTGCTTAGTTCGGAGTTTTGTCTGTAGTTGTACAGTGTTCCATTCCCTTGTGGAGAGGTTTTCTGCCAAAAAACGCTTACAAATGCTTACAGAGTTGATTAGATTTACAAGGTCGGCATAAGACAAATCATTCCAATTTACCTGATATTTATATGTGCTTGGGGGACATCACCTTGTTTTATTATAAACCCAACTGTGTTTTTTGAGGGAAAGTATACTGTTTACAAGTCCGTCCATATTTCCATCTATCCGTCCATTACATTTCGGTTTCTGCTTATCATCTTGCTAAATAATTTATCAGAAGGCAGTCATTAACTTGCAGGGGTTATCTAATAGGCACTGCTTATTGACACTTCTTGTTTATTCTTAAATAACATGTCTAGTTATTTATTCCATTATTATTAAAGTTGGAGGGGCATATTGCTTTTGAGTCTTTCATTCCTCCGTCCGTCCATTTGTCATGCTTCTCTTGTGAGCAAGGTATCTTGATAACTATTTGAGCAATGACCTTGAAATTTGGTAAGCTTATTAGGGTGAGGTGTGAAAAAAATCAGCTTTTGTCAGAGTTATTCCTCTTTCTAACTTGGACATTTTATATGAACAAGCATATATATAGTTGATAGCATAGGTTTATACAAAAATATTTCAGGTTTGAATTTAAATTTAGTTTTTACGATTATATTCTTTACAACTTTAACTTGGTGTATTTTCAGGCTTCCAAGGCAGTTTGTTCAACTATGAGAAATTTTTCCACGGTCAGATAGAGAAAAAGAAGCAGGATCATTCTTACAGGGTCTTCAAGAAGGTTCTCAGGAAGGGCAGCAATTTTCCCTATGCTGAAGAACATACAGGCGGCAAGAAAAACATCAGTGTGTGGTGTAGCAATGATTATCTCGGGATGAGTTGGCATCCTAAGGTCACTGAAGCTGTTAGGTAGGTAGAAAAAAAACAAAACAACACAGCCTTTTTAACCCTTAAAGGGCTATTCACAACTTAGCAGATGACATTTTGATTTGTGTGTATTTTTCAGAGAAAATAAGAATGAGCATTTCATGTGAATTGCCTGCTAAGCAGATGATTCACATGAAATGCCAAGTCCTATTTCCTCTCAAAAAATTAAAAAAAATAAAATAATATGTCATCTGCTATGGTTTTTCTCAGCACTTTAAGGGTTAATATGAAATCAGAGCTGTAGATGAGAAGGGTAGAGTTGATATGAAAAATTAAAGCTCCAGTTAAGAAGGGATCCACATAGATATTTTTCTTATTTCTCCAAAAACAAAAAACAAAAAAAAAAAAAAAAAAAGAAACAACAAAAAAAACAAAAAAAAAAAACAAACAGAACAATAACATGTTGGAGTACTGACTGAGCTGCTTCTAAATAGTATCAATATTTTTCAGTTTAAAAAATCACCTTATCTTAAGCTAAGATTATATCTTGTTTTTTCATATCTCCATGAAAACACACTATGCATGCACTTGTTAGAATTGGCTGAAGGCCAGGCATTGCCAGTGATTATCGGCAACAAGCAGTTTGCAGAGATAAGGAGTACTGCCAAATTTAATTGCAATATTTATGTACCTTAACTCCTTACCATACTTGTCATAAAATTTTAGAACAACTTCATTTTATTACTTATTTCCTAAAAATTGTTGGGCGGGTGGTAATCAGCACAGAGCCCGATCAGATGCCTGAAGGCATGTCTGTCCAAATACTTGGTATATAGGGTAATAAATTCATACAATATTATAATCATAATAATCAGGGCTCGGTTGTTCAAAGCGTCGTTAGCTTAACGAGCTCGTTAAGGGTCATTTCGTTAACTGTTTTAGCGGATTCAATATACAATATTCTGATATTTTTTGCTGAAAAAATGTGAGTAGCTTTTGCACTGCAAAAGCTACTGACATTTTTTCAGCAAAAAATATCAGAATATTTGCGTATCACTCGATGTAAATTTTAACGAATCGTTAACTAACGACATCGTTAGCTTTGAACAGCTGGGCCCAGCTTTAGTTGGATGAGGCCAAAATCAGATGACATTGGGCAGTGTGAAAATGGATTCGCAAGTCTATAGATGTATCAGAAAATAATTAAAAAAAAATGTGTATGCTTGCTGTATTGTATTAAATTATGCATGCAGATAATGTATGTACAGTCGACGCTCGTTATCTCAACCTCGCTTACCTCGAATAACCGCTTACTTTGAAGTGAAAATCAGGTCCCTGTTTTAACACAGAGATCTACCAACAAGCAACAAAATATTGTGGAAAAGAGAAGAAATTGCTCCATAGGAGCAGTTTCTCCTCTTTCCCACAAAATTTTCAATATATCTCTAGCTTAGGAGTCAAATACATATTCGTTCTGTTAAAGGTGTTTGTTCAATTAATTGGTTTCCTCAGTTCCGAAAATCTGATATATTGAGGTAAGGATATCTCTAAGTGTTTCATAGAGTCCCTTGGATTTCGAGGTAATGAGAGTTGACTGTATTTAATCGTCATATTACTAAACATTCTTAAATTTGTATTTGTCAAATATTGTTCCTATGCCCACTAGGATGAATAGATTCTAAAAGAAACCTTGCTTCTGTTCCTTGAAGAAGTGTCCAGGGCCCAATTGTTCAAAGCATCGTTAGCTTAACGAGCTTGTTAAGGGTCATTTCGTTAACTGTTTTAGCGGATTCAATATACAGTATTTTGATATTTTTTGCTGAAAAAAGCTACTCCCATTTTTTCGGCAAAAAAATTCAGCATATTTGCTTATCACTCGATGTAAATTTTAACGGATCGTTAACTAACGACGTCGTTAGCTTTGAACAACTGGGCCCAGATGGCCAAGTGGTTGGCAGTCCTGATTAGCAAGTCCCAGGTTCATATCCCACTGGAGGCAGAAATCAGCAGGTCACTCTGTGACAAATAAAATTGCACAGTCTGAGCCATTCATTATCACCTTCCATTGTCTCAATATGACATAGCTCTTGATAAGGCGTTTTTTTCAACCAAAAAGTATCTATATATTTCTTATTTCTCGACGAAAACATATGTTGTATGTACTCATTAGAAGCACCTCGCCGAGGTGCTTCTAATGAGTACCCACAACATATGTTTTCGTTGAGAAATAAGAAAACTATTTACCTGATACCCACTCATATCTAGACCTATGATGATTTTTCAACCAAAAAGTATCTATATTTTTCTTAATTCTCGACGAAAACATATGTTGTATGTACTCATTAGAAGCACCTCGCTGAGGCGCTTCTAATGAGTACCCACAACATATGTTTTCGTTGAGAAATAAGATTCGTTGAGAAATAAGAAAACTATTTACCTGATACCCACTCATATCTAGACCTATGATGACAGTAATGTTGAAAGGGACATTATAGCACCAAGTTTGGATCTTCTGAACCTTTCACCTTTCTTTCAGGAATGCCCTGGAGCAGCATGGAGCCGGAGCGGGAGGGACAAGAAATATATCCGGCAATTCCCCTCTTCACGAGGAGTTAGAAAGAGAGATAGCGTCCCTTCACCAGAAAGAAGCTGCTCTTGTTTTTACCTCGTGTTACGTGGCAAATGACTCCACTTTGTTTACCCTTGGAAAACATTTACCAGGTGATTAATTTATACATCTATGCCTGCCAGCATATTTTTCTTTAATATTTGAACAGATATGCTGGAGTTAACGTTGTAGACCCAGATCAGATGCTGCATTCTGCAGCATCTGATCAGGGTCTACTCTGTTACATTTTGCCACTTATCCAGCAGATTTTAGATGTCAACAAGTAGTAAGATGAAATTATTTTATGGCAAGGGGTGAAAATGTGTATCTGAAAAAAATAAAAGTGATGCTTTAACACAGTGAAAGGATATGATAGTTGGTCATATTATTTTCACTCCTTGTTTTGGATAACTTTGGTTGTCTTCATTTCCCTAACAAATGCCGATCCCACTTTGGCTTTCTGTACTCCTCTAACTTCTCTGTTTCTGAGCAAACTTAATAAGTGTTGGTATGCATTTCTTTAGTTAGAATGTAAGGAACATTTTGGTAACAAAATTATTTTGATTTGCCAAAACTTTTTGTTTTTGTCTCTCCAGGGCTTCACATGTAAGCACTGAATGTCTATGCCATGACATTCATGTTTTGTTTGTCGAGGTATGTTATGACATCAGAGGCCCGCATTGGCATGTAAACAATGAAATAAAAAGAAAATTAACTCTTTTTCAGTGATTTGCCTTCATGAAAATACTGATGTTTTCATTATACTCGATGAAAATGTTTAAGGTATTCACAGTAAAAGAATAAAAATCCTTTATTAATTAATATTTTAGAACAAATGAGGTACATGTTATGAGTTAAGATGTCAGAATATTTTGGGTCCATACGGGACTTGTTCCACAACCAAAAGATTCTTGATATTTAGTCTGTGACAGATTTTATGCACCCCCCCCACCACTCCCCGCCCCCTCCCCTGCCATTTTCAAATGTGGTAGGGGGGATAGAGTATCACTACTGTTCATACGTATGTCCGTCTGTACGTCCTGTCCATAGGTATGAAAATGGTTTACGTTCAATATCTTTTAATAAGATTAGTATATTGGACTCATATTCGAAACGATATCTTTTGAAAAGATTAGTGTATTGGATTCATATTTTACACACAGGTATTTTATCATAAAATATAGGTTAAGTTTGATTCAGGGTAAAATCCACCTATTACAATGGGAATTATGGCCCTTTTTCGACCATTTTTTGCAAAATGCTTGTTTGTGGGTGAGGATGGATCCTGGGCGGGGCATCTGTGTCATATTGACACATTCCTAGTTTCCTAAAGTTCACATCATCTTAAATACCATTAAGGTTACAGGTAAAAATTAGTAACAAAATTTACTTCAGATGATAAACATGGAAGAGCCTGAGTCTGGAGACAAATCTGGAAAAAAGACAGTTATGAGTAATAAGAAGTGTGCAAAAAGATTTACCGGTAGCCTGCAGAGTGCAAAAGCTTAAAATGTGTATGAGATTGAACACAAACTGTTTGGTAGTCACTGAAAGTGCCTCAGTGAGTCAATTCTAATGAGTACACAACATTTAGAATATATTTTGTGTGTGTGTATGTGGGGAGGAGTGAGGGGGCGGGGGATAATTAAATTATTATAATGTTTGGTTGTTGCAATATGACTGAAAGATTGTTGAAAATAATGTAAAGCCCTAATAAAACAAACAAGCTCTAAGGTTTCGCTGGTTAAGCATACCAGAAATTGAGAAAATTGAGTTTATTTTGTCATACAAATAATTATACTGAAAATAGGTCAAGGGTAATATCAAATGTTAGCAACAGAATTAATGTCTGTCTAGTGAATTTATAATTAATTACTTACATAAATCATACTATAAAATGAAGAGAGAGAGAAAAATCATTATCATATTTACTCTTAATGCAGGGACAGACAGGCCTGAGATAACAGTGTAGACCCAGATCAGATGCTGCAGAATGCAGCATCTGATCAGGGTCTGCACTGTTCACTGTTCATCCAGCAAGTTTTAACCACATTAATATGCAGTGCAATGGACTTGTTAAAATGTAAGAGCAAGTATGGTAGGGAGATAAGATGTCCCTTTATTTAGGGAAAATAGAGAAACTGAGTATGTCAGTGACCCTGAACTTAATTTTTAATTAATTTCTGACAAGAAGAAGATAGTATCATGGGTGTTATTAACCTTTAGCTTGGCTCTAGGTAAGAAGAATCTTCAGGTGTATACTTTTGGGTGCGCGTCCTACTAAAGATCAGGAGCTTGCGGGTTCGACCCCTCTCGGGTTGGCAACATTCTTTAATGAGATTTGCTCATGAAATATTTTCTATGGTCATTCTCTGCCTTCCGCTGATTTAAGAAGGGCAGTTGTCAGTTTTTGGGGAAAGAATGTGCACAATACTGGTTAACTGCTTTGAGAACTATGTCTGCCCAGTAAAAGTCTGATTAGGTAAATTGACCGCGCTCATCATGACCCCATTGGGTTGATTGGGCCATAAAACCTCAACACAAACTTTTCTTATTTCTCCATGAAAACATGTTATGGGTACTTAACATGTTTTCTTGGATGAAGAGGGAACTTCTAATAAGTTCCCACGCTTTATGTTTTCATGGAGAAATAAGAAAGAAAAATATCAACATTTTTCGATTGAAAAAAAAAAAAAAAAAGAAAAGAAAAGAAGGAACAAACATTATCTAGGGCTATATTGCCTTTAGCTTTCTCAGCACAAATTCAGAAGATGACCAGTTGAAGAATTTTTCCATAATTTTCCCAGAAAATAAAATTTAAGATTTAAATACAAACTGCCCTCAAAGGAGTTATGTTGCATAAAATGTCAAACCCTGTTTTCTGTTTATATATTCCATATGTATGTATGAAAATTTGCTTATCCTTCCATAGCTTAAGTGGTTATCTGCATCAAAGTTTTTCAAACATTACCGTAATAACCCTCAGTATTGGGACAGATAGACCTTTGCAAACATAGTAGACCCAGATCAGAGGCCGCAGAACATGGCATCTGATCATGGGGATGTTGATATCCCCAAGAAAAACTAAACAAACCAAAGTACAACAATCTGCAATATGACCTGTATGACCAGCAAAGACTCAGATCAGCCTGTACATCCTCCCAGTATGGCTATGGTTCTCGTTGTCCCTCTTTGAATAGCCAGGAGGCTGTAAAAGGTGCATGCGATCAGCAAAGACTCTGATCGGACTGCGCGGATGCGCAGGCCGATCTGAGTCTTTGCTGGTGGCACAAGTCTTATTGTAGGTTTTGTTGTGCACTGGCTCATACACCTCAAGTATGCCGGGGTTGTAATTAGAAATTAGACTTTTTATCATATTTTCAAAGAATTTGACAGTGGACTACTTTCTATTCCAGGTGTACACATATTCTCTGACCAAGGTAACCATGCTTCTATGATACAGGGTATACGGAACAGTGGTGCACCAAAGCACATCTTCCGTCACAATGACCCGGAACACCTCGAGCAGATGCTGAAGAAGGTGGATATCAACATCCCCAAGATAGTAGCCTTCGAAACAGTTCACTCAATGGATGGTAGGTTGAAATCAATAAAAAAAATTTACTTATATGTCTGCATCCACTCTGTCTGATCAGTCTTCATCATACCTTTTGGTTACCTTTTTTCAAAGTGATATGTTACCTTTATTCTTCAGTGGAAAAACTTGTCCATAATGCTGTTGGGCATTTTTCATATAAATAAAAGTAAGACAAGAGTATTAATAAAACTGGAATATTTGCAGATAGTATGATACAGTCAAACCTCAATAACTCGAACATGTTTGGGACCATCAAGATATGTTCCAGACCTGGGTAGTTTGAGCCACTGAGGGTTTATCATAGCGCCAGTTCAGGAGGCCAGTACAATTTAGGAATTTCTTTTCCATCTGCTATATAATGGTATGTTGAGTATATTCATTAGAATCACCTCAATGAGACAATTCTAATGAGTACACACAACATACATTTCATGATAAAATTAGAAAATTTCCCTAGAATATCCATAAATATTTGCATTCTTGGGCTATTAAGAGAATTTCCTAAGGACTCAAAAATGAGTTCGAATTAGCCATAGTAAAAGAGCCATCAGTGCTCAAGTCTTTGATGGTTTACTGTATGTTGAAAAATACTTAGGGTGACTGGCACCTTTTTGCAAACAGGAAATTGCCTCCCTATATAATAGTTGAAACCTATGCACCAAGTGAAAACATTTTATGGGTACTCCATAGGTCTTGATAAGAGTGCGTATCAGGTTAATATTCTTCTTATTTCTCCACAGAAACATATGTTGTGGATACTCATTTTAAGCGCCTTCTAATGAGTACCCACAACATATGTTTTCGTGGAGAAATAAGAAAAATTTCAATATTTGGATCGAAAAACGAATCTAATGTAGACCTATGCTCCATATATAATATTTGAAACCTAAGCACTTGGTGTAAACATTTTATTGGTACTCATTAGAAGTACCTCAATGGGACACTTTAAATGAGTACCAACAACACGTGTTTTCATGGAGAAACAAGAAAAATATTACTTTTGGATTAAAAAAAGGCACTTTATGTGGAGCTATGCCTTACTTATTTTAAAATTTTAACAAGGTCACTTGATAACCTGATGATGCACCTGTTATAAAAAAAAGTGCTGACTGAGTGACAAACAGTGTAGATCCAGATCAAACTGCTCCATTGTTGATCAGGGTCCACAAGATTTGCTTAGGCAAGCATGCCTAAATATTTATGGTAGGGTCCAAAAAGGGCTCATTGTTTTACTATGGTTGTTTTCAGGTGCAGTGTGTCCCCTCAAGGAACTATGTGATGTCTCCCACAAGTATGGGGCCCTAACCTTCGTTGATGAAGTACATGCTGTTGGTCTGTATGGAACTCATGGGGCAGGTGTGGGGGAGAGGGATGGCTGTATGGATGATATGGACCTGGTTACGGGAACTCTAGGTAGGATTTCAGTTTTAACCCTTGCCATGCTGAATAAATTAAGATGCCACACCCACTTCTAATTTTCAGCCAATCAGATTATTTGATGCGAATAGTTGCTATAAATTCACATACTTAATGACAAACAGTGTAGATCCAGATCAGGTGGCTTCTTTAGAAGCCAACTGATCTGGATCTACACAGTTTGCAAAGGCAGGGTATATCCGGGTTCAGCAGGACAAGGGTTAAACTACTATTTCTTACTATGCTTATCTCAAGGCAAGATTTTTTTCAGCCTAAACAATTGAATTCACACTTCTTACAAAGTATGCTGTACCCACAACATATGAGCAACATTATGAAACAGTGTACCATATGATGTGAGTCTGGCAAGGCTCAGATCAGCCTGGGCTTCATAGAGGCTTACTCTCTGTCTGAAAAAATCTTGGATTCTTGGCAGTCTGTAAAATGCCTAGATAAAACTGATCAGACTGCTTGGATATGCAGGCTGATATGACCTGTTACAGGTCATATTGGCTTGCATATCAGAGCAGTCTGATTTGTTTTCTCTGGAGGCTGTTGCTGAGTGCACATGTTCGAAGGGTCATTTTTTTTTCACTGCAGTTAGTATGCTTTTAGGAACAAAAAAGAAATGTATACCTTTATCTTGAACTATGATTGCTTTATCTACGCGAAATACTAAGACACCTGCTTTCCTTACCATACTTATCCAAAAATTTGAACAAGTCTGTTTGACTATCTTGTGATGTGTTAAAAAACATTTTGGCTGTGCATCTAATAAGGTTATTAAGCCATGACTCCCAGATGCCTTAATATTCCCCTATGATTTATATACTCTTTATTTCAGAGATCTTATAGCAGACATGATTGTTTACACTGCCTGAGATAAGATTTTAAGCAATCTGGTATTTTCTTTATTTTTACCAACCCATTCCTCATTGGATTGGGTTTCAGGTATTTTATTTTAGGTTTTGTTAAACCCTTTTCTCATTGGATTGGGTTTTAGGAATTTTCTTTTAGGTACCCTTATTGTAAATGGGTGCAAAAATTACTAATATGTGGGTATTTACCCCATAAATTTAATTTGATATGCTTTTTCAGAAATTTTAATTGGATTATACCCCAAAAAACAGCTTACTCTAGGCCCTGTTATATATTTGCTTAGATCCTTCCATGATGCTGACATGCTGCCAGATATTGTTTGATTTTAAAACATTCTTATGCATTTGAGTTTATTCATTATGTTTTCAGGGAAGGCCTTTGGTAATATAGGTGGCTATGTTGCTGGTTCTGCCAACACTATTGACATGATACGAAGCTATGCCTCTGGTTTTATCTTCACAACCAGTCTGCCTCCAACAACTTTGTGTGGTGCTCTCGCCTCTATTAGGGTAAGATTATTTGAGATTCATCAGATGACAAAGGATCTGTAAAGGGGATTTGATGCAGCTACAGGGGAAGCAACTCTGACAAATTGATTTTGCCTCCCTTCTGAAAAGAGTTCTACTCTAAAAGGAAAGAATTTGCTCCCAGGGGGAGCAAATTCTTTCCTTTAAGAGTAGACCCCTTTTCAGAAGGGATTTTATATGCAGGTATTCAAACAGGAAGTCACCAAACTTCAGTCAAACCTGTGTTAAGCAAGCACTTAAGGAAAGACTAAAACGTGATTGCTTGAGACAGGTGCTTGCTTAATACAGGTAAATTTTCACATATTTGACTTTAAACAGATCCAGAAATGTGGTCTCTTAATAGAATACAGGTAATCTTCAAGACAGGTTTGACTGGTGTTTCCTTTGTTCGAATATTGAGGAAAATCTCCCAAGTATATCCAGTTTCCTTAAGTTTGTCACTTGCATAACCAGCATCATTATTATAGCCGGCCTCGGTGACTCAGTTGGATGCGCCGTCCGACTGGAGACCAGGAGGTCGCGGGTTCAACCCCCGCCGAGGTCGGCAGCATTCTTTCGCAGAGATTGATCATGAAATATTTTCTACAGTCATTCTCTCCCTTCAGCTGATTCAAGAAGGGCAATTGTCAGTTTCTGGCGAAAGAATGTGCACAATACTGGTTAACCGCTTAGAGGACTAAGCCTGCCCAGTAAACGTGTGGTTAGGTAAACTGACCGCGCTCGACATGACCCCATTGGGTTGACTGGGCCGTAAAACCTCAACACAAACAAACAAATCATTATTATAAATCGCCCTTTTTGTGTATGTTTTTCATGCATTCTTGTAGATAATTTGTTAGCTCTTCTAACTTTGAATCTCGGATCCCAGGTTTGAATTCTGAGAAAGGCAGAATTCAGCTCATGACTGTACGGCACTTAGTTGCACAAAGCTTTTCATTATCACCCCTTTATAATCTAGGCTGCAACATGTTAAGATGAATTTTCAAATGTGCACCCAGCAAATACTCGGATCAGCCTAATAATTTGCACACTCTGATCAAGAGTCTTCACTGTCCGACTGCTGAAGCCTTAAATCCTTGGCTGAGCACATTAGGTTGTAAGGTCAGTTTTCTCACATAATATCTCTTTTTCCTATTTACCCATGAAAATACATGATGCGCAGTGCACGAAAAGGGCCCTTATGCATTTTGAAGGCAACAAAGGTCCTGATCAGCCTGCGCAATTGCGCAGGCATTTTGAAGGCAACAAAGGTCCTGATCAGCCTGCGCAATTGCGCAGGCTGATCAGGACCTTCGTTGCTGGCTTACAGAATCAGATGATATTGTAGTATATGTCAGTGAACAGAGTACGCTCAGATCAGAATGCATGGATGCACAGCCTCATGTGGACCTTCGCTGCTTGCATATGGCATAAGGGCCATTTTCCCATGTTGTGCATCATATGTTGAGATAGCATATGCTTTTCCTAATTCCTAATTTCACATTCATTAATCAGCCTTAAGTTTTTTTGTTGTTGTTTTTTTTTGTATGAATGTGTTGATTTTTATTGAAGTTTTCATATGCAGTAGAATTTATTCTTCTTGTTCCAATTTCCCAGGTTCTGCGGAGTGATGAAGGCAAGAAGTTGAGATTTCAGCATCAAGAGGCGGTCAGGTACCTACGGGAGAAACTGGTGGAAGAGGGAATCCCAGCATTACACTGTCCCAGTCACATCATACCTATACATGTAAGCCTTTTGAATTCTTATAGACAGAACATTTTTTAATTGCTTTACAGAAGCTGTTACGCAAGCTTGATTCAGTTCAGATTTAACATAACCATTGCTAGCCCCAGTGGCTCTGTTGGATACGCATCAGACAGGTGATGATCGGTAGGTCATCGGATCCCACTGGGTCTGGCAACATTTTATTTGTGGAGATTGATTGTGAAATATTTTCTACAGTCATTCTCTCCCTTCCGTTGATATATGAAGGGCACTTGTAGTTTCTGGCAAAAGAAGGTGCACAAGTACTGGTTGGTAAGTCAGAGGACTAAGACAGCCCAGTGTTTTTGCATGATGTATTTCTGTATAAAGATTTATTTTTCTTTTTTTTAATACCCCGCCACACAATAGTGGCAGGATATTATGGTTTCACGTTGGACGGCCATGTGTCTGTCCATCAGTCAGTCGTACGTCCGTTTGTCCGTCCATCTGTTTTTCGTTTCTGGATGATAACTTGAGTAAACATCAATGGATTTTCACCAAACTTGGTATGTGCATTTATATAGTGGATACCTGGTTTGGGATTGCTAATGGGCAAATTTCGTCAAATATTTACTGAGTTATCTGCCCGAGACACGCCCATATTTTGTTTCCGGACGATAACTTGAGTAAATAACAAGGCCTTTTAACCAAACTTGCTATATGCATTGACATTAAGGAGATCTGGTTTGGAATTGCTAATGGGCAAAGTTCGTCAAATTTTTAGGGAGTTATCTGCCCAAGACACACCCATATTTTTGTTTCTGGACGATAACTTAAGTAAATAACAAGGGATTTTAACCTAACTTGCTATATGCATTGACATTAAGGAGATCTGATTTGGAATTGCTAATGGGCAAGTTTCTTCAATTTTGTACGGAGTTATCTGCCCGAGACACGCCCGTATTTTCGTTCCGGGACGATATCTTGAGTAAATAACAAGGCCTTTAAAACAAACTTGCTATATGCATTGATATTATCAAGATCAGGTTTAGGATTGTTATCTGGTCATCGATATTATTAAGATCTGGTTTAGGATTGTTATCTGGTCATCGATATTATTAAGATCTGGTTTAGGATTGTTATCTGGTCATCGATATTATCAAGATCAGGTTTAGGATTCTTATCTGGTCATCGATATTATTAAGATCTGGTTTAGGATTGTTATCTGGCCCTCGATCATTTTCTTTCCAGACATTCTCGCAACGATAACTTTAATACATAAACAAATAAATTGCTGTGTCAGGGTGTTATGCTTGCAGTGCTTTTATTTAGCTGTTGTTCTTGTAATCCTATTAAGAATCATACAGTATACTAAGTGTTAAAGGGGACTGGCTATACATTTACAGGGGAGACAACTTTTGTGATTATCAGTTTGCTTTCCTGCACCATGTTTTCTGAAAAGGGTCTACTCTAAAGGAAAGAATTTGCTCCCATTGAGAGCAAATTCTTTCCTATATGAGTGGACCCCATTTCCTTTTAGAAGGAAGCTAAAAACAATATTAACAGTTACCTCTCAATGGAAGGGTATCAGTGTTAATTCCACTTTAATATTTTGTTGTTTTCATTAGGTTGGGGACCCATCATTAGCCACAAAGCTGTCCAATGACCTAATGCAGAAGCACAATATCTACGTACAAGCTATCAATTATCCGACTGTGGAGAGGGGTCAGGAACGTCTTCGTATTGCCCCAACTCCTCACCACACCAAAAACATGATGGATGACTTCGTGGACTGCCTCGTTGACGTATGGAAAGCCAATGGTCTTGACTTGCATGTCGACATGTGTCCAGAGAGCTGCGAATTCTGCAGAAAACCACTGAGCTTTGAGGGCTTTTTCTCGCGTACTCCGATCTGCGAGCGATCCAACTGTACCTACACATCCCTGCAGGCTACTCTTGCAACGGCCTAATGCAATCACCAATTTTCAAGTGAGCCATATCACAGAAATTATTCCTGATGATTTTGGGTATATTATTAATTGTAGGATGTGCAACACACAAAAAGGGCCCTTATTCAATTTGCAGACAATGCAGGCCCTGATCAGCCTGCGCTTTTGAGCAGGCTGATCTGGGCCTTCATTGTCTGCTTACAGATTCATTGGTTTTTTTCCCAGGTTGCGCATCATAGGGTATATTTCAAGTGATCTGGCTAATCTACAGAAGTGTGACATAATACCTTTATATTCTATAAAATAAAAGAAAAAAAAATGTAACTTTCTTGAGTAGAGTAAAGCATGCATACTGCATAATATGCTAAAATGAAAATAGGGCTTTGTTTTGAAATTAAAGAAAAGCAATGTTTTGAAACAGAAAAAAAAAAAATATATGTTTAATATGTATTATAGTATATATACCTAAGTATTTGGACTTCCAAGTCTAACTAAAGAGTAGTGTAGACATAGATCAGACACATGCAGAGCATGACATCTGATCAGGGTCTACACAGTTTGCCACTCAGCCGTTTGTTTTGACAGGTAGTTGAATGGATGCTTAAATTGTGCATGTGTCCAAGTACTTAGGGTAAATATTGTAACATATTGAGTAGGAGATAAATAAGGAATAAAGCACTTGAAATCGGAGGAAAATTAACAAGTGCACTTTTATGTTATGAACCAATCTGTTTGTAGATAATTGACAAAAAATAGGGCTTTATTTTGAAATCAAAGGGAAATAATTATGGATTTTAATATTAACAAATCTGTTGTAAATTAGTATAAAAAAAGGCTTTATTTTTATATCAAGGAAAATAACTATATGTACTTAAATAGAGTTATTAAATCTTCTAGGAGCTAACTGAAAAAAGTTTGGTTTTGGAATCAGAGGGAACTAACTTTTTTTTTATTCATACTAACAAATATGTAAGGAGCTAAGGAGCTAAAAAGGGAAAAAAAGCATTATTTTAAGGTGAAGGAGAATGCTAGTGTAAGTCAACATCTGTATAACTTGAGCAATACAAAATGGAGACTTTAGATGACTTTCTCTGTAACCAGGGCCCAGTTGTCCAAAGTATTGTTATCTTAACTAATCCACTAACATGATGCTGGACTCCATAGCACATCTGACTGCAAATCAAGGGGTGGCATGTTCGAATCCTAGCTCGGCCACATAACTTCCATAGAGATTGATCTTGAAGTAATTTCTATGGTCATTCTTCCATTCCACCCATTCAACAAGGGCATGTGTCAGTTATTGGTAAAAGTATGTGCACAGAGTACTAGCTAAATACTCTGCCCAGGAAAACCATAACAGTGTTGACTGGACCAAATATTGAAATTCAGAATTCTGAAATAATTTGAAAAAAAAGAAAAAAGTGGGTTGTTTTTGCAGCCTTTTAGAGGACATAGACCCAGATTAGGCATCTTTTGTGCAACTCCCCCCAAAAAAAGTCTCGTTAAGACAATTTGTTTGAAATGTCAAATCCTGTTTACTGTGAAAAATAAGAAAAAATGTTATCAGTTGTGTGTCTGCTGAATTAATAGTCCAGATAGTGGTAAAGATTTAATTTTTGTGTAAAAATATTTTCAGGAAAATGTTGACTTAATGGTTTTCTTAGCTAATGATACTTTGAACAGTGGACTCTGTTCTTTTTGTGTGTGTCAGTATAGCAAATTGTGTATGTCATCGGTGTAGGCTTTAAGAGTGTGATGTAGCTCTAGGTAAGGGGTATCTAGATATTTTTTTTATTCTTTTTTTCTCCATGAAAAACATACATTAGGTACTCATGAAAACTGCCTCTCTGAGATCATTTTAATGATGTGGTAACATAGTTCTTCTGGGATTTAGAAGACAGAAAAAATATCCACACTTGTTGGTAGAAAAAAGCTACCTAGAGCTTATAGTATGAATTTTGTGTTCAGTTCTTGGGTCTTTGTATGAATAAATGCGGAAAAAATATGTGTTTAGTGCTGAAACAAAGCACAATCCTTGTGAAACATGTACTAAATGGCAGGCAAATACTATGAGATACAACAGAAAATGTCAACAACAGACAGGGCAGTTTGGTTTGTCTATTATCAGAAGACTTGTTAAGGAGGAGTCTCTGGTGATAATCTGGATAATATTTCTTATTTCTCCACAAAAAACATGGGTACTCATTAGAAGCGTCAGGCAAGGCACTTCTAATGAGTACCCACAACATATGTTTTTATGGAGAACTGGAGAAATTTATCACTAAATCATCATCAATTACTCCGGCTTAACAACGTCTCTGCAAATTTGTATTAACACATGTATTTTTTATTGTAGAAGCAAATATAAAACATTATGTATAATATAAACAATCAGAAATATTAAGAATGCAATATATAGTTTTTAAAGTAACTTAGCAAATATATTTTCATATCCTATATTAATATTGAAGAATATTATTTTAAAGAAGGCTTATCACCTTATATACAAACTTTTTAAAGTTTAATAAAATTGCTTGCAGTTAGAAGGAAGAGCTGACAAGTTGAATTTTGAAAACAAATTTTTTTTTTTTTTTGTAAAACTTGAGCCAGTGCAGGACAAAACCTACAATAAGACTTGTGTGACCAGCAAAAACTCAGATCAGCCTGCACATCTGCGTAGTCTGATCAGTCTTTGCTGATCATGTGTCCTCTACAGCCTCTGGGCTACAAAAGAGGGATAAACGATGGACCCTTGCTTGTACTGGGTGGATGTGTAGGCTGAGCTGAGTCTTTGCTGGTCACATAGGTCTTATTGTAGGTTTTGTTATGCGCTGGCTCAAGTACTTTGTTGTCTTTCAACTGCTTGTGCCATATGTTGCATTAAATTTATTGTAAATGCTTTTTTTTTTTCTGTTTTGCTTTAAATGGGTGTTGGTGGATGTAATTCTGTTACCAGCTTTGCCCTTGCCTAGCTTTTCTTTCTTTGTTTTCTTTTTTTTTTTTTGACTAAAATTTATTAACTCTTTGCATGCTGGGTAAAAATGTCAGCAGACATTTTGAAATGGGAGACAATTTGCATGAAGCATCAAATCCTATTTTTTAGGAAAAATAGAAAAAACATTTCAAAATGTCATTTGTTGAAATTTTTACCGAGATTGCTAAGCGTTAAATGGGTGTTGGTAGATGTATTTCTGTTATCAGATTTACCCTTGCCTATCTCTAAATAGGACATTTTTTTTTTTTTTAACCAAAAATTATTACCGTAATATACTTTTTTGATTTGAGCCTCAGTTTGAGAACGCATACCCTGTGATATTGGCTGCACCATGCAAAAACGGGTTTTTGATATATGCAGACAGCAAAGGCCCAGATCAACCTTGGCATCCGTGCAGCCTGATCAGGGCCTTCACTGTACACTAACAGGATAATTTGATAATACAGAACGGTATTAATGGCGAGAAAAGAATCGGTCCATACTTTGCGCATACACAGATGATCTGAATCTGCGCTTTTTGCGCATGTCCAAAAGCACTTTTTTGCTTGACGGGACTCGGTCTACACATCTGCACCAATTAACCCTTAAAGCGCCAAGAAAAACTGCATCTGAAAATGTCGTCTGTTTATGTCGTCTGCTGAATATTCTTGCAAACTTCTCAAAGCCATTTTTTGCATACTGGCAAACAGTGTGGACCCAGATCAGACTGCTCCTAAAGGAGCAGTCTGATCTGGCTCCACACTGTTTGCAGAAATGACTTTTAAAATCACAAGCAGAAGACAAAGCAGACTACAATTGTTGTGATTGGCGCTTTAAGGGTTAATTAAAAGTTTTGCTGCGCTCCCTATGAATCGCTGAGGATCCAAGGCGTCTACAGAATGACAGTGAAGACTGATCTAACTGGGTAACTGTGCAGGCTGATCTGAGTCTTTGCTGGGCATATATATCATAGGTTCATTAGCTCAAATTACTTTTGCATGAATGCGCCCTCCGACTGGAGACCAGGAGGTCGCGGGTTCAACCCCCGCCGAGGTCGGCAGCATCCTTTCATGGAGATTGATCATGAAATATTTTCTGCGGTCATTCTCTCCCTTCCGCTGATTCAAGAAGGGCAGTTGTCAGTTTCTGGCGAAAGAATGTGCACAATACTGGTTAACCACTTAGAGGACTAAGCCTGCCCAGTAAACGTGTGGTTAGGTAAACTGACCGCGTTCGCCATGACCCCACTGGGTTGACTGGGCCGTAAAACCTCAACACAAACAAACAATTTGCATGAAAACATGCACTCTTTACAGTTGCCTTTAGGTAATTTTCCACTGAGGTGCTTTTAATGAGTACCCACATACGTTTTTATGGACAAATTGAGAGAATTAACCCAGAATTATCATCATATACTCGTTAATTCCCCTTTGGAAAGCCCTGAGGCTGTAGAAGGCATATGTGATCAGTGAATACTCTGATCAGACTGCAAGGATGCACAGGTGATAGAGATGCCGGAAAATGTTTTGATATTCTTTTGTGCTGGTTGAATGGCAAACAGTGCAGACCCTGATCAAACTACTTCTTTAGAAGCGGTTTGATCAGAATCTATGCTGATGATGGTTTTCTTTTTACTGCATCTGATTTGTTAAGTGTATCTTTTGTATATTGGTAAAAGAAAATCTTGTTAAGTTTATCTCAGGGTCTGGAGCATAAAACCAGATAAAGGGAGTATTCGGAAGATTTTATTTTCAATTTTTGCACCCAAACCTGTCTTGTAGGTATTCTGTGGAATCAGACTGAAGTAACTTCAGAAAAGGGGAGTATTGAGTTAAATATTTTTCTTATTTCTTCACAAAAATCATATGTTGTGGGTTCTCATTAGAAGTGCCTCGCCGAGGCACTTCTAACAAGTACCCACAACATACAGTATTGTGCTGTAATAAGAAAAATATTGATCCTTTTCATTTGAAGAAAGCACTTTTTCTCGAGCAATGCTTAGCAGGCAATAATGATAGGTCCCCACCAGATATGTTTTGGTGCAGAAATAAGCTTCTTAGTAATCACTTTATTTTGGAGCTACGGATGATTGTAACAAACGAGCCTCTCTCTATAGAAACCAACCTAATGATATGCATGATTGCCATATACCCAGATTAGCGTACATATCCCCTATCTGGTATGGGTCTATTTATAACACTAATAGAATCTTTGAATTCCATTTTTAGTATTAGCTACCAGTGTAGTCTGTGCAGATGAGCAGGCTGATCTGTGTCTATGCTGGTCATGCATGTCGTAAAGTGGATTTCTGTTTGGAGAGGCTTTTGTGTCAATGTTTTCTAACCCAGTTCATTTGTCGTACAGTATTCACCCTAAATATTGGGACACATAAATTCCATACCATACTTCTTCAGTTTAACAAGTCCAGTTTACTAGCTGTTGGTGTGGCTTGAAAACTGATGGATGAGTGGCAAACCGTGTAGAACCAGATCAGATGCTGAATTCTGCAGGATGATGTATTTGATCTGGGTCTACACTGTTTGCTCTGGTCTATTTGTCCCAATACTTAGTTTAAATAATGTAACTGAAGTATTGCTGAGAGATTGTAATGAACAAGCTATCATAGCTCCATGTAGGGTGGGGTTGTGGGGGGTTTGTCTTCAGATTATATTTTTCTGATTTCTCCACAAAAACGTATGTTGTGGGTACTCATTAGAAGCACCTCAGTGAGATGCTTCTAATGAGTACCCACAAAACACATACATACATTTTCATGGAGAAATTACAAAGATATCAATGTTTTTTGGTTGAAAAAAGTGCCTTATCTGGAGCTATGAAGCTGTTGTTGCACAATAGTTTACAGTCACTGTTATATATATTCTATATGTATATGTGTGGTGTATCAGTTGAGAGGACAAGATGAACACACTGGTGATTTATTGGGCAGACAAGTATATTGGTTGCCATGGTAACAGACTAATAGGGAACATAGTACTACTTTTCTTTTCTTAAGCCTCTTGTCTTGTCATATATGTGTGCTTCTGCTATTTATTGATAGTTCAAATGCTCCTGTATAACTTAAAATGTTGATTAAGTCAGAGTAATTGGTAAAGGCTCCATATTTCTTCAAAAATAGACATTTTTTGATCCCAGAAAGGTTTAATAAATTGATAATATGGTAGTAATACGATCATAAAATGTGGCATCTGACAGCCTGTAAAAAATTCAGTTAGTCTCACGTTTTATACCTGGCTCAAACATAAAATCAAACATAAAATGACCTGTATTGTATCTCTGAGATATGATGATATGATAAAAAATCATTTCATTTTTTTATCCAGTTCAAAAACGATAGACGAACTGAAATTTTACAGGCTGCCAGGTGCCACATTTTATGATTGTATTATTATTTTTTAAACCTCTCTTGGACAATAAAATGTCTATTTTTGCAGTATACGAAGCCTTTAAGGAGGGATATTTGGTGATAATACTGGGATAATTTTCTCCAGTTCTTATGTTATGGGAACTCATTAGAAGCGCCTCAGCGAGGCGAGGCACTTCTAATGAGTACCCATAACATATGTTTTTATGGAGAAATAACAAAAATTATTCCAGAATCATCACCAAACACTCCTCTTAACAGTTCCTCTGTAGAAGCCATAGCTCCAGATGGGATGCTTTTTTCCAACTCAAAATTGTTGTTATTTTTATGATTTCTCCACAAAAATGTCACTGGGATTCTTTTAATGAGTACCCACGGCATATATTTTCGTACGGAAATAAGAAAAATATTTTCCCCATACCGCCTCCTATCTGGAGCTGTGTAGAAGTTGTAGAAAGGTCAAAATATAACCATGACCGTATGATTAAATGACAAAAGTAATAGGCCATGACATCATCAAGTTTCTGGTATTAAGGGTTTTATGGCTCATCAGCAGTATTATAGTCATATGAAGGTGATGAGGTGATGGTGTGCATTTATTTGCCTGTAGTACAACAGAAGGCTCAGAATTATGAAAGAAAAGTCCAAGGATTCACTGCAGGAATTGCACACTAAGGTAGAAACAGATCCCAGATGTTCAAAACTTAAAAGTTGTTAGCTAATGTGACAATAAAATTTCTATCTTGAAATATGGCTAATACATTGATATTTTTTGCTGAAAAAACGTGAGTAGCTTTTGCATTGCAAAAGCTACTCACATTTTTGCAGCAAAAATTTCAATGTATTTGAAAATACCTTCGCTTCATCAGTTATCAAGGTTGTCATTAATGAGCTCGTTAAGCTAACGATACTTTGAACAACTGGGCCCTGTTGTACAGGCTATTGTGAAAAGGATATTCTAGATAGGGTGCTTATTTTTTAACCAAAAAAAATTTTTTTTTATTTCTCCACCAAAACATATATTGTCCATACCATTAGAAGCACCTCTAATGAGGAGCCACAACAAGGTGCTTTCTAATGGGTAGCCACAACAAAATGTTTTCTACAAATGAGTAGCCACAAGGTGTTTTCATGGTGAGGTAAGAAAAAATATTCATCTAGATTCTATCTTTTCTAGAGCTCTGGATAGTTTTCTCACAGACCGGTGATGGATCCAACTCCATTTAAAGAACCCTGGAGTACTGTGAAATGTCCTTGATTAACATTTAGCAAAATCAGTGCACAATGAGGGTTTCTTTTTTTTTTCTTTTTTAGAAAGCAGCTGGACATTTCATGTAAATTGTCTCACGAGTATGAAATGTTAGCCGTGTTTTCCGAAAAAGAAAATAAAATGTCTGCTGATATTTAACCTTTACCACCCTCTCAGGGAATTCAGTAGTTGACAGATTGATGATATTTTCCTTTCTTTTTTTTTTTTTCTTTACAGAAAATAGGCTTTGACATTGCATACAGCTTGTCTCCTAGGAACTTTCCCAGACAATATTTCTGAGAAAAAAAAAATATATATGCTAAGCATTAAAAAATGGTTAAAACCTGAGGTAAGTTGCATAAGGGAAGCGGTTTCATGTAGCGCTCTGTAGCGATTTGTCCTTGCTATGCAACGGTCTGTTTGTTTGGAGCGCTTTTTAAAATGTCTGCCAAAATGACACGATTTTCAAACTAGGAATTTCTCGTAAAAAACTTGCTTCAACGATTGGTTTTGTGTTCTATGGTCATTTCTGCACAATGCATGTCGTCTAAGGACAATAAAATAAATAAGAAACATTTCATCTCATAAAACGGACACTGACTACGTCTGGTGCCGCCATTTTGTTTTGTCTCATTGCTATGTAACAGTCTCAGATAGCGAGTCAGCTCCAAACACAGTTACAAAGCACTACAAAGCACTTTTTGGTAATGTACTGTTGCATTGCAAAGCGCTACACTACGCTCTGTAACACTCGCCTTATGCAACTCGTCCCAGGACACTGATCAAGCTTTGTGAATGTACAATCTGAGCTGGACTTTTGCTGTTGGCATATGCCTGGATTTTTTTTTCTCAAATACAGCTCAGATTTGAATTAATTAGATATATGTAAGGTTGTGGAAAAGGCATCTACAGAAGGGTTGGTTCCTTTTGTATGACGCTCACTATCAGGTTTTTAAAAAAAAGGAGATTTTTTATTTACATTGGTTTTGTTACTTTTCTTATTTGTACATGTCCATAATTAATATGCTGGGGTAAATTTTAGCAGGCGACATTTTGAAATATTTCTTATTTTTCCCAGGAAATAGGCTTTGAAATTTCATGCAAATTACATTTAATGTAATTTGCATGAAATGTGTAAGACTATTTTCTGGGAAAAATAAAAAAAATGTCATCAGTTTGTCATCTGCTGAATGTGCCCAAAGGGTGGTAAAGGTTAAAAAAAAAGAGAGGCCAACAGTGGATGGTCAAGCCATGTTTTACCATTGCGAAAACACGTCTATTCAAATATATGGAAAATTTCACCTCCAAAAAACTGAAAATTTTCAGATAAAAAACTCTGATATTTTTCATATTTCTGCTCAAAACATAGATTGTGGGTACTCGTTAGAACCGCCTCGGCGAGGCGGTTCTAACGAGTACCCACAATTTATGTTTTATGCAGTAATAAGAAAAATAATGTATACCCCTGTAAACCCCAGTTTTACTGTATAAAAGTGGGGTTCAAGGGGGTCAAAATTATATAGGCATGTTTTCGTGATGAGATGAACAAACTAGTTGTGTCATCACTGTTCATGTTTTTTTTTTTTTTAAATAACTGTCACCACTGAGTTTCTGAAGTGGACTCTTCCTTCTTTGAATTTGGATCCATCCACTGCTGCAAATAGGGATGTCAGATAACATTCTGAAGCTTCCCAGTCAGCATTCTACGTAAATCTATATCGGGCCGTCATCGGCCCGTCAGGGTAGCTGACGGGCCGATGACGGCCTGATGTAGATTTACGTAGAATGCTAGCTGGGTTAACCCTTAAACTGCCAATCACAACAATTGTCGTCTGCTTTCTCATCTACTTGTGATTTTAAAGGTCATTTTTGCAAACAGTGTGGACCCAGATCAGACTGCTCCACACTGTTTGCCTGTATGCAAATATAGGTTTGAAAAGTTTGCAAGAATATTCAGCAGACGACATAAACAGATGACATTTTCAGATGCAGATTTTCTTGGTGTTTTAAGGGTTAATGACAGTGAGGATCTTGATGGAACTGTAAATGAGTCATCTACTCTAGATCTACAGTGTTTGCAAAGGTACATCTTTTAGTCTGCAGGAATAAAAGGTTCATTACCTTTTCTTATTGCTATTTGGAAAATGGATATTTTTACTGTGCTTAGCTTGAAAACCAGTTATAGACTATTTTGGTCAACCTCTATAACTTAAAAGATACAGATTTTTTGTTGTTATTTTGTTGGAGTAAGATTTTTGGAATATTTTGTTGTGATAGGATAACCCGGTTGAATTTGAAAAGGAGTGAAATTGTTTATTTTGGTCTGTGATTGGCATAAAATTCAAAAGTTTTATGGAAAATGTTTATTTTTAGAAATGTTTCAAGAGAAAATAAAACTACAGAATTATATGTTGTTCTTGGTTTTTATAATGCACCGTATAGCACAACGTCTATTTAGAACACTATTGCTGAAATCCAAAGCAAAAGCAGTGCTAGTTAAGCAACCATGTTGTATCCAGACAAAAATGTATGGTCATTGTTTTTAGTTCACCTGAGCACATCGTGCTAAGTGAGCTATTCTGATAGGCCAGTGGTCTGGTGTCCGTCATCCGTCAGCAAGTGACATCTCCTCCTAAACCACTGGGCCAATTTGGACCAAACTTCACTAGAATGATCCTTGGGAAGTACTAACTGAAAGTTGTTCAAACATTTGGAATCTAAGCAGAACTCTGGTTGCCATGGCAACAAATAGGTGAAAATTAGCAAAAACATTTGAAAATCTTCTTGTCTGAAACCAGATGGCTCAAATCTTTGATATTTGGTTTGTATCTTCACCTAATGGACCATTACCAAAGTTGTTCAAATTATAGCCCTTGTGTCAAAATTGGCCCCGCCCTAGGGATCACATGTTTTACATAGACCCTTATAGGGAAAAACCTTTAAAAATCTTCTTATCTGAAACAAGAAAGCCCAGCCTTTGATATTTGGTACACAGCTTTGTCTGGTGGACCTCTACCAACATTGTAGCCCTGGGGTCAAAATTGGCTCCGCCTAAGGGTCACGTTATACATAGAGCCTTAGAGGGAAAACCTTTAAAAATCTTGTTTGAAACCAGAAGGCCCATGCCTTTTATACTTGGTACACAGTATTGTCTAGTGGACCTCTGCCAAGATTGTTCAAGTTATAGTCCTGGGGCCAGAAATGGCCCCGCCAAGGGGCCCACATGTTTAACATGGACATATAGGGAAAATCTTGTTTGAAACAAGAAAGCCCAGCCCTTTGATATTTGGTACACAGCTTTGTCTAGTGGACCTCTACCAACTTTGAACAATTGGGCCCAGGCCTTCAAACGCCATAAGAGGGGCTGATTTTTCATAACATGCTTACTTTGCAACTTTTACTTTAAAAGACTTCTCCTCTGACACTGCTGGACAGATTTTTCAATAATTTCACAAGAATGTTTCTTGGGTGTTCCTCTACCGAATTGCTCAAACCATCCTGCTCTGCTGAACAAGATGGCCGCCAGAGCTAAACATAAAAGAAAAAACCTAAGGCACCACGAGACCTTCTGTCAAGCACCCGCCCCCAATTCCCCCAGGCCTGTAATACTGTACAAGCCAACATGCTTTTATCTGTGCCAAACACTATCACATTCCTCCCAAGGCCTGTATAACACAGTTCTTAAACCTCCAGCCTGTCACCTGAAAACATTCATTTTCAAGTTTAAACATACATAGTCCTATGAAGAGAAACCATAGTCTTTAGAATATACTAGAGACAATGACACTCAGGTGAGCGAATTAGGGCCTTGTGGGCCCTCTTGTTTATATAAACTAAACATTTTTGTTTGGCTGTAACACTTGAGTTCCTTCTTTAGCAGTCTTATATCTGAAACCGTCTTGGATGTAATGAACCATCTTATAAAGAGGTTCCAATGAATTTTCTCTCAGTATTAGGACAGACAGGCCTAAACAAACTGTGGACCACGCTGCAGAATGTGGATCTGCGCTCTTTACCACCCATCCAACAGTTTTTAGATACATACCCAGTCAGCATTCTACGTAAATCTATATCGGGTCGTCATCGGCCCGTCAGGGTAGCTGACGGGCCGATGACGGCCCGATGTAGATTTACGTAGAATGCTAACTGGGTACATGTATATAAACAGGTAGAGAATGTATTCAAATTTTAGAATAAGTATGGTAAGAGTTAAGTTGTCCCAATATTTGTGGTAAATAAGGTACGTATCATCCACAGAATTTGTGTCATTCAAGACAAAACCTACAATAAGGCATGTGCCTCAGATCAGCCTGCGCATCCACACAGTCTGATCAGAGCCTGCGCTGATCGCATGTGCCTTCTACAGCCTCCTGGCTATCCAGAGAGGGGTAAATCCTTACCCCACTGGGTGGATGTACAGGTTGATCTGAAATTGGTGATTGCACTAGTCTTACTGTAGCTTTTGTCATGCACTGGCTCAGAGTCGGCCTCAGTGGATTGTCGGATGCATGTCCGATTGCCGTTGATCAGATCGTGGTTTTGATCTCCGCCGATTCCGGCAGCATTCTTTCAGGAAAATTGATCATACTCACTGAATCTTTCCCTTCCACTAATTCAAAAAGGTCAGTTTCTGGAGAAAGAATGTGCACATGTACTGGTTAACCGCTTAGAGGATATAACCTGCCCAGTAAAAAGTGTGGTTATATAAACTGGCCGACTCGACATGACCATAATAGTGTTGACTAGGTCATTAAACTCCAAACCAACCAAAAACCATTTGTTCAGGCTGTCTTATACGTTGGGTAAATATGGTGTTATATTATACAATGGTCTGGGTCTGGGCTTGTTAATGAAAAACTCGTTAACTGTAGTAGCTAAGGTATTCTCAGATACATTGATTTTTTTGCTACAAAAATGTAAGTAGCTTGTTACTTACATTTCTTTACAGCAAAAAACAATATCAATGTATTTGCCATATTTCAAGATAGAAATTTTAACGTCGTGTTAGCTAACAACTCCGTTTAGTTTTGAAGAACTGGGCCTGCTTGGTTACATTATCTGAGGACTTGTTAATGTTTTTATGGAGAAATAAGAAACAAATGTACCAAAAGTATTACCAAATATGATTTAACAAATCCTCTATTGTCGAGGAAAATGTGATACACAATACGGACCCGTTATTATAACAAATATCCAGATCAGCGTGCACATGCACAAGTCTATCAAGGCTATCATACATTACGAAAACATGCCTATTCAAATAATATTGAAAATTTCACCAACAAAAACTGAAAGTTTTCAGATAAAAATTCTGATATTTTTCATATTTCTGTTCAAAACATAGATTGTGGGTACTCGTAAAAACCGCCTCTCTGAGGAGGTTCTAACGAGTACCCACAATCTATGTTTTTGAGCAGAAATAAGAAAAATAATGTATACCCATGTAAACCCCGGTTTTACTATATAAAAGTGGGGTTTAAGGGGGTCAAAATTATATAGGTATGTTTCCGTGATGGAAGCGCGAACTCAGGGATGCTTCTGAATAGTTTCTGAATCAAATAGTGCTGTAAAGATCAATTTTATTTGACAAAAAATATTTGACTGGAAATAGTCATGAAAACCAACGTGGACAGTGAAGGCTTGTTAACCTCTTAAATCATGCAATTTGACTCGAGTCGTCGCTGTTCACGTAATAATTGTACAGTCTGTAAGATATGTATCTACAGTGTATAGGAACTCTAGATGACTAGTTTGATTAACGGGACAAAATCTTGCCAGTATGAATCTGTCCCCAGCTACTTATTTTTAGAATGGATGGCAGTTGAAATGGACTCAAGAGCTGCTTTTGTTCGTCCAAAAGTATTGACATTTTCTGATTTTTTTTTTTACATGTATGAAAGCATATGTTGTGAACTCATGGATAAAAGCGCCTTGATGTGACATTTCTAAAAACTACCCAGAATATATGTTTTTGCGGAGGAATAGAAAGCCTTCTATCTGGATAGCCATCATATCTGGAGCTCTGTGACTTGAGTATGTATAATAAACAAGAAGCTCAAAGAGTAGTTTTATTTTCAGAAGGGGTTTGTTGTGAAGGAAAGCAAAAAGAAAGGCACAAAATTTGAGATTTTCGCGGAAATGATAAAAACAAATATGTACCAAAGTTTTCCTTACATGCTTCATATTCCTCAAAAATAGACATTTTATCATCCAAGAGGGGTTTAAATTAACTGCTATATGATAGTACGATCATAAAATGTGGCATCTGACAGCCTTTAAAATTTCAGTTTGTCTCTCGTACTTGAACTGGATCAAATAATCAGTACAAGAACGAGAGACTAACTGAAATATTACAGGCTGTCAGATGCCATATTGCTATATGGTACTAATACGATCATAAATGTGGCAACTGACAAGCTGTAAAATTTATGTTCAAAGATCCAGTTCAAAAATACAGTTCAAGAACGAGAGACAAATTGAAATTTTACAGGCTGTCAGAGGCCACATTTTATGATCGCATTAATACCTTATATCAATTTATTAAACCGTTTTTGGACAATAAATTGTCTATTTTTTTAAGAATGTTCTTTATTACTGACAATGACCAGTCCTAATCAAATGCGTGAAGTTATTGTTTGTGTGTTCTAAGAAGGCTGATGAGACCAATCTTAGCTCTAAACTGCCTATTGCAGATAGAACAAGAGGGGTCTGAGGAAAAAAAGCTCTGTTGGTGATGCCTTAGCTCTGGCTTTCCGCTGAGTACGTTTCTGTTCGGCTTTGCTGAATCTCTTTGTTTCGTATTCACCAGCACCCCTTCTTATGAGGCCTCACCACTTTACTCGATCCTGTGCAATCTGTTCCCATGACTCGATATGTTGAAGTCTTTAAAGGAGGCTTTGAGGGTGTCCTTGTATCGCTTCGTCTGACCACCATGGGAGCGTTTTCCGACGTAGATCTCCATGGAGGATTTTCTTTGGCAAACGTTCATCAGGCGTTCTGTTAACTTGGCCTGTCCATCTTAACTGTGCCAATTTCAGAAGAGTATGTACACTCTGCATCCCTGCCCTTTTCAGGACTTCTGTGTCTGGAATCCTGGCTTGTCACTTGACCTTTAGAAGTTTTTAAGACAGCTTGTATGGAAGTGGTTCAGTCTTTTGGCATGCCGTTTGTAAACTGTCTAAGTTCCACATGCGTATAATAGTGTTGGTAGCATCACGGATCTGTAGACTTTCAGCTTTGTGCCAAGTCTGATTCCACTTCGATCCCAGATACTTCCACCTAGTCGGCCAAATGCCGCACTAGCTTTGGTAATCCTGGCATTGATTTAATCATCAATGTGCACAACTCTAGACAATGTGCTTCTAAGCTAGGTGAACTTGTGTACCACTGCAATCGTTGACCTTTCACTGTGATGGTAGGCTCCTTGTAAGGCTTTCTCTTACCTTTTTTTCCAGGTGCTTGCTGATATACCAATCAATCTTTTTTATGCTGATTTTGAGATCATAGCTGTCACATGAATCAGATACTTGATCCACACCTTTTTGAATTTTGAGGAATGTGGGATCTTTAAACAATAGTGAAACAGAGATTGAACCAGGTATTCGCTGTCGGTATTTACTTCCCTTGGCGCTCTCTCATATGATGATTAGCTACTGACCCAAGATTACAGTGGTATTAAGATAGACTTGACTATTTGTTTTGTGTTTTTTATTTGCATTTATGAGATAACTTAAATATCAGTTTTATCAAAACTATCTAAGTTAACAGTTGCAGAGGAATACAGACAAAGAATTATCACATTTTCTTAATTGTCTTTTACACGGATGGAGATGTTCAAATATTTCAAACTAAGGAGATTACAGAAGTTAAATTTTGGCTGTCGTGGGTGCTGTCAAGGTAATGCGCGCGGGATAATTGATAAATTTTGAGCCTTGTATTGAAGGATTTAAGCAGGGCTGCCTATTTTCAGCTCTGTTATTTCTTGACTATTTACGGTTATGTAACAAATAGTCCGTGTCATTATTCTAGTTTATGTCGAAGTGGTAACACATTAAAGTAAACAGGGTTCGTGACTTTTGCAAAATGTACAAAATTTCTAAACGAGCGGTGATTGAATATTTGCATTAAAAGGAACTTATACCTAAGGCTATTCATGCTGATATGGTAGCAACACTAGGGAAGGATGCCCCTTCATATGCTACCGTTAAAAAGCTGGGTGGCAGAATTTAAGCGTGGCAAGGAGAGCCTTGAGGATGACCCCGTTCTGAAAGTCCAGCAACTGTGGCAACTCTAGAAATTGTCACTAAAGTCCATGATATGGTTATGGGTGACAGACGTGTTACAGAGAGATACATAGCTAGTGCTGTTGTAATTTCTCAGGAAAGAGTTCATTCCGTTCTTACGGAAGATCTGGATATGACAAAACTCTCAGCCCATTGGGTACCCAGACTTCTGACAGTTGATCAGAAGCACACAAGAGAGAATATGTCGCGAGCTGATCTGAACTTTTTTGAGACAGATCCGGACATTTCTGCTGAGGTTTGTGACTATGGATGAGGTTTGTGACTAGGGATGGGTCTATCATTTCACCCCAGAATCCAAACAACAGTCTAACAATGGAATCACCCAGGCTCACCCCCGTCAAAGACGGCAGATTTTTCGTTAGCTGGGAAGGTTATGGCCTTACGTTTTGGGGGGAATTTTTATAGTAGATTACACCCAAAAGGGACAGACAATAAATGGAACATATTATGCGTCACTTTTTAGGCAATTAAGAGAAAATATCAAGATCAAGCGCCATGTGAAACTCAATAAAATTGTATTGTTTCGCTAGGATAACGCTCCAGCTCACACGTCTGTCCTTGCTACGGCTGTCACCAATAATTTGGCTTTGAGTTGATTCAATCCCCTCACTTGCCTGGTCTCACTCCATCAGACCCGTTTATTCCCAAAGTTGAAAAAAGGCCATTTCTGGTACCCATTTTCAGTCAGATTATAACGCCATACATACAGTGGAGAACTTTCTGGACAGTCGAGAAAAATGATTCCTTTAAAAGTGGCATTGAGGTACTTCAACATCGCTGGCAAAAGTGTATAGACATTGAGGGGGATTATGTTGAAAACTAATACGATACGTCTCCAAAGAGTCAAATCTATACATATGAGGCTCGCAATTTTATCAATAAGCCCTGGTATGTTTCTATGGAGCAATTATGATAACTTTACTGGGCGGTTCAGTTTGAAGATAGGCTCCTCAGTGGAGAGTATACGGTAAAATGATCTAAACTTTCGAAAGAAAAGGTAAGAGAAAAGTCCAGGGAGTGCCACAATCACAAACCGCAGCCCTTCCCAGACCCAAGAGGAAGAGGAAACCAACAAATCCAAACAAGCACAAATCGAACAACGCACGAAAAGCACTAAGATTAGCTCTCTCTTCCCCAAGCGAGGTAATCGCAATACTAAAAGGACTGAAAAACACAAGAACAAATGACACATGGAAAGACATACAACAAATCGCCTCGTAGAATAAACCACAAAGCAACAAAGAATAAGACTAACACCGGGACCACCGCCTTAGAACGGTCAGTAGAGTAACCCACCGGGGGGTTTTAAAGCACTTTTACAGCTAGCTAACTTCACTTTATTCCATAATTTTAGAGCTTAAATTTTGCTTTTGCATAGTTGCTTCTAAAATACTTAGTGGAGTGGCAAGCAGTGTAGACCCGGATCAGACAGCAGTGCATATGCCATTTTGTCAGAAAATTTGGTGTACAAAATGTTAGGACATTTACCGTAGGACATTTACTGTACTCCGAACCCATGTTTATATTTACTCAGCCCGTCATATTATTTTTTATATAGTTATTAGCTCACCTGGAGCTTTGCTTCAGTTCAGCTTATGCCGTTGCCTGTTGTCCGTCGTCCGTCCGTCGTCCGTCCTTAACTTTTCACATTTTCGACATCTCCTGAACGGTAACTCGGACTGAGCTGAAAGTTGATGGGAGGCATTAGGGTGACACTGAGAGTCAGTATTGCTAATATTGTTCCATTCCGATATCCAAAACAGCCGCCATGGCAGCCATCTTGAAATTCTTCAAACGTCATCTCCTCCCGAACGGTAAGTCGGATTGAGCTGGAACTTGATGGGAGGCATCAATGGGACATGGAGATTCAGAATTGCTAAAATCGTTCCGTTCCGATATCCAAGATGGCCGTCGGGCGACCATCTTGAAAATCTACAAACCACATCTGCTCATGAACGGTAAGTAGGTTTGAGCCTAAACTTGGTGGGATGCATTGGGCGACATGAAAATTCAGAATTATTACAAGCGTTTCGTTTCGATGTCCAAGATGGCCGCCACGATGGCCATCTTGTAAATCTTCACACCGCATCTGCTCCTGAATGGTAAGTCAGATTGCGCCAAAACTTAGTTGGTGGCGTTGGGGCGACATGAAGATTCAGAATTGCTAAAATTGTTTCGTTCCGATATCAAAGAGGGCCACCATGGTGGCCATCTTGAAAATCTTCAAATGACATCTGCTTTCAAACGGTAAGTCGGATTAAGCCGAAACTCTGTGGAAGGTATTGGGGGAGACATGGAGATTCAAAATTGATAAAATCGTTTCGTTTCAATATCCAAAATGGCCGCCACAGCGGCCATCTTAATATTCTTCAAACGACATCTCCTCCCAAACCGTGAGTTGGATTGAGCCGAAACTTGGTAGGAGGCATCGGAAGAACATAGAGATTCAGAATTTCTAAAATCGCCCTGTTCCAATACCCAAGATGGTTGCCAGGGCGGCCATTTGAAAATCTTCAAAACCCATTTGCTCTCGAATGGTAAGTCGGATTAAGCCAAAACTTGGTCGTAGGCATTTGGATGACATGGGAATTCAAAATTGCTAAAATCATTTGTTACGATATTCAAGGTGGCCGCCACGGTGGCCATCTTGAAAATATTTTATTGTTAGCTGTGCCAAAAAGTAGTTCCGTTGTGGCTATGCCACTGCCTGGGTAAATACGTTATTGTTGTGTTATTTGATTTTATCTAGCACTGGGATTTCCTTGTTGGCGAAGAGAGAGCTGAATGCTTTGCTTTTTTTCTATGATGTGTGGCTTGTGTACTATCTATCTTGGTTTGTTTTCTCCTCCTCTTGATGTCATCGATAGGTTGTATGCTTTGCTTGGGACTCTTCCTGCATAGCATATATAGATTTTGGCTTATTAATTTCATGCTGTATTAGGCGTATTGTTGTGGATCTGAATATAGGGATCAAACATGGCTTTTCATGCATTAACATTCGCCAGGTCCCGTGGAAGGTGTTGAAAACCGAGGCCGAAGGCCGCGGTTTTCAACACCTCCCAAGGGACCTGGCGAATGGTAATGCATTGAAAAACCACGTTTCATCGCTATTATTGCATAAAAACTGAAAACATTTGCTACATTTCGCGTTATTTCTTGCACTATTTTGTTTCGCCTTTTCACAGATGTCTCGCGAACGTAATTTCCATGGACTATGCTCGTTCAGGGACCGGGCAGTACAAATCTCGTGACGGCAGCAAATCTGTGGCCCCGGTACGATCATATTGAAAGTTGCGTAGCCGTGCATTAACAGCGCGTGAATTGCCTTGTTAATACACGGCTTTTCGCCGGTTAATGCACGGCTGTTAAATACGTGCGACACTGCTTTTTATGCAATAATCTATGATATAAAAGCATGAATGTAACCTGTACTTTAATAATGTACATATGTGTTTCGTAAGTTTTGATAATCTGTATTATGCGTATAGTTGTGGATCTAGATCTATAATATAAATCTATAATATAAAAGTGCGCCTGTTTAACTGTAACCTGTACTTCAATAATGTACATATGCGTTTCGTAAGTTTTGATATTAGACGTATTGTTGTAGATCTAGATCTATGATATAAAAGTGTGCCTGTTTAACTGTAACCTGTGCATATGATGTACCTATCTGTTTCGTAAGTTTTGATAATCTAGGTATAAAACATGGTCAAAGTTTATCATGTATTATCATGCATGCATATTGGATATGTAAAACTGTAAATAACCAATGCTCACTTATTTACTGTGAACAGACAAAATACAGATCAGCCAACAAGTTCAAACAAGCAAATGATATCAGCCGCACCGTCAGAAAGCGTGTCTTCATACATATTCGCCCAGCAAAGATTCAGATCAGCCCGCGCATTTGCGCGGTCTGATCAGTATCTTTGGATAGTCAAGGGTGCGACATTTGTTCGTGGGGCCAATGAAGACTGATTAGACTAGTCTGCAGACTGATTTGAGTCTTCGTTTAGCGCTCGAGTCGAAAGGTACGACTTCGGCTCAAATACTGACCAGTGTGTTTACAGAAAAACGACTGTTTTAAAGACTGTGCCAATAAATACATTAGTCTAGGCATTGCCTGCTCCTATTAATCAAATCTAAGTATACAATTTTCTCGCTTTAAACACAATATTGGTTCATGAGGTATTTTGTTTTGATAAGGGGTCAGCAAGACAACCGGTAAGCCGGTAAGACCCTGAAAAGTCTCATCGTACATGCATTTAATGTCGTTATTAGATCTATCTATATATTCGGGAATTCACTGATAAGTCTTTTTATGTGTGCTGTGTCTTTATGCGAACCGACCATTTTGTTTTTATAATAATAATAATAATAATAATTATAATAATAATTATTATTATTATTATTACTGTTAACTCTCGTTATCTCGAACTCGCTTATCTTGAATAACCGCTTATCTCGAAGTGAAAATCTTGTCCCTGCCTAAACATGAAAATCTAACAAGTAAAAAATATTGTGGAAAAGAGGAGAAATTGCTCCTAAGGAGCAGTTTCTCCTCTTTTCCACAATATTTTCGATTATCTCCAACGTCAAGTCCAATTACATATAAATTTGTTAAATGTGGTTGTTCGAATGATTTTTTCCTCAATTCTGAAAATCTGATATGTCGAGGTACGGATATCCCGAAGTGTTTCAGAGAGTCCCTTTGAAGTCGAGATAACGAGAGTCGACTGTATTATTAGTATTATTGTTTATACAACATTTGAAACATTTCAGGGGAAAATTTGGTGCAAGCAAAACTGACTAACCCGGCACCCACATCCCCAGTTAGATTTCACGACTGACCATTCTAGGACGGTGGTTCTGAGTTGTTTATTCTTTGTGTGACCTCTTGGCTACTCGAATCGGGGCCTTTTAACCCTTGTCCTGCTGAATAAAGTAAGATGCCACGCCCACTGCTAATTTTCAGCCAATCAGATTATTTGATCCAGATTGTTGATATAAATTCACATACTGAATGGCAAACAATGCAGATCCAGATCAGTTGGCTTCTTCAGAAGCCAACTGATCTGGATCTACACTGTTTGCAAATGCAGGGTATATCCGGGTTCAGCAGGACAAGAGTTAATAATGTATTTAGTGGATCCTTCTAGCATTGCGATCACTTTACCGCGCTCGACATGACCCATTGGGTTGACTGGGCCGTAAAACCTCAACACAAACAAACACTTTGCTGGGAAATAGTGAACTGGTGGTTTGGTTTTCTTTGCCTTTCTTTAGTATGTGGCTTGTGTACTGTCTATCTTTGTTTGTTCACTTTTCCTATTGATGCCACTAGTAGACATCTTATTCAAATTTCATACAGGTAGAGACAGTCAAGCTAAGCCAGACTATTGTTTTAGTATTGCGTTCGCATATGTAGTTCCTTTTCGTTAGTTCGCCCCTTGTTGAATAAAGTTCTATCTTGTATTGTTAGTTTGTCATTCAGTGTTTATCTGGTGCCATGGGAAAGCTGTGTGGTCATCGGTTTTTGTGTATTGCTTTTTTTTTTCAATCAATGTCTATCCTTTAGGCGCTTTTTCTCCACAATAGGTATCATCATTGTATTTCTCCATGAACATTATCTTGGTTGTACTTATTAGCGTTCATTACGAAAACACGCCTATACAAATACATTGTAAATTTTACCGCCGAAAATACGAAAATATTAAGATGAAAAATTGTGATATTTTTCTTATTTCTGCTCAAAACATAGATTGTGGGTACTCGTTAGAATCGCCTCGGTAAGGCGGTTCTAACAAGTACCACAATCTATGTTTTGAGCAAAAATAAGAAAAATAATGTATACCCCTGTAAACCCCAGTTTTACTATATAAATATGGGGTTTAAGGGGGTCAGAATTATATAGGCATATTTTCGTGATGTGTACTTTTGATGCGGTTCATACCTTGTCAGATCTTACGTTTTGTGGAGCAAACAGAAAGCGATATTTGTCGTGTCTAGACACACCCTACACAATCTATAATCGTGAACTAAAACTGAATCAACTTCGTAGAATATGACACTACTTTAAATATGTATTTTCAGGACACCATGGTAATTTGTTCAACTACGATAATTTTTTCCATAATAAGATTAAGCAAAAGAAGCAGGACCATACGTACAGAGTCTTCAAGAAGGTTCTGAAAATAGGCAGCAGATTTCCCTATGCTGAAGAACACACAGAGAGCAAGAAAACGATCAGTGTGTGGTGTGGCAGTGACGATTTAGGATTGAGTTGGCATCCTAAGGTCATCGATGCTGTTAGGTAGGTGCCGCATTTACCCTAAATATTTAGATACTTTAATATCTTACCATACTTGTCCTAAATAGTAGAGGATGTCCAGGAAAAGCCTCAATTACAGATCATAACCTACCAGTGACATCAAGAGGAAGAGAAAACAAACCATTACAGACAGTACACGAACCCCAGGGCCCAGTTGTTCAAAGCTAACGACATCGCTAGTTAACATTCGTTAAAATTTACATCGAGTGATACGCAAATATGCTGAAATTTTTTGCTGAAAAAAAATGTGAGTAGCTTTTGCAGTGCAAAAGCTACTCACATTTTTTTTTCAGCAAAAAATATCAGAATATTGTATATTGAATCCGCTAGAACAGTTAACGAAATTACCCTAAACGAGCTCGTTAAGCTAACAACGCTTTGAACAACTGGGCCCAGCTAAGTAAACCAACTAGCTCCCTCTTGCCAACAAGGTGATCACAATGCTAGACAGGGTCCACTAAACTGAAAAACATAACAAAAAGACAACGAACAGGATATAGCTGGAACAATCCAAGCAGCGAGCAGCCACGCGGTCAAACAAAAGCAACACAGCGGTTAGTAGTGAAACCTACCGTAAAGTGTGGAGCGGGGGATGATGGGTGAGGCGTAGGGGGTGGAGGGAGGGGAATAGGTTTCAATCGATTTTACTGGTACCAAATCGTCGCCCCTAGGTTCAGATGTTGTAAAAGCGCAAAATGATTGTTCGGCTGGTATAGAGGCTTCCTAATTCAATCAGTGAAATTTCACAAAGAAAACGCTCGAATCAAAATTAAATCACTGTAATGAAACTAGGAACCGCAGAGGGCCAAATTTTGAGTAAATCAATTTTATTGCCTGTTGATTTGTCTAAGATTAGATGGTTGTTAACGGCGTAGACCCTGATCAGACGACGCGATCTGCGGCGGCTGATCTTAGTTTACGCTGTTTACTTAGGCCTGTATGTCCGACTACTAAGGGTACAAAATGCATATAACGGTTTTTCTTCCAACATCATTATGGGTAGTCTTCAGCTAATCAAAGCTAATGTCTGATACAGAGGTCTTGTTTCTGGATTTGATTCTGATGAAATATTATAAAAAGCGGGATGATGTCGCCAGTATGTGCTATTAGTAAAAACATACATCACGAAAACATACCTATATAATTTTGACCCCCTTAAACCACACTTTTAATAGTAAAACTGGGGTTTACAGGGGTATACATTATTTTTCTTATTTCTGCTCAAAATCATAGATTGTGGTACTCGTTAGAATCGCCTCGCCGAGGCGGTTCTAACGGGTACACACAATCTATGTTTTGAGCAGAAATGTGAAAAAATATCAGAGATTTATCTGAAAATTTTCAGTTTTTGGAGGTGAGATTTTCAATTTATATTTGAATAGGCGTGTTTTCGTAATGCTCGTTTTGCCACGACTGGTATAGATAACCATTATGTTAACAAGTCTGTATGATGCATACCACCTTGATCTCCACATAAGATACAGTGGAATCGTGGGTAAATAGGAGTCTACATTACAAAGCGTATTTTCAACCAAGTTTTCAGAGCTTTGCAGTTTTTAAAAAACACTATTCCAGCTATCTCAATATCTGCCCGTTATCGGCATGACAGGATTCCTGCATTTTGTCGGGCCAATAGAGATCCGATATAGATTTAAGTAGAATGCTAGCTTGAGTGTTAAATTGTTTTATTATTTGCATCAAGCTTTTGCACTGAATAAATTTAAATGTGCTTTTTAACAAGATCTTCCTCCTTATTGTCCTTGTATATATGATTGACTAGCCTATGCTAGGGGTCGTTTGCAGCCTAAAAAATACAGCTGTATACGAATAGACTTAATACAACCTAGTCTCCTTTTTTTGCTTTTTTGAGTTCTTCGTTTCCAAAGGCAGCAATTTAGATTTTTTTTTATTTTACAGCCAAACTAGTATTCTAACTGAATTTATATCAGACCGTTATCGGTCCGACAGACTCTTGTGGGACTGATAACAGTCCGATGTGATACAAATTTATGTAGAATATTTGCTTGGATAGTTCTAGAAAATGGTGCATCCAGACAGTATTTTTTTCTTATTTCTTCACGAAAATATATGATGCGCAACGCACGAAAAGGGTCCTTATGCAATTTGCGGACATCGCAGGTCCAGATGAACCTGCGAATTCGCACAGGCTGATCAGGGCCTTCGTTGTCCGCTTACAAAATAAATGAATACTGTAGTATACATGTATGTCGACGAACATTGAATGCTCAGATCAGACTGCATGGATGCGCATACTGAGCTGGACCTTCGCTGTTCGCATAGGACATAAGTTTCCCTTTCCCACGTTGTGCATTATATGTTGTGCCTACTCATTAAACACGTCTCATTTCATTTAGGAATGCACTAGAACAGTATGGAACTGGATCCGGAGGGTCAAGAAATATATCGGGCAATTCCCCTCTCCACGAGGAATTAGAAAGAGAGATAGCATCCCTTCACCAGAAAGAATCTGCTCTTGTGTTTACTTCATGTTATGTGGCAAATGACTCTACGCTGTCTACTCTTGGAAAACATATACCAGGTATGTTTCAGTCGAACTGCGGCACAGTATTTTTCACAAAATCGCGTGAGTGCCCAGCGATGACTCAGATTAGCCTGTGCCTATCGATGACTCAGATCAGCCTGGGTACTCTGTGGTAGCCAAGGATCAAAGCATCTTCAGGCGAACAGTGAAGATTATAATCAGCATGCGCCGATGTGCAGGCTGATCTGTGTTTACTGGGCGTACATGCAATCGCAGGAAATGCTGTGCCCAAGTTCATATTTGTATTTTATAATATAACACTGGCTTGAGATGAATAATGAAAGGGTTTTTTTTTCATCTCTGTCAACATTACTTGAGATATATCAAAACGATGGAAGAATGATAATAAAATTCTCTGGATGATGAATCGCCGTACAGTAATGAGTTGAATTACATAAATCGGAACTGAACGCAGGACCTTGTGGTCCGAAGTCGGGAAAGTTAACTGTCTCAGAAATGCAGTAGCGGCTAGTGACTTACGACCTTTGAACCTAAAATGAACTGTTGCTTTTAAAATATCGACTATTTCCTAGCTAGCATTCCACTTAAAATCTATGTAGGGACACAGTCCAATATAGATTGAAGTAGACTGCTAGTTGGGTTTATTAAGTGATTATTCTAATTTCAGATACATTAAGTTCTATCTAACAGAGCAATATTGGCTTTGAAGGGTGTGACTGACGTTTTAAAGGATGCATGCATGGCTTTTAACCCCGTTATAACTTGTAACTTTACCTCCCTCTTTAATTGCTAGGTAATAGGTTGAACCTGAAGCAGTCATGTTTTTGCCACTGTTATTAAAAACAATCAACTTCAGAAAATAATTTAACAATCAGTTGTACAGAAAGATTGCAGGTGTTAAAATTATATTCAAAGGAGAAGGTGCATCTTCCAAAAATAGCAGGTCACGTCTACCTCGTACTGATCTCGCTGTTTGCGAGCTTTAAATATAACAGCAGAAATGAAATTATGAGTAAACAAAGGCACTGGCATAAGTTCTGTTTCGTTTGTTTATCGTGTTTGTTTGTTGAAAACAACATAACTATTCCGCGGATGCAGAAGAGTCATGCAAACACAAATGACACATCAGGCTATTGATATTAACAGGTATAAGTGAAGATACCCAGGAAATGCCACAATTACGAAGCATGGCCTTCCTGAGGCACCAAAAGAATACGAAATGAAGAACAAATAATGACAAAACAAACGCCACATATGAAAACCACCGACGCACAAACAAAGAAGAAATGCAATAATGAACCCGCTTTAGAACGGTGAGTAGAAACACTACAAAGGGCTTACACCAATTTTCTTCGCGCAAAACCTCACACCTAATTTTAATGCTGCTTCAAATTACAAACCATTGTTCTGTACGCATAAGGGTCCTCTATCTCATTTGTGAAACTTCACAGTGAAACACATATACAGTAGAACTTCAATGGCTTGAGCCCCGATGGCTCGTTTACCATGGATGAGTCGAACACGTTCTTGAGTCCGCAGGGATTTCCTCTAAATACGATATACGGGTAATTAGGGAGATTTTCTTCTTTTATCTTGCAAATGTATGCTGTGTGCACTCATTAGTGCTCATTAGTGTGCCTCGATGAGGCGATTCTAATTCGTGCACACAACATACATTTATAATATAGAACACCGAAAAGATATCCCACAATTATTTCCATTACGCCTCCTGGTATGGCACTAATAGTAACTCTCTGTGGCTCGAACTACCGCTGTCTCGAACAAATTTTCATGGTCCCAAAGGGGTTCGAGCCATCGAAGTTCGACTGTAATCAAAACCACTGTGATGAAACAAAGCAAAGGATTCAATGGCGATCTATATCCAGAACACAAGAAAACCACAAACAAGACCCCGGTGGGTCCGACTAAATGCAAGCTCACGGGGATTTAATATCTTCCTTATATCCACACAGAAACATGTGTTGTAGGTGTTCACATGTACCAACAAGATAATTTTAATGATAACTATAATGCTATATTGTGCGAGTTCTTGACAATAGACTACAGGTGTTTCATTTCAGGTGTACACATATTCTCTGACCAAGGAAACCATGCTTCTATGATACAGGGTATACGAAACAGTGGTGCACCAAAGCATATCTATCGCCACAATGACACGAAACACCTCGAGCACCTGTTAAAGAAGGTGGATATCAATCTTCCAAAGATAGTTGCCTTTGAAACGGTACACTCAATGTATGGTAAGTAATCAGTATACATAAAGTAAATAAATCCTATTGCTTATTTGCCAAATTTCTCTTTTATAAAGGTGAAAAAATAGAACAAAGATTATAGGTGTTGATTGTCTCCTATGCTAAATAGTAAAGAGGAAATCAGTCACAAAAATAGCCCACTAATTGATGACACTAGGCTAAAGGCTAAAAACTACGACGGAAAATACATACATAACGGAAAACAAATCAACTAGCTCGCTTTTCCTCAACGAGGTGATTATTATACAAGACAGGACCAAAAAAAAACAAAAAAAAACAAACAAAAACAACAACAACAACAACAACAACAACAACAACAACAAAAAACCCCACAAACAACAACAACAACAACAAAGCAACAAAGCAATAAACATTAAAAAGGACAAAACAGGACAACAGTAGAAAGAATAGGCAAATAGGCAAATAACTACAATATCCGCGAAAAATGAACAACAGAAGAACTACTTGCTCCACGGATTTCATCGCACACTTTTATAGCTAATAATATCATTTTAAAGTGATAGCATTTGATCCCATATCAATAAGCTATTGTGAATCAGTATACACTATCCATCAACTAATATATAAGTGGGCTGTCGGTACACGCATTCAAATATACAAATGGGAGGTACTCCTGTAAAAGAATACTGCTGAATACATGTAAGATAGATGTTGGGGATTTACGCCTGTTTCATAATATAAGTTGACTTGGTTTAGACCAATTCTAATGAAAAATAATAGTATCAGATATAGAACATTTAGATATATGGCTGTTGTCTTAAATAGAAACATGCATTTTAAGTTTCCAATATAATTTTATGCGTACAGATAATAAATCATAAATCACTTACTTGGGATGGGTATTGCGCAAACACTGAGAATCCTCATCAGGCTGCATGCATATGAATGTGTTTGTGAAACGGATTTGTGTTTTACTTGTGCAGTAAGCGCCTGTTTTTACATTGTGGTCAAAGTGACTATTGTTTCAATACAAAATCCATATTTGTTATGCCGCAAGAATAGAAATAAAACAACTATACAAAATCAACTTGTTAATTTTTCTTAAGTCACAATTTCGCGATATGTTTTACACATCAGGTTTGTTTAACAAATATTTAATAAAACTTGTTGACATGCGCCTTTCATGTTTGATAAAGTATTCTCCCCATTTATGCTGTGATAATAGCTATAAACTACGATTATCTACTGTGTTTTTTTCAGGTACCATTAGCCCACTTAAAGAGCTATGCTATGTCTCCCACAAATATGGGGCCTTGACTTTTGTTGATGAAGTACATGCAGTCGGTTTATATGGAGCCCAAGGGGGCGGAATTGGGATGAGAGATGGATGCATAGATGATATGGATCTAGTAACTGGAACGTTAGGTAGGATTTCATTGTAAAGGTGATTAATTGTGTTTCTGCATTTGTTACAAGGGAAACAACTTTTGGACATCACTTCGCTTACCTGCATACCAAGCCCCTTCTGAAGAGGGTTCTCATCTAGAAGGAAAGCATTTGCTCACCCGTAAAAGTTTATCGTGTTAGCCATCAGGGCACCTCAGTAAGTAACATTGACGAAAACAAATAAAACATTTTTATTAATTATTATTTACATGGTTTGCATATTTTTCCGAAAAGCACCATTTGTCGTCATAATAAACGCAAAGACAGGAGACAAACTCCGTGCGATGGTCGCCAATCGAAGACCTAGGTCCGTCTAAATTCCATAAGGACTTAATCCTAATCATTTGCCTGACCTTCCTCGTCTACGATTGGTGTCACCGTAGTTCTTCTAGACAAAGCAAAGAACGTGTCCAGAAAAGCCACAATCATAGAACATGACACCAGGAGGAAGAGTTAACAAACTAAGACGGATAGCACACATGTTAGAAATAAACAAAAACACACACACAAAAAAAAAACAAAAACAAAAAAAAAAAAAAAAAAACAAAAAAAAAAACAACAAAAACAACTACACCCCACTTCTCCAGCTTTTGCCAGAGAGCACCTATCAAAGGCAAAAATGAAACAACAAACAACAATGCTCGACTTGCGTAGACAAAGCACAACACACAAACCAGGGCTGCGTTCAGAAGCACAAAGTGATAGCAAATGTTTTGCCCTGGATCCCTGTATCTGATGACGAGCGCCAACAAGAGTAAGGATCCACGTCAAAACACTTGCCGGTAACTTGCACATTTGAAAGCAGCCAAGGTATCTTTTACTCCGCCGTTTGGTTTGTTGTAGAACTTTATCCTTGTTAATTTAAATTCTAATACCCCTGCTCGTATTGTTCCTTATTTGTCTTTACATTTCTAGCCGTGCTTTATCTAAGGCATTTGAGCATATTAGGAATTTCTTCGCGCGCTATCAACGGGAAACCAGTCATATTACTATTGCGAAAGTTGCGTCCCTGGTATCTATATGGACGCTAGCTTACAATATTGGTCGAAACATTCATATACATTATAAATTATATTAGTAAGGCAGAAAACGGTCTATGAACATTGCAGTTCTTTGACTTTTTTTTTTACCTGATGGGTTCCTTTACAGGTTATACCATTCAAACACATTCGTTTCATACTCCTTGTTTCCATCGTGTATTTGTTGACATTATCGAAAACAAGTGTCGGTTAACATTCTTATTTTGCTGGTTTATATCTGTCCTCCTTGGGTCCATCTCGGCACTCCAATTTCATTCGATTTGCAATCCTTTCATGAACCCAGGATCTACAAGTTTTTTATGTATATTTTACATCGTCAGCTGATTCGCATAAGTATCCGTTTTGAGTATTCGTCATCGAACCTTGTAACTACGTAACCGTGTGACGTAATACTTAAGAGATATTGTCAACTACCAAACGGGGAAGTCAGGTAATAAAGATAATCATAAAAATCAATAAAAATCTCATTTGTGCAAAATATTCGCTCAATGAGGGGTGTTAGAAAAGAAGTAAATTATTCCGAACCGTGCTCAAATGCCGCAGATAAAGCACAGTTGAGTTTGGGTTGTACCCATTTGAACACTCGCTCGCTGCGCTCGCTCGTGCTCAAATAGGTATCACCCAAACTCAACTGTGCTTTATCTTGGGCATTTGAGCACGGTTCGGAATAATTTATTTCTTAATTAATTTCTATGTTTTCCGCGCTGATCCACTGATTGGTTAGTAAAATCCTACGCTACACGGACCGAACATTTATAGATTGCTAGAGCAACATTGGGATTAATCTGAGAGTTTGGTATTCATAAATCAGGGTTAAGCCCCAACAAACGGTTCTCGCATCTTAGAGGTAGAATTACTGGTATTTACAGGTTAGTAAATCTGAAAGTGAAATCATTTCAGAGGCTTTATATTTGGGCCGCCGGCTGACAAGAAGGCCCTTTAGGTATATACGAATTGCAAAGCCCCAGACCAGTTTGCGCAGCCACGCGTAAGGTCAAGATACTTGCTGTCAATCCTGTGTCTTCGACAAGGTCTCTATATTGTGTCGGCGAATAGCGAAGACCCTGACCAGACTGCGCGGATGCGCAGGCTAGTTTGGATCTTTGCTGTTTGCCTGGATCTTTGCTGTCAGCCACCGACCCATTTTGCCTCGCTATTCTAATGACAATAGGTATCTAAATTCAAACAACCTTTGTTATTATATTAGGTAACGGTATAGTAATACCAAAATTCTTTTATAATAGTGCTTTATTATAGCTAATGGTCACTCACCGTGATGCAGAATCCCAGTTTAGATGGGCAACAAAATCAAATACTTATGTACTCATTTGTTCCTTAAACACAATGTTTGTCATTAGGTTTGCTGTTTCTTTCGTCTGTGGCATTTGTGCTGTCTGTCGTGGTTTGTTTGCTGATTCTCTTGGGTCATTAGTAGACTATGTTCTGTGACTGGCTCGTCCTGGACACTTTCTATACTAATTTTCTAGTAAGATTACAACATGTGTTTTATTGATAAATGCGTGACAATGTCAGTATCGTTTGTAAGAAAATACAGCCCTACCTATATGTCAGTATTCCTCAGAGTATTGATACATCTTCAGTAGTAATAACACTCTCATTGAAATATGTGCTAACCAGCTCATTGGAGTCTGCCTTTAAATTAAAGAATTTGTTAGCTTTTTTCACCCTTAAGAATAGCCCCATTTTCGTAAAGGTTTCATATTAGGGTGATAACACCCTCCCCCTTCCCCCACTGAAAAAAGTATTTCCATGAAGAGTATCCCAAATTGTTGAAGGATTTTGAATATTTAGGAGGCAACTGCCTTTCTTCAAAATTGAAAACGACAGCAACATCTTTCCTTTGTTTGAATTAACCGTAACTGGAATGGATCCACTTTCAGCGGAGGCAATTCTATTAAAGTTGTTTATGCATCCATTCTGAAAGGGGATCTCTTCTAAAGGAAAGAATGTGCTTCCCTTGGGAGAAGATTATTTCCGTTTGGAGAATATCATTTTTTAGAATGATTTTTGTTATGCAGGAAACTAATAGGAGATCACAAAATCTGTCGCCCTTATAGTACCTTCCAGAAAATCTTCCAAGTGTATCCAGTCTCTTCAATTAATTTTATTGCATAAAAAGCAGTGTCGCACGTTATTAACAGCCGTGCATTAACCGGCGAAAAGCCGTGTATTAACAAGGCAATTCACGCGCTGTTAATGCACGGCTCGCGGCTACGTAACTTTCAATATGCTCGTACCGTGGCCACAGAATTGCTGCCGATACGAGATGCGTACTGCCCTGCCCCAGAACGAGTATAGTCCGTGGAAATAGCGTTCGCGCGACATCGGTGAAAAGGCGAAACAAAATAGTGCAAGAAATAACGCGAAATGTAGCAAATATTTTCAGTTTTTATGCAATAATAGCGATCGAACATGGTTTTCCAATCCATTAACATTCGCCAGGTCCCTTGGGAGGTGTTGAAAACCGCGGCCTTCGGCCTCGGTTTTCAACACCTCCCATGGGACCTGACGAATGTTAATGCATGAAAAATCATGTTTGATCCCTATATTGTATGTTTTAGGAAAGGTAATTGGTAATATTGGTGGCTATGTTGCTGGTTCTGCCAGCACTATTGACATGATACGTAGCTTCGCTTCTGGGTTCATCTTTACAACCAGTCTACCTCCGACAGTTTTATGTGGCTCTCTTGCAGCTATACGGGTAAGAATAATTAGGATGCCCCAGGCTAGCGTTCAGAAGTGCAAGACATTTGCAACTGTTTTACCTTAGATCGCTGCTTCTGCCGGTTCTCTTAGATGGGTAGAGAGATCCAGGGCAAATCGTTCGAGATGACTTTGCACTTCAGAACACAGCCTTTCCCATCGGCGAAGTATGGAAGCATTACCTCTAGATTATCACTTCTCTGCTCATCCGCTCAGTCTGATCAGACACTTTGTTGACTTTAAAAGACAGTGTATATGCTTGTACGCAGTTTGCAAATAGCTGGATCAATTTTGGACTGCTCTATATCACACAAGTGTAACGTTATGTATCGCCACATAACCAAGACTTAAGCAGATAATAGATCCGCCCACTTTCTTGATTAAGGAGTTCATGGAAGAAATCCAGTCTTTTATGGGTTAACGATTAAACCATATTGTCCTACACCGTATCACGATATCATCTTAATATCACAAGTCGGAACTTCCTAACATAGCTCTAGATTAGGCATTTTGCATAAGTACAATTTGCGTTTTATCTCGATGCACCTTTCATAAGGTACCGTTTCTCACGGCACATCTTATATATCGACCTTTTGTTATATGCGACTGTCGACAGTGTAAGCTGTGGTTAACTTAATAAAACTTAAACCACTTGCAAGGCTGATTATCAGTATTTGTGTTATCTGCTATTGCAGTTTGAAAAAGGATGCTTTTTATGGAAGTAAAGCATTCAATTTCTATTGATCAATTTGCTAGGTGATTCAAAGTGATGAGGGGAACGTATTGCGATTTCAACATAAAGAGGCTGTCAGGTACCTAAGGAAGACTTTGACGGAGGAGGGACTACCTGTATTACAATGCCCCAGTCACCTTATACCGATACATGTAAGAATCTAAAAAAAAACTTTGAAAATGGAGACCAAAGCAAACGATAAAAAATAGAAGGCTCGCTTTAACTGAGTCTGTCCCTTGGGGATAATGAGATAACGAAAAATGCAAAAAAGATCTGACATATAGCAGTGCTTTAATGTATGAGTTGAATAATAAAAAATGTTCAGTTTTAACAATATTTGCATTTATCGAAGTACAGATTGACATTTTACGACATCCAAACACACCAAAACGCACTTAACGACAGTTGTTGCGATCAAAAGTATTGCAAAATAGGATCCTTTATAGAACAAATTAAAATAAAACGGATAAAGAATGGGTTTCAGACCTTTTAGACTTTTATTTTACTTCACTGCAGCTGGTGTTAGTGCCGTGTGGCGCTTTAAGAACATCTATCCGTACTTCGCCATAGTGCAGATTGTATTTTCTTTTCCTTTGGGATCAGTAGGCCCACTGTGATATTTTTTGAAAAAAGAGTTCTGCTCAGGTTTACGATAGAGGGCGTAAGCAGCGTTGTAACCTTTATTACTGCTTGTGAAGATTCTCAATGAAACCAAGACTGCCATTTTCTAATTGTAATGTGTGCTTTGTTTCCAAAGGCAACCTTTTCGATTTTTATTTGATCTGGCTGAGAGCATAATAAAGCTCTTGAATTATTTAACTTGAAACATTTCAACAATGTGAGAACATATACCTTCTAGCATGTTCGCCAGGCAAGTCTCATATCAGCCAGCGCATCCAGACAGTCTGATCAAAGCGTTTGCTGGGTGTTCAGTGGATAGCCAAGGATCAGTCGGGAACTTTGATCAGACTGTATGGATGCGTAAAATGACCTATGTTATCGCCGGACAAGTTATACTATATTTAGTACTTCCCATCTGCCTCATTAGTGGCTCTCAAGTTCAGATCATGATTTCGGCAAACACATTACTATATATGGTTTCATATTTACAGTATGAAATTCATATTTACAGTATATAATAATTAAATGAACTTTTAACCTCCTTTACGTACGGGGAAGTTTCCGTGATGGTCATTCTGAAACCATTTTAATACGGTAAATGGGTAAATGGATGTTTAACTATCACTACGTCAATCATCAAATATCTGTTTCTGTCATATATGTATTATGTTAAGTCTGCATGACAGAAGTCTAAACTAATTATTGGTTTTCTTATTTTACCATCAAATAATATGTTGCGACGAGATAATTAAAACGGATAGGTTTCCATGTTTTATATGGGGCTCGTCATGTGAAAATGTGCCTTGGAGGCACATACAAACAATACCTCTAAAGGAGGGGTTTTAACTTAGTCTAAAATATTAATGATATAAACAAATTCATACATGTTTGCACTCTAAGTACTCGTATATGTTGGCCGACGATGGGCCAACTATTGTACTACGTTGGCGTAAATTTGAGGTTTTCTACGTTGGGTCAGCGTAATGTACGACCATTATCTAACGTTGGCCCAATGTAGGTTTGCTATCTAGGAGATAAATGTTTCTCGCCAATGTTGGATCAACGAGGGGCCAACTTGCCAACATACATGTGAGGAACATTTTGTAAAATAAATAAGTGAACTCAGGTACTGATAATATCAGACCTACATCAGGCACCAACACCAAAGGGAAAGACAGCCAAATAAAATTAACAGCTACAAAATTAACAGATGTCAAGCAGAGTTGACAACTCTTTCCGAAAAAAGATGGCAACTCTATTACACAAACTTAACTGAATATATTTTAAACTTACATAATTGTTAAAAAAAAAGCCATAAGAAAGTGAAATACTATCTACCAATTAACAAAAAAGTATCACAATGAAAGTACCGCCTTTGATTGGTCAGTAATGAATTACTTAGAGGGAGTTGGGTGATGGTGGTGCTTAAGCTAGCTTTACGTGATCCCAACCCTTGCCTTCAGCTTCCATAGTGGTATAAAACATATATTTGTTCGGTCCGTGTGGAGGTCTTCCAACTCTTCCATGAATCATTACGAGCAACAATAAAATCATTGGTAAAACCTATAATGAAGCAAAGATGAGGACTCAACAGATACAACGTGACTACAGAGATGAAATGGAATTGATGCTTTCTCAAACTCTTGATTACATACTTACTAAAGTTAATGATTATAACTAAAAGATTTTTTTTACACTTCAGTAGAGAGATGCAGACGTAAAATGACTAACATTGTGCCAATGTTATCAAAGCCCATAAGTAATCTGGTAGAAATAAACTGTTAGCAGCGAACTTTGATCCAACAAAAACATTAGAAAAATATATCTACTTTTCATTATAATTGTTTAACAGCCAAACGTTATCGTTGGCTTATCGTTGGCCTTACGTTGGGCAGTTACATCCCACAAACTGTCAACCTCAATACCATAGCCAACGTTTGTCCAAGGTAATTATGTTATCTGGGAGTACAGCATCGATGTCCGCTTATCTAAAATGCACACTGTAGAATGTATCTACCAACTGCATTGACCGTGCTGATGTTGTGCAGAGGCGCAGGATGAAACTGAGATTTGGTCATTCTCTCACCAATAATATTCTAATTTACCAATCAAAATTTAATGATCATTTTTGATGCTCCAACCCATTATCTTTTGTTTCTACAGAAACGGTGTATTTAATAAAATAATTGCCCACAGAAAACCGTATGCGATGTCTTTAATCCCGGCGTTTGTACTGGTTTGTAATTTTTTTCTCTTAACAAACTTCTTAAGCTATTTTATTTTGAAAGTCATCGAAGTGGTCACACACACACACACACACACACACACACACACACACACACACACACACACACACACACACACACACGCACACACAGGGAGAGAGAGAGAGAGAGAGAGAGAGAGAGAGGGAGAGAGAGAGAGAGATTGTTCTGAATTAGCATGAGTTTAATAACAACATAGTTCCAACATTAAGTACCGTAGAAAAAAAAACAGGTTTGTTATTGACAGTAAGTGCCACAGAAAAGAGGATATTTACCTTGCGTAAAATGCTTTTATTATACCGACATATACTATTCAAACTGGATATATTCATATTAACATTCTTACGTTCAATAACAACGACCTCGTGCTGCATTCAACTCACATATTATGTAATGGTATTTTGCAGACTGCGTAATCAACCAAAAAGGTAGACCCCTTTCCAGAAGGTGATTGATTTAAAAGAAAGCACACAGGAAACCACAAAACGTCTCGCTTGTAAAAATGACAGAAAAATTACCAAGCGTATCAAGTCTCTTTAATTATATCTATTTCCGTCTAGGAATTTTCAAAAAAATTAACGCAAATGGTAAGGTTTACAGGTTGGCATCATGGTCGCGACACAACGGTAAACATATTAGCATATTATTATGGCCTACAAACTTTGCAGTAGCTATAGGTTGATAAAATCAACTAATGATCTTGCCTGCAACACATGGGGTTCAGACATTACATGTGTTTTAAGCAGAGTTTCAAAAGGTCTTCAATCGCCATCATTCTGTATTAATGTCCATTATATAACATTGGTTTATAAACACTTCTGCAAGAAGGTATGCCGGAACCTTGCTTTAAGGGCGAAACATGGAATCCGGTAAAGCTAGCTTAACCCCCGCCCCCCACCCCACCACACACACCACAAACCAAGTAATTTATTACTGACCATTCCAAGGCGGTATTTTCCTTGCGGTACTTTTTGTCAATTATTATGTGGTGTTTCACTTACTAATGTTCTTCTTTTAAAACTTATGTAAGATAAGATATATCCAGCTAAGTTTGGGTAGCAGAGTTGCCACCTTTTTGAGAAAGAGTTGCCAACTCTGCTTGCAAAATGTTCACTTTTTGCCTACTTTATTGTGTTTGTCTGTCTTTTTCTTTGGTGTTTGGGGCTTGTTGTGGATCTGATTGTATCAGCTCCTGAGTTCACTTATTTTCTTTACAAAATATTCTACACAAGTATGTTGGCAATTTGGACCTCGTTGGCCCAACGTTGGCAAGAAGAATTTATCTTCCAAATAGCAAACCTACGTCCGGCCAGCGTTCGATAATGGTTGTACACTTCATTGGTTCAACGTAGGAAAACACCGTCTTTCCTTTTGGTGTTGGGGCCTGATGTGAATCTGATTGTATCAGTTCCTGAGGTCATATATTTACTTAGTCTTTAAATTCAGAAAGTTACCTTGGCAGAGCCCATTGTGGTCCTGATTGTAGTTTCCGTGTGTGTTTAGCTTCAAATTTTCATTGAGTCCTTTTTTGTGACGAGAAGATGTTTCAATATCAAGGGTAAGGTTTCACGCTAGTAAATCTTGTTGAAGGCCCTCTGCTTCAAGCAGCATTTCTACTGACCGTTTCAAGGCGACCCATCTGTTGCAGTTCTTCTGTGCTCGTGCGTCGGTAATTTCATATGTGACGGTTTGTTTAATCAGTGTTTGTTCTTCATCTCTCCTTCCTTTGATGCCTCGGGAAGACTGTGTTGCGTGATTGTGGCATTGCCTAGTTATCATCACTTATATGATTTATATAGCCCTTTTCAGCTTTTACTATTTTTGTGGATTTGTGTTATTTGATCTCCAAAGCAAGATCTTCGAATTACGCAATCTCATTAATATAATGCAATGCGACATAGGATTCTTCTGCCTTCACTATTTGGGTCAACTAAATGCATTATTTAATGACCTAAGCTCGTTTTTTGATATTCGCATTTCTATTATTATGGTTTTACTCAGATTTGCGAAGTGTACAATACTGTGTTGAAACCACCTGTGTTTGTGTTGGTGTCCGTGTGTTGTTTGTGTTTAACTTTATTTGTTTGTAGCGTTGTGCGTTTACATATCTCATAATGTACATATCTCATAATACCTTCTCTTTTTAGTGCATTGTGATTGTGTGTGTTTTTTTTTTCCTGTTTGCTATATATAGGTCTCTTAAGCAAGTTTTACTGTATTAGTGACCTTTTCTGAGATCCCTTATATATGCTTCTGTTATAGGAACGATTTTCATTTATCGATGTGTTAACTCCGGGAAATCAATCACTAACTGAATAAAACCCGAATGCTTTTATGTAAAGTTTATGCGCGATTCGCCGGCGTTCACATATTGATAATATCCGCGAAAATAGAATTAATTCCTTATAATTCCAATTTGGACATATATATATATATATCTCCTTGATGATCTACCGAAGTAGTGAAACAAGTTGGAATAAAAGTATGTAATTATTGGCCATTCCCCATTCTTTCGAACTTTGGCTGATATGAAATCATGTAATGGACTGAACATGTTAACCTTATTTACACTAATTATTCAGAGAGATTCCTTGAGTTAACGGTGTAGACACAGATCAGACACAACAGAATGCTAGAATTTACATTGCTTGCCAGTTTTAGGCACATCAACAAATAGTAAATTGACTTTTTCTAATCTAAGGCAAGTATGTAAGGAAATTAAGGTGTCCGGGTATTAAGGGTAGCTTCGATTTACGGTAAAACATCAATGGCTCGAACACCGATGACTCGTTAACCGTGGCTGATTTGAACGCGTTTTTGAGTTCTTAGGAAATTCTTTTGTTAGCTAAAGAAAACAAATATTAGAGGCATTTTCTTTTATATCATGAAAATGTTTGGTGCGTGTATTCATTAGAATCACCTCATCGAGGTGATTTAATGAGTGCACTCAAAACATACCATTATTATATTGAAGATCGAAAGGACACCCAGCAGGCACATGACGTCGACATGACGTCAATTAAACGTTGATTCAACGTCGAGACGTTGGATCAACGGTGAATCGACGTTGTTCCACGTCGTGTGCCTTCTGGGCATCTTTAAAAAATCGCCATTTGCCTCTTGACCTAGCGCAATGATTAACAAATTTCCATGGTCCTAATGGTGTTCGCGTCATTGAAGTTCGATTGTATATTGTTCGTTGTATTCTATAGGCTGGGAATCTGGCTTTAGCCACAAAGCTGTCAAATAATTTGTTGCAAAAGAACAAAATCTTGAGCCATTGAAGTTCGAGTGTATATTGTTCTTTGTATTCTATAGGTTGGAAATCTGGCTTTAGCCACAAAGCTGTCAAATGATCTATTGCAAAAGAACAACATCTAGAACCATTGAAGTTCGGCTGTATATTGTCCTTTGTTTTCTTCAAGTTGGGAATCCAACTTTAGCTACAAAGCTACGAAATGATCTATTGCAAAAACACAACGTATAGAGCCATTGACGTTCGACTGTATATTGTTCTTTGTATTCTTTAGATTTAAGAAATAGATCAGCTTTAGCAGTGAATTGCTGAGTAATAATTCACTGACCTCCAAACTGTGAATTATTACTCAACAATTCACGCACACTAGAGCTGATCTAAATCGATTCTAACACACTAAAATCGACGAAAACTCATCTGTTTCCTTTAGATTCGCCCTCGTTTTCGCCATTGTTGAAAAGGCTCCAGCACACTTTTTTTACTTTAACGCATGCAATTGCTTTTTAAACAACATATCATGCGCGAAAACAACGTTATAACATCTAACACCAAGGATATGAAAGGTGACGTCTTCCGCCCAGTAAATTGTTGCACAATAAATTACGTTTTCCTACCATATACTTTATGGATGAGAATGTTGTGTACTTTATGTGTTAGAATGGGAATTCGACGTCAGCAACAAAGCTACCAAATAGAAAAAGAACATCTAGAGATGTAGAAGTTCCACTGTCCGAGTACATTGTCGCTTGTATTCTTTAGATTAGGAATAAAACATTAGCCACAAAGTTTTCGAAAGATCCATTGCAAAAGCAAAACATCTAGAGCCATTGAAGTCCAACTATATATTGTCTTTTAAGTTGGAAGTCTGGCGTTAGCCTCAAAGCTGTCAAATGATCTGTTGCAAACGTACCACATCTAGAGCCATTGAAGTTCGACTGTATATTGTCCTTTGTATTTTTTTTTCAGGTTGGAGATTCAACACTAGCCACAAAGCTGTCAAATGATCTCTTGCAAAAGCACAACATCTACGTTGAGGCTGTTAACTATCCCACAGTCGACATAGGCAAAGAACGTCTCCGCATTACTGTCACGCCACTCCACACTCGCAGCATGATAGATAACTTTGTGGATTGCATTGTTGACGTCTGGAAAGCAAATAGTTTAGAGTTACACGTCGACATGTACATATAGTCTTTTGACATTTGAGGGTTCGTTTTTGTTTTTGCGCACGCTCGCATCTGTGACCGATTTAGTTGTCCATAACGTATTCACCCTTTTTTTCTTTCTTGTGATTTCTTTCTTTCTTCCTTTCTTAGGCGCCTACACATGTAGGAAGACACAGACGGTGTACATTGTACACTCCGGGTTGCAGTTTGAATGGCGACAAGTTACCATCTTGAATTACCGTAGAGTTCTTTAACCTGTACATGAGGTGAATGACCCTGCACAGGGTGGGCTTCCAGTTAACGTCCAGATCCGAAGGACGGCGTACTGTTTTCATGTCATCCCTGCAAATATCACGAATAATAGCGTGTTCGGACATCGAAGTTTCTTTGCCTACGCTTGGATCGATCCCAGTACCTGTAACTCCAGAAGCCAGTGCGCTCCCCACTGAGCTACCCTAATTGTTCTGGTGTTTTCTGTTTTCATCGTTTCATCGGGGCTCTTCCAAGTAAGGAAATAAAATTTTTGCGTAGATAGCCAGTGTAAGCACAGATGAGCCTGCTGTTATTAACTTTCTTTTTAGTGTTTGTTTTCTTAGCTCACAGAAACTTGAAATCCGTACAGTATTTTAGCCTCAGGTTGAGACCGAATAACCGGCGTAGATGCACTGACTGATCCTAGTACGCTTGTCAGATATGTTACGTTGGGTTTTTATTTTGGCTAGTCTTATCTGTAAATGTTTTCATGATGTAACTGTAATTGAGTCAATTTATTGGACATACCGACCTGAACAAACACAGTAGTGCCAGATTAGACCCCCCCTCAGACGCAATGTCTGATGAGGGTCTACAATGTTTGATACTCATCCAACCGTTTTCAGGCACAATAATAGGTGCTAAAATACTTGTGAAATTTCAGCACAAATACGGTTAAGAGGTAAGGTGTCCCGATATTTAGTGTATACGTCATTAGTTGAAACTCTTGCAAGAAACTTAATGTAAATGCCTGTGTAAAGCAGATGCATGTCGTTTTACATGTTCCAAAATTGCCCTGGTGATGTTGCGTATAGAGCAAAGGAACACTTTCTGTGATCTGGACAAAAACTTTATTGAGCATATTACATAATTATGTCTTGCTCTGACTCCAAATTACTGTGTTGGTAAAGCAAGGTAAAGCAAATATAGATAAAAGTAGGATTGTGTTAAGAAAGAAAAAGAGAGAAAGATGTATGCGCGCATTATATGAGTTGGAACGTGGGAAAACGTACTGACATTGCTGACGTGAGCCCAACGAGGAATCAAATAAGTCAGTAGTATAGGCTGGCACTCCAGCCTATACTACTAAAGTCTTCAATGCCCGCATGAAAAAACTTGGCATTCTTGGCTACCAAAATGCGCCCAGTGAAGATTCAGATCAGCCTGCGCAAATGCGCAGGCTGATCAGAATCTTCGCCGGGAAGGTTCGTTTTCAGACTTTGCGGCTCAAAAAAGTAACCAGTCCATTAGAAATTAATGTCAATCAGAAAAGATAGTGGACTTTGTAGATACATCATTTAGAATTACATGTACAGTACTTGAGCTTTGCAGATCTGAATAATGTGAATAAAAGTGCCAGCCAAAAATGCCCGTGAGTGCGTAGGCAGTATTCGAGGATAACGAGTAATATAAAAAACAATAGACGATGTTTACGAATATGCATATTCAACTGCACACAATTCCAACAGAGATCACTTTGTGTTCCCAGAATAAACACAACGTTGAAACAACGTCGATTCAATGTGATTCAATGTCATGTTTCAACGTTGTGTGCCCTCTTGGCTGATAGTATTTTTATTGTTTTTCAATGGGAACTACTTTAAAGGAACGAATGGAGCAACGTTTATGCTTTAAGGATAAAATCTTCTAGAAGGGATTCATAAACTGGTTAGTTACACTTCCACTAGAGTGGGGGGTGGTCGGGTGGTGCGAAGGTGCTGTGTATCTTAGATCACCGGGGCGTCCAACTGATATTGGCTTACAGTTGGGCAAGGCCTGCTATCCTTGTAGTGGGTAAGGGTAGAGGGGGAGTGTTTTTATTTCTTCTGTTTCTTCACTTTCATTCCTGTTCCTCTTTCTTCCCTGTCCCTCTCTTTCATCTCCTCTACTCTCTCTTCTATCTCTTTTCTCCCTTTCTCTGGGAGACGACACAAAATGACCCTCAAGGGTTGACGTGTCGTTAAACCCCAACACAATCAATCCACTAGAGTGATCTCTAATTTGAAAAGGATGTTTCGCTCATATATCCTGATTACAGAAAACAGCACTGTTCTTTGTCGTGAGAAAACAAAATACGATGACAAAGAGTATTTGAAACTCTATAGTAAATTGTTCAATGTTTTCAGTAACAATGACTATGTTCTTTTGGATCCCATTCATACAGTTGTGTCACTGTAGACAGTCATTTATTTTTTTACTAACGAAGACTATGTACTTTCAAAATCTCATTCAAATCTTTTTCAAATACGTCATTGTTTTATCTAAAACAATTTGTAAAAGAAAACCTTCAGACAGTTCGTATGCATGCACAGATGTGCCACATTATCTTTGTCATTATTATTGATTTGGTGCGGGGTCTCGTAGCCTAGTGTGTAGGAGAGTTGACTCTTAATCCATTAGGTTTCTCGTCGCTGTGGTTCGAGCCTCGCTCGGGTCACATGTGGGAAAGCCAAGTTCTGTTTACGGATGATTTTTTCCCCGGGTTCTCACTTTTTTGCCCACCTTTGATGAACGATCGGCTCGATATGTGAAATATTCATGAAAGGGCCGTAAAATCCAAATAATAATAATAATAAAAAATATATATATATTGATTTGGTAATTTGATTCTATGAAAATGGAAGGCGGTTCCTCTGTTGCAGTTCTTCTTTGTTTATGCGTCGGTGATTTCATATGGGAGGATTTTTTCATTAATGGTGCCTCGGGAAGGCTGTGCTTTGCAATTGTGGCGTTTCCGCGGTATTGTCAGTTATATTTACGGATACTTTGAAAACAATAATCACATTGTTATTGCTCAATGAATCGAAAATAGCAAAGTTGTCACCCAAATAAGAAGCGGCTGCACTGTCAATATCTATCAACTAAAAACTGTGATAAAGCTCTGTGCAAATACATAATGTAGGGTACTTGAAACAAGAACAAAACGATTTAAAGTCATAATATTCTTTTTAATGTAAGAGCAAAATGTATGATTATTCACAAAAATGCAAAAGAAATGGAAAAATGTGTAATCTGTCTGCTATAAACTGCAAGTGTGTGAGATTAAAACTAAATCACAATGTGTTTCTATTAAGCTGTTGTAGCAATGTAAAATGAAGCTGTTATGCACGTTATGATAATGTTTTATTATTTGTATTACACTTCTTGCTTTGGCAGATTTTGAATAGAAACGGTTGAGATTTTATTGATAGCACATTTAACTGTTATAATTTCGTTGTCGTTATTGTTGTTTTGCTGACAGATACGTCTCATGTAAAAGTCAGTTTTCACAACCCCGCAATGATGCACATTTCTAATTAATTAAACAAATTTGAAATGTTCTGCAATGACGAACAGCACTTATTAAGTAAATAAGTCTGTATTGCCCAGCAATGACGTACATCACTTAATAGTTAAGTAAATTGGTAATGCTCTGCAGTGACGTACATCAGTAATTAGTTAATAATTTTGTAATGCTACTCAATGATGTACATTACTTATAGTTCAATGACTTAGAATTTAAATGACAACCATCTAAGCTTCAAGCGTCACCGGCTCTACTGATTCTCTGCATATCAAATAAAATTAAATATATAACATAGCCTTACAATTAGGCGTAAAAAATAGCTGTGTTTCCATTAACATGCTGAAAAAAAATTTGGTCGGTAGGTAGGAGAAACTTTTTTTTATTTTTCTATTTCTTTCTCCAGAACATTTTGTTGCAATGCTGACATAAAATATAGTTCGCGCAGAACTTTAATCAAGTTCCTTGCTCCAACTCATGTCTTTGTTGCGGGTCATTTACTTTGATCTAAATATTTTTGATTTTGTGTTGACTATATTCATCCCCAATTACCTTACCTTACCGAACTTACCTTAAATATTCGAAAGGTCATGCCTGACTAACGGTGTATACCCAAAAATGCAGTTTTTCAGGGTCAACACTATCTGTCTCTCAAAGATGCCTTTAAAGGCTCCATATTCCTCAAAAATATACATTCTATTATCCAAGAAAGGTTTAATAAATTGATATTGGTATTAATACGATCATACAATATGGCACCTGGCAGCCTGTAAAATTTCCGTTAGTCTCTCATTTATGAATTGGATCAAAAACGAAATGTTTTTTTTTAATAGTATGTCTGTATTAGTATTGCTAACATTAATTCAAAGTTACGATAAAAATCATTTTATTTTTGACCCAGTTAAAAAATAAGAGACTAACTGAAATCAGACGCCACATTTTATGATTGTATTAATGTCATATATCAATTTATTAAACCTTTCTTAAATACAAAATGTCTATTTTGAGGATATTTTCTGTACACGTTATGAAAACAAGCCTATTCAAATATATTGAAAATTTCATCACTAAAGACTGAAACTTTTTAGATCAAAATTCTGATATTTTCATATTTATGCTAAAAACATAGATTGTGGGTATGTTTTTGAGCAGAAATAAGACAACCTGTAAACCCCAGTGTTCCTATACAAAAATGGGGTTTAAGGGGTCAAAATTATATATAGGTGTGTTTTCGTGATGCCTATTCAGACACATGGCATTTCACGCTTGTTCTACAATTGAATAAATTCAATTACCTACCTGTTGACGTATCTAAAATACTGCTAAATCTGAGGTAAACAGTGTAGATCTTGATCAGATGCCTGGCCTAGACTGTTTGCACAGATCTGTATGTCTTAAATGCGGTATGCACCGAAAAATAATATTACCCATTTGTGCCGAGTGAACACTTCTACCTCAACTCTTTAGACAGGTCCATTTTCTATATAACGGGTATCTGGTTAGTTATAATTATTATTGTCATGTTTGTAGAATTTTGGTATTTAAAGCAAACAGTGTAGATTCAGATCAGACTCTGCGTTCTGCGGCGTCTGATCTGGGTCTGAGCTGTTTTACAGTGCCCCCTTTGGGGGATGCTAGGCATAAGTGGGTAAATCTTACGTGGCTTATTCGTTCACATCTTAGTTTTAGAGGGTAACACGGAATCACAGCACACGCGTCAGAACAGACCTGTAAAACCTATAGCGCATTTTAAAATACAAGAATACCGGGCAGGTAAAGGTATATCTTAACACAGCTGGATGAGTGGCAAACGGTGTATAGCTGGTTAGACACCGCGTTCTTCATCATCTCATCTGGTTCTACACTGTTTACTCAGGAAGTCTGTCTCAATACTTAAGATTAATACAAGCTCGAACAGTATGCGTTTTCAACCGAATGAGCGTTAAAATACAAGACTAATGGGAAAATAAATGCTTACGCAAACATGAACAAGAGTGTCACAACTATTTATACATACAAAATAAGACACACATGTTTATTGAGCATATCCATACTGGAAATGCATGCGCAACATATTTAATAAACAAATACTATATTATTTCTTGGCTATGAATGATGCTAAACACTATTCTATCCATGTACAGTAAAGCAGTAATCGTTCCTATGGTTGAGCGGTTACCACTTCAGAATGAATTCTGCAGCGCTCTTTAACTCCATGACCGTGAATCGGACCGGGAGGGGGATGGGGCGCAATGACGGTTCAGTCTTAAACCTTTTAGCAGCCGGTTTGTGTCTGGTATAATTGGTCTGTAGTCGGGCTTACAGTGGTTCTACTAGTGGTTATCTTTTGCTCTAATTTTCATTTTGAAGTCAAACCCTCATCTTGATTCATCCTAGTGCTGAGAAAATATGTGTTGATCCGTTCGTAAGATAGGAAACCCTACGCAGCGGACCGAAGAATAATGCATGTATGTAGCTGGAAGTATATCATAATTAACTGTTCAATCACAATTTTAACTGTTATTATTGCATAAAAAGCAGTGTCGCACGTTATTAACAGCCGTGCATTAACCGGCGAAAAGCCGTGTATTAACAAAACAATTCACACGCAGTTAATGCACGGCTACGCAACTTTCAATATGATCGTACCGGGGCCACAGATTTGCTGCCGTTACGAGATGTGTACTGTCCGGCCCTAGAACGAGCATAGTCCGTGAAAATTGCGTTCGCGAGACATCGGTGAAAAGGCGAAACAAAATAGTGCAAGAAATAACGCGAAATGTAGCCAATGTTTTCAGTTGTTATGCAATAATAGTAATCGAACATGGTTTTTCAATGTATTAACATTCGCCAGGTCCCTAGGAAGGTGTTGAAAACCGCGGCCTTCGGCCTCGGTTTTCAACACCTCCCTCGGGACCTGGCGAATGTTAATGCATGAAAAACCATGTTTGATCCCTATATCCGTTCCAAGGTGGTACGTCTGTTGCAGTTCATCGTCGTCATTCTGTTTTTTCTTTGGTTTCTTGTTTTGTTTTCTACATGCGTAACGTTAGCTTACGGTTTACGAAGTGCTATATTGTATAACAGTTTCTCGTAATTGCGCCTTTGTCCGGTGGCTTGGGAGGGCTGTTCCGAGACTAAAGCCTTTTCTAGGTATCTCCATATTTATTTTTGGATAATGTTGCACTGGGTTTGAAAACCACTGAAGATAGATCTTCCGTATCTCTATGGCGATACTGCTCCTCATCGCAGAGCGCCTTACATTTACCAATGCATGCAAAGTGGACCCTTTAACCATATATTTGGACAGGTTTATTTCCAGTATTATGGGGTTACTGGTTTGTTTTCATTATAAGCATTGTTTACAAAACATACTGCAATAAATGCAAACAATATAGACGCTGATCAGATGCCGCATTCTGCGGCATCTGATTTGAGTCTACATTGTTTGCCAATGTATCTTTAATTGGACGCTAAGCATAAATGGGTTAACATCTTTTCTCGATAAAACTGAAACTGTTGAAAGAGACGTTATGCGCTAAGTCATCCGTTCAATAAACGTTAACGTTTAAGCGCCAGTCAGGACTGGTTAAGAAGTAGACGATATTCTGAAATGTTTTTTAAATTTATTTTTCCCAGAAAGTAAGGCTTGAAGTTTCATGAGAATTGCCTGCAAGGCAGATGACTCACCTAAAATGTACAAAAAAAGTAAATACGAAAATGCGACAGGCCTCAACTATAGAGCGCAGCCCCACCAAGCCACCGTTAAAGGCTGAATGACATAAAAAGACGTCACTAAACGACACATCGAAAACAGAACGAACCAATGAGGAGAAACTGCAGCACAAATGGCCCCTTGGAACGGTCAAGAGTACAGATAATATGTCGGTTACACCTGATTTAACTGCTCCCTTTAATCATGGACAAACTGCGCCTTTTAGTCCTGATACTGTTTCCAGTACACATATTTATTGTTCAGTCTACATAGGTCGCCGTAATTAATCAGTAAATAGACACAGAAAACAAATACCGCAGGCGCCATAATTATCGCACATGATCATTTAAGCCTACAGTCAAGCAGTTTGGTAGTCTTTAGATTAACTTTTATCTACTTCTTTACAAAACCATATGTTATTGGTTGTCATCTGAATTGCCTCGACATGTCGAGGCAATTCAAATGAGTACCAACAACATATGCTTTTATAAAGAAAGTCAGAATAAATAATGCATAAGTAGCATTCAATACGCATCTCATGAATTTCTCTGCTGATCTTACTTTAAAGCGTACCCGTTTTAGGAAGATACTTTACTATACGTTTTCTAGCGATTAAAACAAAAAACAAAAAAAAAACAACAAAAAAAAAACAAAAAAAACAACAAAAAACAAAAAAAAAAAAAACAACAACAACAGCGCATAGTGCGGTAATAATTAGGACGAATACGGTAAATTCTAAGTTAACTTCTCACCAATAAGACGAAACAAAGATCTCGACCCACCGCCATTTAACGAAACCCTATTTTCTCTTCAGAAATCATTGATTCATAAGAAAATGTGATCGGACACAATTTTGTGTGGGCCTTCAAGGCGATCGACGTCATGGTTCATGTTATTCTGTCTGTCCACGATACAACACATCTGTTAACTGCACTATCTAAAGCTATCTAAGGTCATTCACATATATGGGAACCTCTTATGGTGATTTTGTTCGGATGCACAACACAATATTTTAATTTACAGAAAACGGAGTATGCTAAGCATCAAGATTTGTTTTCCTATTTAAACCTTGACCACTCCAGTAGTAAATATACCTTGATTCCTTTGTGTATAACATCTAAACCCCTTAATATAACTAGCCTCCAATTTGAACAGCTCAATTTTTCTGCTTGTTGGTGTGTTTAATATAATTTTGGATGAGTGACAAACAGAGTAGACCCTAATCAGACGCCGCAATATGCAGCGTCTGATTTGGGTTTACACCATTTGCTAAGGCCGCTCCGTCCAAATGCTTAGGGTTAATATTATAATACGAAGAAGTTGTTCAAAGAAGGAATAACATTCTTTCCTTTCAAATATCCCTTTAAGAAGAGAGGCTAATAGTTGCAGTTCAGTGATCTCCTTTGGATGTTTATCCATTCATCTTTATTTGAAGGCAAATTCCTTACATAACCAACATATTTCAAATAAATCATCATCTGTAGTTAACATGTTAATTGCATACACAGATTGGTAAAAAGAAAGCCGAATCCGAATCTTGTCATGTATCTCCGAAGGCAACAGTTTTTATCTGCACATAAATACTGAAGCAGGTAACCACCAATGAAACAAATAAATCAGCAGTCACTGAATTTGCTGTATTAGTAGTGTGGTAACAAAATTTAGGTGACAAACTTTTGATAAACTCGCCAAGCACAAATCCTATTTCTTTTCCACAACTCTTTTCTACTGGAACAGATGTACATACTTTCACTCCTTCAAAATACCTGAAAGCAAAATTACAAACTGTCAGTACTGAATTACACCGTTTGACATTACTATTTTTCCTGATGCACGTACAGAACGTAATTTATTTGTCGTTCGAATCTGTGGCTGTTTCGGATGCATTTGTCTAAATACAGTGCAAATACTGATAGAAAACAAATACGGCGATATTTCCTACTTTTTGTGCTTAAGTATAATTGTGCTTCAGAGCAACATGTACTGCTCAAATGTGTTAGTATAAGGTGTTATGGAGTTAAGGTCCGATAATTTAATGAGAATATGTAGACGTTCAATGTAAAACAAGGGCTCAGTTGTGCGAAACTAAAGATGTCTTTAGTTAACGTATCGTTAAAACTTTGATCATTAAATATTGCATATACAACAATATTTTTGCTGACAAAATGTGATTTGTAAAAGCTACTCACATTTTTTTCAGCAAAAACACCTGTGAATTAGATAATGTACTTATTAGAACAATTAACATTTTGACCACTAACGAGCTCGTTTAGCTAACGATGCTTTGAACAACTGGGCCCAGCATGTCTTTTAGCGTTCTTTTAGCTAGACCGTGAAATCTGATACCAATATTTTGCGTATTTACACCAAATATTCGGTAACCCTGATTCTCTTGCCATACTTATCTTAAAATTGAAACAAATTTAGTTTGCTACTTGTTGAATTATCTACAACTGCTGGATAACTGACAATGTAAACTTGATTAGATGCCGCGTCTGATCTGGGTCTGCACTGTTTGCTCTGGCATGTCTGTTCGAATGCTTTGTATAAATACGGTAGCTTTCATGTATAAAGCCTTCCAGTCCTTCAAGTCCCACTCAAATGGATAGATCGATGTTATTGCATAAAAAGCAGTGTCGCACGTTATTAACAGCTCTGCATTAACCAACGAAAAGCCGTGTATTAACAAGCCAATTCACGCGCTGTTAATGCACGGCTACGCAACTTTCAATATGCTCGTATCGAAGCTATAGAATTGCTGCCGTCACGAGATGTCTACTGCCTTGCCCTAGAACGAGCATAGTCCGTGGAAATAGCGTTCACGCGACATCGGTGAAAAGGCGAAACAAAATAGTGCAAGAAGAAAACGCGAAATGTAGCCAATGTTTTCAGTTTCTATGTAATAACAGCGATCGGACATGGTTTTTCAGTGCATTAACATTCGCCAGGTCCCTTGAGAGGTGTTGAAAACCGCGGCCTTCGACCTCGGTTTTCAACACCTCCCATGGGACCTGGAGAATGTTAATGCATGAAAAACCATGTTTGATCCCTATATTGGTTGACTGACGAACATTGCAGACCCGGAGCACCTGCTCGTGAAGGTATGGTTATCTGAATATGTTGAATACAGACATCTTACCGACAAAGATTGTAGGTGATAGACTTTCTGGTCTGTGTATATTGTAGCGTCTCCTTGAATTTTAATTCATTCTGACTGAGACATTCATACACTCTCTTCTTTTGGGCTACAATACAGGCACTGTATTCAGCATGTACTGAAAACCAAAACATACAAAAGCTTGATAATAATGTCGCTGCCAAGTTTTTCTGAAAATATTTCTTGTTAACCTGTAGATTTCATGATCAATATCAAGGGAAGGGCCAATGTACTTGGAATTCCATGCTGAATGAAAATCTATCATCAAAGAAAAAAACTATTAGCGTAATGACATGCGTCCATTGAATACAGATTGGAACATGACTGACTTAAGCCTAATGTCCTTAAAATATAGAAATAAACATTTCAGTATTTAAAATTTTAGTATATACACGAACAAGTAATTTGTTTTAATATGTAAATAATGGCTGCCTTGGTAACTTTCTTCAAACTTTTTAATAAAACATGTTTACTGTAACAGTTGATATAATGCATGTATAGACTTATATTATATCATATGCCAATAAACCAGGAGATTGTGGTATAATGATAAATATATTTGTTATGAATAGTTCACAGTATGGCCTATTTCCATATGTACATCGGGGGTACATTAGTCTAAAGGAAAGTTGAGGTTTATGTCTTTGGCTAGGCCCGCCGTGGTTCAACTATTGGTTTTCATTTACTCTGGCATACAGTAGAATTAGCCATGAGTACTCGTCTTTGTTTATTATAGTGATTAATTTGATTTTTATGTTTTCGCTCGCTTTGATGCATTGACTGAGTTGGGAGCCTTTAGGCGAACCGAATTTTTATGTATTTCTGTATTAAGAGTAGCATCGGGACCCAGAGTGAAGTTAGCTGGCTGTAAAAGTGCTTTAACCCCTCCCCCCCCCCCCCCCCGGTGGTTCACTCTACTGACCGTTCTAAGGCGGTGGTCCCGGTGTTAGTCTTACTCTTTGTTGCTTTGTGGTTTATTCTACGAGGCGATTTTTTGTATGTCTTTCCGTGTGTCATTTTGTTTTTATGTTTTTCAGTCCTTTTAGTATTGCGATTACCTCGCTTGGGGAAGAGAGAGCTAATCTTGATGCTTTTCGTACGTTTGTTCGGTTTGTGCTTGTTTAGATTTGTCGGTTTCCTCTTCCTCTTGGGGTCTGGGAAGGGCTGCGGTTTGTGATTGTGGCACTCCCTGGACTTTTCTCTTACTTTTTTTTTAAAACAAGAAGCAACTGGATATCCTTGTTAAAATACCAAACATATTTGAGTTGCAAAATGATAATTTGGATTTAGATGATGTAAATTACACATTTTACTGCAGTGCTCTGTAGAACGAAGTACCTCATTGTGACCTATAGTGCGACATATTGTGTTATATAAACATTTTTATAACATACATGAGGTGACAAAATAAATGCTACATTAGGAAAAAAAATAAAGCTTTGGGTGTCAGTCTCAGCAACCTTTTATTGCCCGACTAGAAAGACGAATGCGGTTAGAGATTATGTACTAATACAATTCAAAATTATAATTTTATTTTTCATGTCATGACCCGAATTTAAGCAGCCTCCAACAAAGGAATTTATCAGCGTAACAAGTCATTATCGACTGCATCTTATACTATTTATTTACACAGAGTCTGTTATTTGCTGTAATACAAACTCCCATTTTAATATTCCATAACTATCTAGACAGACAGCGGTAGAGCGTCCACTTTGTGACCGGGAGGTTGCGGGTTCGATCCCCGGCCGGGTCATACCAAAGACTTTAAAATGGTACTAGCTGGTCTTTTGCTTGGCACTCAGCATCAAGAAAGTAGAGCTAGAACTGGTCAGCTCAGTGTCAGTATAATGTTACTGGGTGGAATATCATGTCAAAGTGTCTGGGGCCTGATATTTCAGTGAGGCAGCACTCTAAAAGTAAGCAATGAGTTCCTTGCCATATCCAGACACCATCGAGATATGACTGAAAGATTGTTGAAAGTGACGTTAAGCTCAAATCAAACAAACAATAATCAAAATTCAATTAGCACTGCTTATAAATTGATGTTTTATGTCTTTATGAACCCTATGACCGCTGTTGCCGCTATCATTAAAAACAGCCTATATACGGTGTGGTTTATATAGGGTTGCATCGCTTTTTCATATTTTCTTATTGCTCGCTTCGTCCACACATATGAAACAGGGTTTAAAATTTCTGCACATGACGTGAAAAATCAAAGTCTTTAATTTTCTTGTAAATAAATAAATAAATAAATAAATAAATATAATGATTAACAATTTGCTATCTGACAATTACCCAGAAGGCGTAAAAGACTAAAAACTCCGTAGTATATGGCAAATGTATTCCGCTGTTGAAAAAAAAAAAAGATTGAACGCCATGAGATATATTTCAAATCAAGATGTGCAGTAAAAGACCGTAGGAATGTCACAAATTAATATAACAGCAGAACATACACAGTTCTCTTATAATTAACTTGAAATTTTTTTCACGTACTGTGATGCAATCAAAAGATTCATTATTACAGACAAGTAGTGCTCAAGCAGAAATCATATACAGTAAAACCTCAATAGCTCGAATACCGATGGCTCGTTTACCATGGCTAATTCGAACTCGTTTTTGAGTCCCTTCGAATTCTTCCGACAGCTCAAGAAAACATATATTTAGGGAAAATTTATCATTTAATCACGAAATTGTATGTTGTGTGTACTCATTAGAATCTCTCATCGAGGCGATTCTAATGAGTACACTCAACATACAATTATTGTGTAGAAATTGAAAAGACTTCCCTAAATTATCGCTATTTGCTTCCTGACCTGGTACCATAATTAACTCTCAGTGGCTATAGCTGCCCATATCTCGAACAAATTTCCATGGTCCCAAAGATGTTCGAGCCATTGAAATTCGATTGTATTGTGAAGTGTAATGACGAATAGCGAACATCTTGATTAGATTCTACAGAATAGACTGAGTCATACATCATCTGTGTTGCATTTCCACCCAAATACTGTTTGACACTAAATATTGGGATACCTTAACTGCTTATCCAAATACATGTGTGTGAGCAAATCCATTTTAATACCTGTTGAAGTGTGTAAAAACTGCTTGATAAATTAGGATTCTGATCAGAAGCGGCATTCTGTAGCGTTTGACCGTAGTCTACACTATTTGTGCAGGCATGTCTAACCAAATAGTTCGGGTAAATACGATGAATGAAAGCCAGAAAATGATAGTGAAGCTAATGAAATGACAACATATGTGTCTGACTTCAGCTCATTGGATTCAGTATTTCCTCATCTGATTAATTATTTCCTGTTTGTTCGTTTATTCCTTTATTTTCTAGAACACATTCCATATGGGCCGCGTCAAGCGAAAAAGTGCCTTCGAGCATGCGCAAAATGTGCGGATTTATATCATCCTGTGCATGCGCAAATTATCATCCGGGTCTTTGCTCTAAATTCGTACATTCTGAAGTATCCAGTGATTCAGTTAGCGGACAGTGAAGACCCTGATCAGACTGCGCGAATGCGCAGGCTGACTGAGCCTTCGCTGTCCGCATATGCCCGAAGAACGTTTTCGTGCGGCGCTGCCAATACGTCACAAATGATAAAATGCACTATTTTGCATATCAGTGTACGTGTACTTTAATCCGGATGTTCTTTTTAGGCAAGGTCGCCAGGCATGTATTATATATACACACAGCGGAGACATTTGGCAAACCAATGTGCTTGTCCAGTTCATGTCTTATTTAGGCATATATTGGACAGGGTTTTAATAACGCTACGGACGATAGGTTATGCTGGCCATCAGATATACTTTCAATATACATTAACGCGTATTAGCGCAGTCCTTAATTTTTGTATGATTATTTATTTTTGATGAGATCAATGTACTTGCAATTTTGGCCACATATGCGCGCTCTTCGGCATTGAAGTTTAAACTGAATTGTTGTCGGATGAATGTAACTACCTCCATGAAAAATGACACCGGTCATGTAGAGTGATGACAGACTGTGTGCAATATAGTTTATCGTGCAAAAAATGTAAGAGAAAAGTCCAGGGAGTGCCACAATCGCAGCCCTTCCCAGACACCAAGCAAGAGGAAGAGGAAACCGACAAACCCAAACAAGCACAAACCGAACAAACGTACGAAAAGCACCAAGACCAGCCCCCACTCCCCCGCCCAAACCCCCCAGCCGCAAGCGAGGCAACCGCAACGCCAAAAGGACCGTAAAACACAAGAACTCACTTTTGCTTTACTGTAACCAATATATGAAGATAACTCCCAGCCCAGCTGTTGTAGGTAAACATTTGCTGCGGCGTACTTACTCACAAACATAAAGACACACACCTCCAGACTACGCATACAGGATATTAAATGATAAATAGATAGCGAGTGTCCAGAAAGCCTGCGCGGACGATGATGTTTATTACCACTAAAAGCATAGATGAGTGTTATTCCTGTCATGAAATCAATTATGGGCACCCATACCACCTAAGGAGAGAATAGGGTAAATGATTAACATGATGAAGACGCTATCCGAATGGCCAGCTGGCGGGAACGTATTCCAATTCCGAAAAGCTATTTTGTAATAATCATATTCAGATACATGTAGTATACGTATGCTTAGAATAAATATTTGATGATATCCGAGCAGTATGGATAAATACACAGGTCATGTACTGATCGCCAAAATCTGGTATAGATGCCATAACCTGATTTCTAATAATGTTCCGAGTTATTTCAGTCTTCAGAGATTACAAAGGGACATGAGTTGTTGCTGTTGGAAAGCACTGCTGCCAAAGTCCTATGTCTCCGCCATTTAAAGGTCCGCTGATGAATCCGCAATGTCCAAAACTGCACATAGCTAGCAACGTGGTTTAAAACTAATGTGGTTTTCACACCCGCATTTTTTTCAACTGATTTTTCCATGGCGGTTTCTCTGTTGCATTCTTATTTGCTGGTGCGTTGTAGGTTTCTTATTTGCTGGTGGGTTGGGGCTTGAAGATATGTTTTTGGCTTGGCCCGCATTGGTTCAACTATTGGTTTTCATTTACTCCGGCATACAGTAGAATTAGCCATGAGTACTCGTCTGTGTTTATTATAGTGATTAATTTGATTTTTATGTTTTCGCTTTGATGCATGGACTGAGTTGGGAGCCTTTATGTGAACCGAATTTTTATGTATTTCTGTATTAAGAGTAGCATCGGGACCCAGGGTGAAGTTGGCTAGCTGTAAAAGTGCTTTAAAACCGCCGCCCCCCCACCCCGGTGGTTCAATCTACTGACCTTTCTAAGGCGGTGGTCCCCCGGTGTTAGTCTTACTCTTTGGTGCTTTGTGGTTTATTCTACAAGGGGATTTGTTGTATGTCTTACCTTGTGCCATTTTGTTCTTGTGTTTTTCAGTCCTATTAGCATTGCGATTACTTCGCTTGGGGAAGAGAGAGCTAATCTTAGTGCTTTTTGTACTCTTGATGTCTGGGAAGGGCTGCGGTTTGTGATTGTGGCACTCCCTGGACTTTTCTCTTAACTTTTTTGTCATATATGGCGTTTGTTTTGTCAGTGTTTGTTGCTCATTTCTTCTTTCGATGCCTCAGGACAACTGTACTTCATGATTGTGGCGTTTCCTGGGTACTTTTATTTACATGTTTGACACTTAAATTGGTCGATGGACTTATCGTAAGAGCGCTCGATTTGCTAATCGGGTTTCGTAGGGTCACATTGCAGTCGGGTAAGGTCAATTTGCCGATCATTTGACGCATCTAGCTCATACTCACTATGTCCTGTATTGAAAACAGAATGCAGAGGCGGCGGACTAAGGCAGACACTGGCACTTACTGTTGACGGTCAATCCAAGAAAACACAGTTGTATAATTGTAAGCGCAAATAAAAAATAATGTTTAAAGAAACATTGAACCTTAGAGTATCAGGCAGCTCTCGATAAGGCACTTTTCAACCAAAAAATATTGTCATTTGTCTTTCCTCCCCACGAAAATATGTACTGTAGGAACACAATAGAAGCGCCTCAATAAGGCGCATCTGATGAGTACCCTAATAAATGTTACTGTAGAAAAATATGAAGTAAGCTATCTGGATTCTCATATCTGGATCACCGCCATGTTGGAATGTTGCCAAAATACACGAAAAAGGCTGACGTGTTATATCGACGCACACGAATGAATTTGTTAACTATAATAGATATTTGAACAAGGTTGGTATGTTCATCGATGGTGAATTCATACTAATCGGCGTCAACCTCTGTTTTAGAGGTGCGGCGCCTGCCTATTTATGTATGGGGTAATGTCTAGGCCTTTGCTTTGTAATGCTTGTGATAATACACTTTTCTTTGTGATGTTTCACTGATGAGGTAGAATACCCCTATACGGGCTGAACATTGGTTTGTAATTTAAAACCACATCAGTATAAAGGGCGAGGTTTTATACGAGAAAAAACTGGGTTAAGCATTCTGTAACACATAGTGCAAAGTCAAGGTCAGGAAATACGACCGCAAACAGTTCCTTGCTAACTTTAAATACACTTGAAACCCACTGAATATTAATTATGCCCCCGCCTAATTGAAGAATAGCGGATGGGCATTAAGATTTACCCCTGTCCGTCCCGTACGTCTGTCTGTCCGTCCGTCCGTCCGTCCGTCCGTCTGTCCGTCCGTCCGTCTGTCCGTCCGTACGTCCCACTTCGTGTCCGGGCCATAACTCCCAAACCGTATGGAATATATTCATGAAACTTCACAGGTGCATACATCACATTGAGACGATGTGTCATGAACAAGGAAGACAACTCTTGCATTTTTGGTTTTTGAATTATTTCCGCTTGACTTAGTTCCATATAGTTAACTGTGTCCGGGCCATAACTCCTAAACCGTATGAAATATATTCATGAAACTTTACCAGTGCCTGCATCACACTGAGACGATGTGTCATGAACAAGGAAGACAACTCTTGCATTTTTGGTTTTTGAATTATTTCCGCTTGACTTAGTTCCATACAGTTAACTGTGTCTGAGCCATAACTCCTAAACCGTATGAAATATATTCATGAAACTTTACCAGTGCATGCAACACACTGAGAAGATGTGTCATGAGCAAGGAAGAAAACTCTTGGATTTTGGGTTTTTTAATTATTTCCCCTTGACTTAGTTCCATATAGTAAACCGTGTCCGGGCCATAACTCCTAAACCATATGGAATATATTCAGGAAACTTTATGGGTGCATGCATCACACTGAGACGATGTGTCATGAACAAGGAAGACAACTCTTGCATGTTTTGTTTTTGAATTATGTTCCCTTGACTTAGTTCCATAAAGTAAACCGTGTCCGGGCCATAACTCCTAAACCGTATGGAATATATTCATGAAACTATACAGGTGCATGCATCACATTCAGACGATGTGTCATGAACAAGGAAGACAACTCTGGCATTTTTGGTTTTTGAATTATTTCCCCTTGACTTAGTTCCATATAGTTAACCGTGTCCGGGCCATAACTCCTAAACCATATGGAATATATTCATAAAACTTTACAGGTGCATGCATCACATTGAGACGATGTGTCTTGAACAAGGAAGACAAGTCTTGCGTTTTTCGTTTTTGAATTATCTTCCCTTAATTTAGTTCCATATAGTAAACTGTGTCCGGGCCTTAATAATAACTTCATGGTATACCTGTTACAATTACATATAAACCCTTTTTCTGAATGGCATTTGGCGGGGCATCGTTGTCCTATGGACACTTTTTCTAGTGATATATGTTTTCCTGATATGAATGAGTTTGAAAAAAACGCATACTTGAAATTAATTTCAATTCTAATAACGCTTTCAGGCATCATCTCATTCATTTAAGATTAATATCTGTATCTAATGCACAATGTCAGTTCATTAAGCAAGACTATATTTGAGTATTTGAGACGCACCGAATTTATTTCCTGTCTCTGGTAAACGATCAGAAAAGAAGTTTCAGCTCGAGCCACTGAGAGTTAATTATGGTACCAGGTCAGGAGATTAATCTTTTCGACTTTAGTTTTCTGAAGTTGAACTTTCTATCTTTGAATTTGGACTTGTCTTATATTGTGAAAAAGACAAAAATCACAAACAGGCTCACTGCGGATTTATTAAAGGATTAATTTTGCTCTGACTTCCAGTTTGTAGCCTAGCTCTCAGCTTTGTTTCATCACAGTGTTGGAAATTTAACTTATATGTATTTCTGTGTTGATTCACTGATGATAAGGGGAATCCCAACTTGGACCAAACAAATATGCGTAGCTCAAACTGTATTGACATTCTTTCCATGACACAGTGAACATCCAGACATTAATATAAATCGAGCATGACATAACACATTGCCCAGACAATAAAACATAGCTGTTATAAGATAACACAACTTAATTATAGTAAATGTAAAAAGAAAGTAGTCTGTTCACATTTACTAAAATTAAGGGTTCTTATCTTCACATTAGCTATGTTTTTATTTAAACACTATCACAGTCTCACAGTTATTTTATGACATTGCACAATAAGAGAGTCTGTAGAAGACCTACTACTCTTTTCTTGTTACATATTCCATTGTATCGGAATAAATAGATAAGACTGCGTTTCTTCTAATTGCAGTGCTTTCAAAAACATGCTAGTCTGGCCTAGAAATCTTGACACTTCTGCTGTTTTGATGTATGTGTGTGTGTGTGTATATTGCTCTCAATCGACATTCCTTTATGTATCTTCACTGCAATGATATGAGTACCTTGTTGCGGCCCTATAGCTTCTCCCCGTACTTTTCTATAATGTAGGTTATATGTTCTGCTTTTTGTTTGTTTGGTGAATGATATAAGCGTAATCCAGGCCCTTTGAAAATTTATGAGGATCCAAGACGAGGACTATCTGGCACAGAAAACATGACACATTAGGTATTTTCGATATTTTATGAGAGTGTTATCATGGTCTTAGGAGTCATTTTTTTAGAACGCATCGTTTACAATTTCGAACAAAAATGGTAAGGGGTCATGTGTCCACATGTAAATGGTCAGAACGGTACATGTAAATGTGAACGGATACTTACGGGCGAGGTTATCACATAACTGCGTCACACCCTTTTGCCATGTCTGTGGGTCAGCTATTGTTCGGAGGCTGTTAAGCTCTTTGCTGGCACTGCAGTCGTGGTAAAGATGCACAAGACAGTCAACGGACTTGTCAAAGTACCCGGATCTGCAAAACGAAATGCCGTGTCAACCTTAACTCTTTATCATACGTGCTCCAAAATTTAATTATCCTATTTTACTACCTGATTATATGTCTAAAACTGTTGGATGTTAGATAGTGTAAAACCTTATCAGACGCCACGTTCTACGGTATCTGATCCGGCTTCACCATTTACTCAGGTCTGTCGTTTCTAATACTTAGGGTGTATACGATATGATCCAGCACAGGACAAAAGCTGCAATAAGACCTGTGTGACCAGCAAAGACCGATCAGTCAGTACATCCACCCAGTAAGGCAAGGGCTCCTGTTTATTCATCTTAAGACAGACCAGAGGCTGTAGAATACACACGCGATCAGCGAAGACTTTGATCAGACTGCGCGTATACGCAGGCTGATCTGAGTCCTCGCTGGTCGCACAAGTGTAGTTGTAGGTTTTGTCGTGCGCTGGCTCATATATCAATTAATGTTCCATCATCAAGTCACTAAGAAGTTCCATGGGATTCTTATATATGGTTTCAGAGACCAAATGCATTCCCAAGACTGATAGCTAAGAAATCGAAAAACTCATATCAGATTGTAAACTCATATCAGATTGTACATTCGAACAAAAGTATTTCATGCAACACATTTATGCCTAGGTGACTCTTCTATCTCTCTTTGGACAAGTTCATTTCCATCTGAAGGCGTATCGTTTTTTTTCATTATTATTTTTTATTATAAAATTTTATGTACATAATGCAAACAGTGTAGACAGATCAGCCGCGGCGTTCTGCGGCGTCTGATCTGGATCTACACTGTTTGTCAATGTTCCTTCTATGGGGTGTCAGGCATACATAGGATACTCACTCGTTTTATTTCCGGTCCGGTGCATTCCATTGTATATTCCATGTATTGTATCCAGTGTGGACAGCGAAAGCGTCTGGTCAGAGAGTGTGGAACTGAGGGCTTTGATGATTTGTTGTTTGTCATGTAATATTAAGTTGTTCTGTTTAATTCCTCATCATATTTTACACGTCACAATTGACATTTTATACTTCACATTTCGGTTTCCATATTTGATATATATTGTGTGAAATATAAAGAATAAATTATAAATCAGTTTGAAATTAAAGTACTCGAAGCTTGAAATTCAAAGCCAAAAGCGCATAAAGACAGTAATTACGAAGTTGGAATTCGCGGCTTACAGGTTGTCCGCTTGCTACTAAAGAGTTGAAATGTAGACGGTAGGGAATAAGGTTTGCATGAATTCTTGTTTAATGAAGCATTAAAATCAACCAATTTCCGCGTCACCCGGGGATCAACTGGTGTTTTTCTTTTGCTCCCGTATTTCAGTGATCTCCACATGGCTCAACACGTCGATTCTGTTGTCCTCATCTTTGTTTTATCATAGGCTTTATCTGTTATTTATTTGTTGCCATTAATTGTTCATGGACGAGTTAGACCTTCACGCTGACCGAATAAATATATGTTTTTACCACCATCACAAAAACATACCTATATAATATTGACTCCCTTAAACCCCAATTTTATAGTGTAAAACTGGGATTTACAGAGGTAAACATTATTTTCCTTTTTTCTACTCAAAACATAGATTGTGGGAACTCGTTAGAACCGCCTCGCCGGGGCAGTTCTAACAAGTACCCACAATCTATGTTTTGAGTAGAAATATGAACAATATCAGAGTTATTTATCTGAAAATTTTCAGTTTTTAGAGGTGAAATTTTCTACATATTTGAATAGGCATGTTTACGTAATGCTATGGAAAAAAAGGTAAGAGAAAAGTCCAGGGAGTGCCACAATCACAAACCGCAGCCCTTCCCAGACCCCAAGAGGAAGAGAAAACCGACAAATCTAAACAAGCACAAACCGAACAAACGTACGAAAAGCACTAAGATTAGCTCTCTCTTCCCCAAGCGAGGTAATCGCAATACTAAAGAAATGAAAAACACAAGAACAAAATGACACACGGAAAGACATACAACAAATCGCCCCGTAGAATAAACTACAAAGCAACAAAGAGTAAGACTAACACCGGGACCACCGCCTTAGAACGGCTGATGGCCTACCAAGGCGGTTTTTTATGGTTCTATTTGTTAAATGTTGTGTAGCGTTTCACTTACAGATGTTAGTCTTTTAACAAGTATGTAATTTTAAGATATATACAGTTAAGTTCCGGTGACAGAGTTGCCACCTTTTAAGGAAAGGGTTGCCAGCTCTGCTTGGCAGCTGTTCTTCTTGTAGCTGTTTAATTGTATTTGTCTGTCTTTCCCTTTGATGCCGAGAACTTGAAGTAGACCTGATGGCATCGGTTCCTCAGTTCACTTATTTACTTTACTTAACAAAGAAAAAGAAAGAGGTAAAACAGATATAGCAGAGTGTCAACCGGGTTTATTTAAAATTTCGAAATTCAGAAAGCGTCAATGTCATATGAGCTTTGCATTTAATATTACTATTTACTCGAGAATAATAAGATAATTGTGTTGTGAATATGCCAAGGCTTATAAAACTGCAGGTAAGATAAGCGTCACGACACTTAGCATTCTGACAGTTCCATATAACATGTGTCGTCGATACTACCAACAATCAAGGCTGTTTTTCTTTCGTGGAAAAATAAGGAAAACAAAAATTGCATATCTAAAGCTATTTTTACGAAATGTATAGTTTCATAGATATTACGTAATAATTGAGATAAGGGATATTTTTTCCGGTTGCCTTAGCTCATGTCAACTAGTTACCTTCCACAAGTGATTTGGCTTAGGGGATTAACGCAGCTGTTTTGTTCAAGTATAACTGATATAAACAGTCAATCAATTGAAGTTCTTCATTTCCTTCACTGTTACAAATTCTTCTCAGTTGTTTATTTCATTCACACATATTTCAGGATAAAAGAGATAGGAGGTAAATGTCTTTTTCTTATTTCTTCATTAAAACATATATTGTGGTACTCATAAGAAACGCCTTGGTGAGGTGCTTTTACTGAGTATCACAACACATGTTTTAATAGGGGAATAAATAAAATATCGATTGAAAAAAATGCCTTATTTAGAGCTGCGCTACAAATACGACGTTTAAACGTTTAAAGGAAATTGTCTTGGCTTTAAACAGAATTAACTTATATCGAATGCACTTTAAGACTTTAAAAGAGAAATAGAGCTTTAGGCTCGTTGTGAATAACATTGAATTCATTATTTTGTACGTTTTCCTCTACTTCGGTAGGTAGCGAATGTTCTAAGCAGACAGCAGAGGATTTCGTTGCACTGATACTAGTCTCAGTCCTGAATACATTCGCAGATAACGTATCAATACGTCTATTTCTAATTCGTTCATTTCACCTTACCATCAATGGAAAATGCTATTTTGAAAGTTGACTATTGTTTGGAAATTCCTGTTTCTTGACACACAAACTGACTACCCATATTACTTAGCATCATTTTAACAGGTACTGAATATAGGGATCAAACATGTTTTTTCATGCATTAACATTCGCCAGGTCCCGTGGGAGGTGTTGAAAAACGAGACCGGAGGCCGCGGTTTTTTTAACACCTCCCAAGGGGCCTGGCGAATGTTAATGCATTGAAAAACCATGTTCGATCGCTATTATTGCATCAAAACTGAAAACATTTGCTACATTTCGCGTTATTTCTTGCACTATTTTGTTTCGCCTTTTCACCGGACGTAATTTCCACGGACTATGCTCATTCTAGGACAGGGCAGTACACATTTCCTGACGGCAGCAATTCTGTGGCCCCGGTACGAGCATATTGAAAGTTGCGTAGCCGTGCATTAACAGCGCGTGAATTGCCTTGTTAATACACGTCTGTTAATATGCTTTTTATGAAATAATGACTGTTACTAGCACGATGTCATGATAGGAAGAGTGTTTATTTATAAAATGTATCCACGACACTCACATTTTTAGGGAACTGAACACACTTTAGAGAGTCTCTGTTATATTTTACAAGGAAGACAACTTTTATGACTTCCTCTATGCTTTTGTACACACAGAGCTTCTTCTGAAAATGCGCCTTCTCTGATATGAATGAATGTGCTTTCATGGAGAGCAAATTATTTCCTTTTATAGTAGAGCCATTTATTGGGTGGATTGTTTACAATGGAGCCAAAGTAAACAACACCAAAATTTCCTTAATGTTGTTGTCCATGTGATTATCATTGACCAATAAACTCAAACTGCGCATTTACAAGTACGAAATCGAGTTCACGATTATTTATAGCCATTATTCCCTATTCTTGTCACTATGACGCCAGAGTGCCATGTAAACAGAGGTTTCTGTAAAACCTGGACTGGGACATTGGCAAACAGTGCAACCAAGATCAGATGCCGCAGACCGCGGCGTCTGATCAAGGTCCGAATTGTTTGCTTGAATTACAAGAAGATAAGGGTTAGATAAAATAGTCTGGAATATATTCCAGCCAAAGACAATCGACCCACCAGTGCTGCCAGTGTTATGATTAGAAGTGAGCTAAACGCATTTTGATAGACTTGTTCTCCAAGTTTCCCCTAAGTTCGTATTGGGTATTATATTGCTGGTGCTAGTGCTCATGGCGGCCATAAAACGTCTCCCCCGTACTTCCACATAGTGTAGTTTATATTTCCTGGCCATTTCCGGGATTTTTGAAACTGAGGGTCACTGATTGGACCAAACTGTCGGGTACTTTTGATTTTTGTGTGAGTGTGCTCATTGCGCGCGCAAAAGTCATACCGTCTGGAATATATTAGCGCTCAAGTGTAATGTCTTCTTGAATATATTGCATAGTTATGTAATCCGCCTAAACCAAAGATAATGATACTTACACGCAATAATGTCTTATGGTCTGTGTGTCTGTCCCCGCAAGAACATTTGTGGCGTTGTGGCCGTGCGTTATGTTGTACAGACATCTTATCACCTCCTCCGTGCTGTCTTCTGGGCACATACATGCGTACAAGTAGAAAAGTAGTACCAGAACTAACACTAAAATAGAAATAAACAGAAACACACATCATTGGTGGGACAGTGACATATAGAGGTAAATTAAGTCTTAGACATAAAAATAAGATGAGTCTGGCTCATTAGTCTTATCACCGTTAAGATACTTGATACAATAAAATCTGGTATACTTTCAATAACGACTGAAATGTAGAGGCTCGTTTGGGGAATTTAATATTGGGTAATTGATTATTGGCTTATTTATCTGTTTCACAAATAAACTCATATTAGCCAGCACACAGCAGTAATCATATTTACCCTGGGCTCAGCGGAGAGTCACACCAACCTGAATATCTGATCAAAAGAGTGAGCATACTATGGATATGTAGACTGATCTGTCTTCACTAGGCACACTTTCTTTAATTTTAAGGATGTGCTGCGCATTATGACACCCGAAACATGAACTGTCCAGTGGACACTTTAGAACTTTAATAATAATGTAATGTAAATATTGATCAACTTCCTTATAATTGTATAATCCACTTTGGAAAGCAATAAAACCAAACTCGAATTATGTACAATTACATTTATTAAAATATTTATTTGCACTAATGAATAACATAAAAACGGAGCCGGCAATCTCTGCAAAATGACATGTGCTTCCAGAAAAGTCTAAGATCGGCCTGAAGAACCTGCGCAGGCTGAGCTTAGTCTTCACTGGGCACACATGTAAACTGTATGTACTGCTGTATCCTGGCCACTAAGGAATAAAAAATAAATCCGTTCTTGAAAGCTAAGTAAAAATACATTTTTTTCTACACACGTTAATGCCTACACTTTCATTCACGCTCTTCAAAATAATATAATGTGGAATAAACAAGATATGTCGCCTAAACTCACGCTTGTTAATCAAATAAAAAAATAAAACTAAGACCTTAAAACCCAGTATATCCATTTTAATGGATATAATTTGGGTTGAAGAACATCTTCCATAGCTATCGGTTTACCATTTATAAACAAAATGAATTGTATGATTTGAAAACTAGCTAAGAAAATACAAGATCTTAAGAACATTGAGGGAAACCTTTAAGATAAAATGTCTAAAAATGGTAAGAGAAAAGTCCAGGGAGTGCCACAATTACAAGCCGCAGCTCATCCCAGCCACGAAGAGGAAGTGGAAACGGAAAAAAAATAAAAAATAAAAAACAACAACAAACAAACAAAACAAACAAACAAGCGCAAATAGAACAAACTTACGAAAAACACTAAGATTAGCTCTCTCTTTTCCAAACTAGTCCGTGATCTTGACCTCTAGGGCATAGGGCCATAGGGTGGGGAAAGTGTTGAATAAAATTTTGGACCAATGTCTATAATCATGCCAAATACAAAGTAAATCAATGCAAGGATTAACAGAAATAAGAGATCTTAAAAACTTTGACACAAAATTTTAACATAAATTTCTCCAAAAACAAGTCCATGACCTTGCCCTCTAGGTCATAAGCAGTGGTGTGGACAGTGCTGATAAGAATTTTGGACCAATATCTATTATCATGTCAAATATAAAGTAAAATCATTCGAGTATTAAAAAATAAGAGATCTTAAACTTTTGACGCAAAAATATCTTTGATCGGACCAAATATAAAGTAAATCCATACAAGGATTTCGAAATGAAGAGATCTTAAAAACTTTGAAGCAAAACTAAAACATAAATTTCTAAGTCCGTGACATTGACCTGTAGGTCATGAGCAGATATGGGGATAGTGCCTAATAAAATTTTGGACCAACATCTAAAAGCACACAAAATATAAAAATATCCATTTCAGGATTTAGAAAATATAAGATATTAAAATGTTTTACGCAAAACTTAAACGTAAGCAAGGGTGGGAATATTACCAAATAAATTTTCTGACCAATATCTAAAATCATGCCAAATATAAAGTAAATCCATGCAAGGATTTAGAAATAAAGAGATCATAAAAACGTTAACGAAACAGTTTAACATAAATTTTTTAAGTCCGTAACATTGACCTCTAGGTCATAAGCAGGGTTAGGAATAGTGCCGAATAAAATTTTGGACCAATATCTATAATAATGTCAAGTACAAGGTAAGTCCATACAAGGATTTGGAAATGAAGAGATCTTGAACACTTTGGCACAGAGCTTTAGCATAAAATTTCTGTCTGCGACCTTGACCTCTAGGTCATGAGCAGGTGTGGGGATAGTGCCGAATAAAAGTTTAGACCAATATCTATAATCTGCCAAATATAAAGTTAATCCATACAAGGATTTAGAAATGAAGTGATTTTGAATACTTTGACACAAAACTTTAACATAACTTTTCTAAGCTTGTAATCTTGACCTATAGGTCATAAGCAGAGATGGGGATAGTGCCCAACAAAATTTTGGACCACCATCTATAATCATACCAAATATAAACAAACTCTATCGCAGAATTTAGAAAATATAAATATAAGGTTTTAAAACTTTAACGTAAAGCTGACGCCACCGTCGAAGCCAACACCAACGCCGACGCCGGGGATGGGGGTGGGGGGAGTGGAGGGGGTGGGCGTAGTACAATAGCTCTTCCTGTACTTCGTACAGGCGAGCTAAAAATGATAAATAAATCGACAAAAAAAAAAAAAAAAAAAAATACACATCACTCCCGATAAAGTACTTGTTGCAAATATACTGATTAGAATGAGCCATCGCACGCCGAAACCTACAATCAGACCTGTGTACCCAGCATAAATCAGCCAGTACATCAACCCAGTATAGCAAGATTTCTCATTTACCTCTCTTTGGATAGCCCGAAGGCTGTAGAAGGCACATGCGATCAAAGACAGCTCAGCGGATGCACGGGCTGATCTGAGTATTTGCTGGTCGCAAAAGTCTAATTGTAGATTTTGTCGCGCGCTGGCCCATTTGTCTTGTTTCTCCACGAAACATATATTGGACAGTAATAAAAAGCGTCTCGTGTAGCCGCTTTTAACCTTTCTCTTGCTGAACAGGAATGCCCTGTCTTAACAAACAATGTAGATCCAGATCAGTTGGCTTCTGAAGAAGCCAACTATCTGGATCCGCATTGTTTGTCATTAATTATGTGAATTTCTATCAAAAACCTGGATCAAGAAATCTAACTGGCCGAAAATTAGAAGTGGGCGTGACATCTTAATTTATTCAGCATGGCAAAAGTTAAGAAATAGACGCCTTATGTTCATGGGAGGAAGCAATAACTGTACATTTCTGAACACCCCTCTTACCTAGAGTTATATGATCCATTTCCATTATATTATATAGCAAATAAAGGGAAAACATTTTGGTTACTTAGTACAATAAATCATGTTTGTGCAGTACCAATGATGAATCGAAATAACAAACCAGTTAAAAGCATACATTGTGGATGGTCCTGTTTGTGGTTTTCTTGTGTTCTGGTTTTAGATCGCTATCGAGACCTTAACATTTTTTCATCACAGTGTTTGAGGGAATATGCAATCTTTTTTATGTTTATTTTACTACACTGCAGCTGGTATTAGTGCGTGTGGCGGCGGTAGAACGTCTCCCCGTACTTTACCATAGTGCAGATTATATTCCGTTTCCTTTGGGATCACTGGGCCCATTGTGGTATATTTGAAAATGGAGTTCTGCTCATGTATACGCTAGAGGGCGTAAGCAGTGTTGCAAACTTCATTACTGCTTATGAAGAGTCTCAATAAAACCGAGACTCCCATTTTCTGATCCGTAGTGTGTTCTTGGTTTCCAAAGGCAACCTTTTTGATGTTTATTTCACTGCGATGTTTCACAGATGAGGTAGAGGACCCCTATGTGGACCGAACATTTGTTTGTAATTTGGAGCTACATCAGAATCAAGGGTGAGGTTTCGTGCCAGTAAAACTGGTTTAAGACCCTCACAAGCAGGGTTTCTACTGACCGTTCCAAGACGGTTCCACTGTTGCATTTCTTCTCAGTTTGTGTGCTAATGGTTTCATATATGGTGTTTGTTTTGTTATTATTTGTTCCTTCTTTTAGTGTCTTTGGAAGGCTGTGTTTTATGATTGTGACATTTTCAGAGTATCTTCACTTATGTTAAAGAAGGAAAACGGGGTTGAATTAAAAAATTCGCTTAATACTATATAATGTATAGCTATTTCAAGCAAACACACAACGTCTCAACAGCGTCGTTACAACGCCACGACAATGTGGAGACATTGTTACAGTGTTTCCGCGACGTTGTGTATTAGCTGGGTTCCATCCCCTATTCTATTGCCGTCGAACTTCAATGGCTCGAACATCCCGGGGACCATTGAAATTTGTTCGATATTTAGTAGTTCGAGCCACTAAGGGATAATCGTAGCACCAGGTCAGGCAGCAGATGGGGATATATTTTTTCCGAATTTCTATAAAGTAATGGTACGTTGAGTGAAGTTATCAAAATCGCCTTGATTAGTATATAGATTTTCATGTTAAATAAGAAACAAATCCTAAAATATCCAGAAATATTTGTTTTCTTGGGTTGTGGAAAGAGTTTCCTAGGGACTCAAATACGAGTTCGAAACATCCACAGTAAACAAGCCATCGGTGTTCGAGTCATTGAGGTTTTACTGTATGTAGAAAACAAGGGAAACAAGGGATTGACATAGATCTCCTGTTTGCTTTTTTGCATACAATCCATTTCTGAAAAGAGGTTTTTGAGAGTAAATACATTCCCATCACGAAAACATACCTATATAATTTTGACCCCCCACTAAACCCCATTTTATATATTAAAACTGGGGTTTACAGGAGTATACATTATTTTTCTTATTTCTGCTCAAAACATAGATTTTGGGTACTCGTTAGAACCGCCTCGGCGAGGCGGTTTTAACGAGTACCACAATCTATATTTTAAGGAGAAATATGAAAAATATCGGAGATTTTTATCTGAAAATTTTCAGTTTTTGGAGATGAAATATTCTATGTATTTGAATAGACCTGTTTTCGTAATGTTTTAGAAAGTCTCCTTTTCAGAAGGGAGGCAACAATCATTTGTGATTGTATGCCACAATATATTCAGTGGCGTAGCCAGAACAGAAATATTGTTACGCACTACCTCGAAAAATCGTTAAAAAATATGCTTAGAATAGCTTCCAAAGTAGGGGCTACCCTTAAAGTAAAGAATTTGCTCCATCGGGGAGCAAATTCATTTCCTTAAGAGCAACTCCTATAGTAAAGAAGCAAAATATTATATGTTAATGCCACTTTACTGTAAATAATTTTCTTACGCATGCTACGCACACGCGTAATTTGCGTAATTAGCGCTAGGACTATGGACATGAAAGTGTATCCGTGCGTCTGCAACATTAGTTCCGCCAGACAAACGCCTCCACAGAATATTTGGAAAGTGTTCATATCCATCCAAATGCAATTTGACATATGGATATAATCTTGACAAATATATATGCAAATGCGCGGAATACTTTACATATAAACGATTAAATGACAGAATAAATGAATATAAAGGGGTATGAATACACTTGATAGTTATTCTGCCATTTTGTACAAGGCAGAAAACTTTATATACTTTCTCTGTTTGAGTTCCAGCACAAGAAGAATTGCTAGAAAGGGTTCTACTCTAAAAGGAAAGAATTTACTATCTGTAGGAGCAAATTTTTCTATTAGGGTGGACCATTTTTCAAAAGAGACCAAAAAAGTTTTGACACAATTACCTCCCCAGAAAGTGTACTCATTTGCCCGTTAAAAATCCCCTTCTTGCCGTCAAATCAGTCGTCTTATCAGAACCTGACGCATTACTTAACATCTAGTGCGAGTTCCAGTACTCAGTTTTAGCTATCCATAGAATCGTTAAGACATTCGATATAGAAAGAAAACCCAGGCATGTCTGTATATAAAACAACTGTATAGTAGATGCGCATACATTGCATTTTGCAAAAAACATACATGTGTCTATGGAGGCCAGGTGACACTTAACAAATTCTAAGTATACACAATCTTGAGCATTCGAGTTAAAATCACTAAAAAAGAAAAAAAAAGTAAATGCTCAAATCAGATAGCAAGATGTTTATTTCCTCATGCATATATATATATGCAAATACGAAGCCATGAGTGACTGTGCGGTTTTCCGCATTTAAGGGAGAGTACTCTGTTTTCCTGTCTGACATCATTTGTTGTTTTTTTTTTTAATTTCGTATGCAAACTGCATTTCAAATAAACCTTTTACCATTTTCTATAGCATTTAGTAGGAATTATATAGAAAAGGATTTAAGAAGTCCAATATGACTACTACGATAAACCTGTAGCAGAACGTTTGATTGCAAATTTTATGACACCAGTTTTATTGCAAATTTATGACACCATTTTGAAGGGCACATTTCCAATTTTACCAGACAGTATATACGTACTATACGCTTAGTAGAACTTGCAGCTGCTTGGCAAAACTCTAAGCACGTATCATGCAAAATTCATGCATTTTTTTGCAAAATGCAATTAGTTTCAAATTGCTATACAGCGGTTTTGTATGAACCAATATCCAAGCTTAATATATACAAAAATCAACCTTTTATTATCTACAAAGTAATGAAATATAGAGAATTATTAATGAAATAAAATGCATATTTCGAAAAAGTTATATTTTCACTAGTGAAAATATAAAACTTATATTTTCACTCCTCTGAGAAGTAAAAAATATAAGATCTGGAACTACTTTTTTTCTTATTTACATTAATAGTCATTATGCACGAGTGAAAATTTGAATGTTTTCATTACAAGAGATGAAAATTTTATGGTATTCACTGATAAATAGTAAATTTTCTTTTTATTTTGTTTACACACCAATGCGCGTTTCTGACGTCATACCTAACGTCACCAACAAAACATGAACGTCATGGCGTCGACGCTCAGTGCTTAACACGTAAAACGCTGGAAAAAACAAAAAAACAAAAAGTTTCGGCAAATCAAAATACTTTTGATACCAACATATTCCTTACATTCTTACTAATGTTTTGCGGTTCTTATATGTCACGGCCAAGGGACAAAACTGCGTGTCAGACTTCCCCTTGCAAATGCAAGATTTGCATCTCTTCTATCGAAAGTGAAGTATATAATAAAAAGAAAATTCAAATGTTTGTCGTGAATATAACTTTTATTTCATCTCGTGAAGTGAAAAAATGTATATTTCATTCGTGCCTTCGGCACTCATGAAATATACATTTTTTTCACTTCACTCGATGAAATAAAAGTCATATTCACTCCAAACATTTGAATATCCTCTATTTATCTATCTGTAAGATTGTAGGATAACGTTTTTTTTTCTTGCAAGATATATATTCCGGAAAAGATTCTCATAAAAGGTCGTCTACCACCCATTAAACATATAAAAAGGGGGAACTACCCTTGCGAAATCCTCCCAAGCGAGAAACCTGGACAGGAACTAAGCAGTTAGTTGAAGAAACTTAAATTGGTCGCTTTTCACAGAATTGCTCACTTTAAATATGCAACGTGTATTAAAATTAAATGTTTTCGTATAAGTGATGATGTAACATGTATCCTCAAATATGCCCTATCAGTCACATTTTTCTTAAATAGAAACGGACTAAAAGAAAACGATAGTCTATTACCATCTGAATGTCAGTACTATTACTTGATTTTAATAGGATCTGATGACAAGTCTTTACTTCTTTTCTCATCACAGACGACCGGGCTTTTTTAAATGGCTATTTGTCTCCCTTTACCAACCATGCACACACATTGTCATGTGCTATGAAAAAAAAAAAAAAAAAAAAAAAAAAAAATAAAAAAAAAAAAAAATAAATAAATAAAAAATAAATAAACACAAATTACTGGGAGCACGGGGCTTGATTGTTTTTTACTATTTTAAAAGAGGACACAGGTCTGTTCATGTGGGGTCAAATCCTCACTTCGGCATTATTTGTTATCTAAAGGCATTTATTTTTCATCCTTATTGTAGTTATTTATTTTTTGTTTCAGTTAACGTTACCAGCGTAAATAGTCTTACTGATAATATCACATCCTTTGTTTGAGTTTTAGCAATTAAAGAAGAAAAAATTGATTACTGATTACTATTCATATTTATAGAGCCTAGCGTGCACCTCCTTTCCTGGGTATCAAAAATTTTTTATTTCATTTAAAGTGCGCGTGGTTCCCTCATTGCTTCCACTGAATCTGCAGCACTGAAATTTAAGTAGCACTCTGCAGCCTTAATTCGGTAGTTCCCAACGCAGTCCTTCTACATTTATAAAACCAAATCTGAGTATACAGGTACAAACATACTAGAATCTTAAACTGTCTATAGCATGGATGCAGGAAGGCATGTTTAAAGTCCTGATATCTTAACAAAGCGTTACAGAATCAGGTAAGCAAAAAAAAAAAAAAAAAAAAAAAAAAAAAAAAAAAAACGTGTCTCAGCTCAAATGCGGTAGTATGTGTCAATTTCTCATGCGCCGACTTTTGTTTTAACTTGTCGGATCGTAAGAAAATATCATTGCCCCATATGCTCAAAATGCCAATAGCCGTGAGACCCTGACAGGCATACGCTTCCGAACAGTCTAATCAAGGTTTTATTCTGTTCGTCAATATTTTCTACCATATCGAACCGTTGAATTAGAAGCGAAGGACCTATTTCGACTGCATGTGTGTAGCTAATCTTCGCCTTCGGTGTTCGCATATGCAATAAGACATTTGAAGCCTACCATAAGCGTGGTTCACGGCTTCGGAAGTTACAGCAAATTAAGGCCTGTACGTTTTAATCATTTACTAATATGAGGTTTTCTTGTTCACGTAGATGTATGATTCATCACAGTCTCTCAACTTCTGTAATTACCGTAAATATTCAGACACATTAGTGCCTTGCTCTAACTTATCAGATATTTAGACAGAATGGCAAATGCTCAGGAAGAACAACCATCACAGAACATCTTATTGTTATTGTTAGTTATAATTAGAACAAGAGAAAATGTCAATCAGAGTTGGCACAGGTAACCGTGAGCCATTTTTAACAGCTCGGTCGTCTGTTATGAAAAAGGTGTAAAAAACTTGTCATCAGATCCAGTCCAACATTTATAATACTGACATTCAGATAGTAATAGACACTCGTTTTCTATTAGTCTGTTTATATTTAAGAAAAAATGTGACTGATAGGGCATATTTGAGGATAAATGTTACATCGTCACCTATACGAAAATCATTTAATTTTAATACAAAATGCATATTTAAAGCGAGCAATTCTGTGAAAAACATCCAATGTTTATTTCTCCAACTAACTGGAGAGATTCTGTCAAGGTTTTACCTGGACGCTGAACGAAACGTACGATTTCGTTCACAAACGGGATTCTATTTTTTGCTGTAACTTCTGACGAATCTCTAAGTGGACAGAGTAAGACGCTGATGCCCACTTTAGTTCGCCGCAAATGCGGATATTGGAATTGGAATTGGATTTGGACACGCGAGCACGTGTGTCTGTATGAAGCTTATTAAAATTAAGCGACAGGTACTGTGCACAGCATACATATATATTAATATTTTGTATAAATATCTTTAGTAGGTTTGAGGCGGCCGCGCGGTCTTGCAAATTTGTAAGACTAACGTCCGTCTCAATCTGCTGACGTTCTCTATTTTATTAGCTGTTGTCATTAGCTAATAAATCTGGTGTTGCTAAAGATCTCAATCATAAAACATACCGTTTTATAATAATTTTATATGATGAAGTATCAAAGAGAGAAAAAATGAAATAACAATAATAATAATAATAATAATAAGAATCACCTTCTCCAAAACTTGTGGCATTTCTTATTTTATCTGTTTTTCTTTTTTCTTATTTTTTTTTGATTGTTTGCTTTTTGTCTTCATTGACAGTCTGTTAAAATGAAAACATTTTAGTTGTATAGATTGTATCGATTGTATTTGTCGGTGGAACACTGTCCAAAATGCCATTCTACATGTATGTATTATGTATCCGCACGGGCTTTATAGCTACTGGAGTTAGAATAAAATTCTGTTTTGTCCTGTTCTGTGGAAAGAACATTTTGCTCGTTGCTGTTTTAGTTTAAGCTCAAATAGGTGAAAACTTTTATGTCATATGCAAACAGTAGAGATTCAGATAATTGTGCGTAACAAATACGTGAGAGAGTATACATGTGTCATATACCAATAGTAGAAACCAAGATCATCTTGTGCATCTGCGTTATCAGGTCATAATCTTCTCTGTCCGCCAAATTATTTGGTATGTTTTACAGTAGTCAAAAATTATGTCAGCGGACAACGATCACCATGATCAGGCTGCGTGGCTGCACAGACCAATCTGTGCACGCGTCGGACTTATTAGTAAAAAAAAAAAAAACATAAAAAAAGAGAATATATACATACGGAAATGCTCGTGAACAAGGTCGAAATATATATAATATTTAGCTGGTGATAATAAATTTTCTTCTCGACTTTGATAGGTGTTCTTTTTGTTTATTTGTATATGGATACGGAGAGTGAAGGTTTGCAGTTACAGGTATTAAACGGAGAACATTCCGCATAAATAGTACATACGAATTAGTGTTCAGTACTTCATAGGCGTAGCGCTCAGTACGCACGTACGCATGTGCGTAACATGCGTAAGAAACTTTTTTATGATAAAGTGGCAATAATATAAAATATTTGGTTCCCTACATTTGGGACTGCTCTTAAAGGAAAGAATTTGCTCCCTCTGGGAGCAAATTCTTTCCTTTAAGAGCAGTCCCTTATTTAGAAGTGCTTCAAGGCATACTTTTTCAAGAGTTTTCCTGGATTTGCGTACAAATAATTCTGTGTTAGCTACGCCACTGTACTTGACACAACGTATGAGTCTAGTACATGCTTATCTACGTCAAACCGATAATCTGTTGAATATTTCAGGAAGCTAAATACATCAAATGCTTAATTTCACTATGCTGTACATGTACATGTAGTCAGATACATGTAGTACGGTTGATAATGGTCGTCTTGGTTATTTGTGTACTATGTCCACATAGCTTTGGAACAGCTTAAAAACTTCGAGATCAGTAAGCACTTGGATCGGTGACAGCATATCGGCTGCTATTCATTTTTTTCCAGCTCTCTCTATCACTCTCTCTCTCTCTCGTTTTTTTTTACACGTCCAGTCCTCAATGTGTCCTATTTCACACGCGAACTGACGGAGAGAGTGAACCACTACGTTATGAGTTCATGTATTACTATCGGCTGCTATTCATTTCTTTCCAGCTCTCTCTCTCTCTCTCTCTCTCTCTCTCTCTCTCTCTCTCTTTTACACGTCCTGTCCTCAATGTGTCCTATTTCACACGCGAACAGACGGATCGAGTTAACCACTATGTTATGAGTTCATGTAATATATGGCCCTTCTGCTATCAGTTTAGCCATTCTTTCCTTCTGTAGCAAATGCGAAAACATGATTTCCATACACGTGAATCACTGACGTCCGATAAGGCTGCAATACAATGAATTAAGACTTGTGAGTTTTCGTACGTCTATCAATACCAATTTCGTCTGTTTGATTCTTAGTGCTGCACTCTCAAACATTGCACTGACGGAAAATATTCAGAACTATTAGCACCTTATCATATCTTTAACGATATTTGGACAAGCCCATACATTCTTATTAATTACCATTTGTTGCGCCCGAAACTACAGGTTGAATGGCAAAATGTGTAGACCCAGATCAAATGGTTCATTTTTGGAGCTATCTGATCTGGGTTTACACCGTATCGTCACGTGTTTAATTGCATATGCTACGCACATAGTCAAATCGGCGTTTAGTCAAAAGCAGCTAACCTGCGTCAAAAACTACTGGTTTGAATAGTAAACTGTCTAGACCAAGATCAAATGGTTCATTTTAGGAGCTTTGTGATCCGGGCCCGTGCTGATTATATACGTGCCAACATACTCAATCAGTTCACGGGGTCAAATCAGTGTTAAGTCGGAAACAGCAAACTGCGTTTAAAACTACTGGTTTGAATAGCAAATTGTCTAGACAAAGATCGAATGGTTCATTTTAGGAGCTTTAGGATCTGGGTCCGCGCTCTTTACTCACGTGCCAACATACTCATTCTGCTCAGGTGGTCAAATCAGTGTTAAGTCGGAAAAAGCAAATTGCGTCTAAAACTACTGTTTGAATGGCAGACTGCGTAGTCCCAGATCAAATTGTTCATTTAAGAAGCTATAAGAGTTGGGTCCGCGCTGTTTGCTTACGTGTCCAAATGGTGAAATCAGCGTTTAGTCGAAAACAGCCAAACTGCGTCCAAAACAACTGGTTGAGTTGCAATCTGTGTAGACCCAGATCAAATGGATCATGTTAGGAGCTATGTATTCAGGATCTGCTTTGTATGCTCGCGCGTCAACAAGCACATTCCACACAGGTGGTCAAATCAGCGCTTAGTCGAAAGCAGGAAACTTAATAATTGCCGCCTACGCTCCAGTTTATATGCATATGAACACGGTAGAGATATGCAAACTGCACGATTTCCTCGTTGTCTAATACTTAACGATATACAGATCCTTTGATTTTACTTAAAACATTATGGTTCTCATGTACACAAGAAGTAGATCAGCGTTTACAAAGGCGCCTGTGAATATGTGTGGGTTGAAAGTCAAATTACATTTTTTTTTCGTTTAGTAATTATTGCGGCATATGATAAAATCACAGTAAAAACTGGCCGCTCAATTTTAAAGTCCATTTTCAGGATGCGCTCCTACAAATGACTGCCACAAATGTGTGCTTCAGCGCGTGTTTGCCTTGTATACAAAAGTTTTAAAGTAAACATATTATTTAATCCTTGTAAATCATTTTTGGCTGGTGCACGTTTTGATTTCTTGTTTTTGTATGCAGTCGCGTACGAAATGACCCAGTACACCAAAGCGAAAAGCGCTGGCATTATCACAGAACATACACAACTGCCATGATCCTACATGGAGCAAAGTAAGGATCCTGAAAGAAATGCGTGAGGATACAGAACGCCATATATATCAGCAACCATGCAAACAAAGGCGTTTTAGACATATATGAAGGTTAACTTGAAAGACATTAACATGAATGTCCATACCACACAATCCTAAAGGTTTATGTTCTTAAGCGCATCTTTATAATATTGTTTTACATTATATACGAAGCCAAACTTATGTCGGATTTCACATATATATTCCCGAAAAAAGTCCCCTACTACTCATACAACAGGGGGGTTAGGGGGGGGGGAGAGGTGGAACTACCCTTGTGGAATCATACCGGCCGGGAAGGATTCCGTTTGCGTATATCTATTGTTCCCGAAAAGTTTTTCAAAAAAATGTCCCCTACCACCCATAAAACGGGGGGAACTACCCTTGCGGAATCCTACCCACCGGGAAGGATTCCGTTTGTGAACGAAATCGTACGTTTCGTTCACTGTCCAGGTAAAACCTGGACAGGATCTCTCCAATTAGTTGGAGAAATAAACATTGGACGCTTTTCACAGAATTGCTCGCTTTAAATATGCATTTTGTATTAAAATTAAATGACTTTCGTATAGGTGACGATTTAACATTTATCCTCAAATATGTCCTATCAGTCACATTTTTTCTTAAAGATAAACAGAATATAGAAAACGAGAGTCTATTACTATCTGAATGTCAGTATTATAACTGTTGGACTGGATCTGTTGACAAGTTTTTACACCTTTTTCATAACAGACGACCAAGCTGTTAAAACGACTATTTGTCTCCCTTTACCAACCATTCACTTTATGAAGTGCTATGAACAAAATAATAATCACTAATTAATAAGAGCACGGTGCTCGAGTGGATTTTTTTACTATTTTAAAAGAAAACACAGGCCTCTTCATGTGGGTTCGAATCCTCACTTCGGCATTTATTTTTTTTTCTACAAACATTTTTTTTTCATCCTTATTTTGTGTAAGTTTTCATTGTAGTTATGTTTTTTGTTTAGTTTTAGTTAACGTTAGCAGCGAAAATATTCTTATTAGTAATATAGCAGCCTTTGTTTGAGTTTGAAAAATAAAAGAAGAGAAATTTGATTGCTGATTACTATTCATATTTATAAAGCCTAGCGTACTCCTCGTTCCTGGGTATCACAATATTTTTTCATTGAAAGCGCGCGTGGCTCCCTCATTGTTTCCAATGAATCTACAGCACTGAAATTGTAGTAGTACGCTGCAGCCTTAATTCAGTAGCTCCCAACGCTGTCCTCCTACATTTATAAAACCAAATCTGTGTATACAGCTTCAAACATACTAGAATCTTAAAGTGTGTATAGCATGGATGCAGGAAGGCATGTTCAAGATCCTGTTGTCTTAAAAAAGCGTTACAGAATCAAGAAAGCAAAGAAAACATAACGAGTCTCAACTCAACTGTGGCAGTATGTGCCATTTTCTCATGCGCCGACTTTTGTTTTTATTCGTCGGATCGTAAGAAAATATCATTGTCCCATATTCTCATATGCCAATAGCCGTGAGACCCGGATAGGCATACACTTCCGAACAGTATAATCAAGGTTTTTTTGTTCGTCAATATTTTCTACCATATCGAAGCGTTGAATTAGAATCGAAGGACCTGTTTCGACTGCGTGTGTGCAGCTAATCTTTGCCTTCGTTGTTCGCATATGCAATAAGACATTTGAAGCCTACCATAAGCGTGGTTCACGGCTGCGGACAGTTACAACAATACAGCAAATTAAGGCCTGTACGTTTTATACATTTACCAATACGATTTTGTCTTGTTCACGTGGGTGTATGATTCTCATCACGGTCTCTCAACTTCTGTAATTACCGTAAATATTCAGACACATTAGTGCCTTGTTCTGCCTAATCAAATATTTTGACAGAATAGAAAATGTTCAGGAAGAACAACTATCACAGAACATATCGTTATTGTTAATTATAATTAGGACAACAGAAAATGTCAATATGACATATGCTCATAGAGTTGGCACAGGTAACCGTGACCACGGTCTGGTCAGGTGTTTGTTATATTTTTCTCTGTAATTTCTGACAAATCTCTAAGTGGACAGAGTAAGACGCTGATCCGACTGCGCGCGCTTGAATTGCAGGCTTATGCACACCTTAGTTCGCCGCATATGTGAAAAGACCATTTTCGCATGTTGCTATTTTATTATAAGCTCAAATAAGTGAAAAAGTTTATGCCATATGCGAACAGTAGAGATTCAGATAATTGTGCGCAACAAATACGTGAAAGAGTGTACATGTGTCAAATACCAATAGGAGAGACCATCCCGCGCATTCGCGTAGTCAGATCATGGTCTTCTCTGTCCGCCAAATTATTTGGTATGTTTTACAGTATTCAACAATTCTGTCAGCGGACAACGAAAACCATGATCAGGCTGCGTGGCTGCACAGACCAATCTGTGCACGCGTCGGACTTATTAGTAAAATGAACAAAAAAGAATATATTCGGAAATGCTCGTGAACAAGGTCGAAATTTGTTAAATATTTAGCAGGTAGTAATCACTTTTCTTCTGTAGGTGTTCTTTTTGTTTACTTGTGTCTGGATGCGGAGAGTGAACGGTAGCACCTACAGGTATTAAACGGAGAACATTCCGAATACATACTACATATGAATTAGTGTTCAGTACTTGACACAACGTATGAGTCTAGGTACTTGCTTATCTACGTCAAACCAATAAACTGTTGAATATTTCAGGAAGCTAAAAATATCAAAAGCTTAATTTCACTACAGATGTGGCCAGATTTTAGTTAGAACATTTATACAGGGAAGGTAATATATAAAAAGAAAAAGGTAGCGCCTGATTGCTGTACATGTAGTCAGATAGTACGGTTGATAGATGGTCGTCTTAGTTATTTGTGTATCTATGTCCACATAACTTTGGAACAGCTTAAAAACTTCGAGATCAGTAAGCACTTGGATCGGTGACAGCATATCGGTCATTCCTTTCCAGCTCTCTCTCTCACTCTCTCTCTCTCTCTCTCGTTTTTTTTCACGCGAACTGACGGACAGAGTGAAACACTACGTTATGAGTTAATGTATTACTATCGGCTGCTAGTCATTTCTTTCCAACTCTTTCTCTCTCTCACTCTCCCTCTCTCTGTTTTTTTATTTACACATCTAATCCTCAATGTGTCCTATTTCACACGCGAACTGACGGAACTATGTTATGAGTTCATGAAATATATGGCCCTTCTGCTGTCAGTTTAGCCATTCTTTCCTTCTGTAGCAAATGGGAAAACATGATTACCATACACGTGAATCAGCGACGTCGGAATAGGCTGCAATACAATGGATTAAGACTTGTAAGTTTTCGTACGTTTATCAATACCAATTTCGTCTGTGTGATTCTTAGTGCTGCACTCTCAAACACTGCACTGACGGAAAATATTCAGAAGTATTAACACCTTATCATATCTTTAACGATATGTGGACAAGCGTATACATTCTGATTAATTACCATTTGTTGCACTCGAAACTACAGGTTGAATGGCAAAATGTGTAGACCCAGATCAAATGGTTAATTTTAGGAGCTATCTCATCTGGGTTCACACCGTATCGTCACGTGTTTAATTGCATATGCTACGCACATAGTCAAATCGGCGTTTAGTCAAAAGCAGCTAACCTGCGTCAAAAACTACTGGTTTGAATATCAAACTGTCTAGACCAAGATCAAATGGTTCATTTTAGGAGTTTTTTGATCAGGGTCCGCGCTTTTTACTCACGTGCCAACATACTCATTCTACTCAGGTGGTCAAATCAGTGTTAAGTCGGAAACAGCAAACTGCGTTTAAAACTACTGGTTTAAATAGCAAACTGTCTAGACCAAGATAAAATGGTTAATTTTAGGAGCTTTGTGATCTGGGTCTGCGCTGTTTACTCACGTGCCAACATACTCATTCTACTCAGGTGGTCAAATCAGTGTTAAGTCGGAAACAGCAAACTGCGTCTAAAACTACTGTTTGAATGGCAGACTGCGTTGTCCCAGAACAATTTGTTCATTTAAGAAGCTATAAGTTTTTGGTCCGCGCTGTTTGCTTACGTGTCCAAATGGTGAAATCAGCGTTTAGTCGAAAACAGCCAAACTGCGTCCGAAACAACTGGTTGAGTTGCAATCTTTGTAGACCCAGATCAAATGGTTCATGTTAGGAGCTATGTATTCAGGATCTGCTTTGTATGCTCGCGCGTCAACAAGCACATTCCACTCAGGTGGTCAAATCAGCGCTTAGTCGAAAGCAGGAAACTTAATAATTGCCGCCTACGCTCCAGTTTATATGCATATGAACACGGTAGAGATATGCAGACTGCACGATTTTCTCGTTGTCTAATACTTAACGATATACAGATCCTTTGATTGTACTTAAAACATTATGGTTCTCATGTACACAAGAAGTAGATCAGCGTTTACAAAGGCGCCTGTGAATATGAGTGGGTTGAATGTCAAATTACATTTTTTTTTCGTTTAGTAATTATTGCGGCATATGATAAAATCACAGTAAAAACTGGCCGCTCAATTTTAATGTCCATTTTCAGGATGCGCTCCTACAAATGACTGCCACAAATGTGTGCTTCAGCGCGTGTTTGCCTTGTATACAAAAGTTTTAAAGTAAACATATTATTTAATCCTTGTAAATCATTTTTGGCTGATGCACGTTTTGATTTCTTGTTTTTGTATGCAGTCGCGTACGAAATGACCCAGTACACCAAAGCGAAAAGCGCTGGCATTATCACAGAACATACTCAACTGCCATGATCCTACATGGAGCAAAGTAAGGATCCTGAAAGAAATGCGTGAGGATACAGAACGCCATATATATCAGCAACCATGCAAACAAAGGCGTTTTAGACATGTATGAAGGTTAACTTGAAAGACATTAACATGACTGTCCATACCACACAATCCTAAAGGTTTATGTTCTTAAGCGTATCTTTATAATATTGTTTTGCATTGTTGCACGAACTCTACATTATATACAAAGCCAAACTTATGTCGGATTTCACATATATATTCCCGAAACGATTTTCAAAAAAGTCCCCTACTACTCATACAACAGGGCGGGGTGGGGGGGGGGGGGGGCGGGGGAAGGCGGAACTACCCTTGTGGAATCATACCCGCCGGGAAGGATTCCCTTTGTGTATATATATATTCCCGAAAAGTTTTTCAAAAAAAGGTCCCCTACCACCCATAAAACATAAAAAGGGGGGAACTACCCTTGCGGAATCCTACCCACCGGGAAGGATTCCGTTTGTGAACGAAATCGTACGTTTCGTTCAGCGTCCAGGTAAAACCTGGACAGGATCTCTCCACTTAGTTGGAGAAATAAACATTGGACGCTTTTCACAGAATTGCTCGCTTTAAATATGCATTTTGTATTAAAATTAAATGACTTTCGTATAGGTGACGATTTCACTTTTATCCTCAAATATGTCCTATCAGTCACATTTTTCTTAAAGATAAACAGACTAATAGAAAACGAGTGTCTATTACTATCTGAATGTCAGTATTATAACTGTTGGACTGGATCTGTTGACAAGTTTTTACACCTTTTTCGTAACAGACGACCGAGCTGTTAAAACGACTATTTGTCTCCCTTTACCAACCATTCACTTTATGAGGTGCTATGAACAAAATAATAATCACTAATTAATAAGAGCACGGTGCTCGAGTGGATTTTTTTACTATTTTAAAAGAAAACACAGGCCTCTTCATGTGGGTTCGAATCCTCACTTCGGCATTTATTTTTTTCTAAAAACATTTTTTTTTTCATCCTTATTTTGTGTAAGTTTTCATTGTAGTTATGTTTTTTGTTTAGTTTTAGTTAACGTTAGCAGCGAAAATATTCTTATTAATAATATAGCAGCCTTTGTTTGAGTTTGAAAAATTAAAGAAGAGAATTTTGATTGCTGATTACTATTCATATTTATAAAGCCTGGCGTACACCTCGTTCCTGGGTATCACAATATTTTTTCATTGAAAGCGCGCGTGGCTCCCTCATTGTTTCCAATGAATCTACAGCACTGAAATTGTAGTAGTACGCTGCAGCCTTAATTCAGTAGCTCCCAACGCTGTCCTCCTACATTTATAAAACCAAATCTGTGTATACAGCTTCAAACATACTAGAATCTTAAAGTGTGTATAGCATGGATGCAGGAAGGCATGTTCAAGATCCTGTTGTCTTAAAAAAGCGTTACAGAATCAAGAAAGCAAAGAAAACATAACGAGTCTCAACTCAACTGTGGCAGTATGTGCTATTTTCTCATGCGCCGACTTTTGTTTTTATTCGTCGGATCGTAAGAAAACATCACTGTCCCATATTCTCATATGCCAATAGCCGTGAGACCCGGATAGGTATACACTTCCGAACAGTATAATCAAGGTTTTTTGTTCGTCAATATTTTCTACCATATCGAACCGTTGAATTAGAATCGAAGGACCTGTTTCGACTGCGTGTGTGCAGCTAATCTTTACCTTCGTTGTTCGCATATGCAATAAGACATTTGAAGCCTACCATAAGCATGGTTCACGGCTGCGGACAGTTACAACAATACAGCAAATTAAGGCCTGTACGTTTTATACATTTACCAATACGATTTTATCTTGTTCACGTAGGTGTATGATTCTCATCACGGTCTCTCGACTTCTGTAATTACCGTAAATATTCAGACATATTAGTGCCTTGCTCTGCCTAATCAAATATTTGGACAGAATAAAAAATGTTCAGGAAGAACAACTATCACAGAAAATATTATCGTTATTGTTAATTATAATTAGGACAACAGAAAATGTCAATATGTCATATGCTCATAGAGTTGGCACAGGTAACCGTGAGCACGGTCTGGTCAGGTGTTTGTAATATTTTTCTCTGTAATTTCTGACAAATCTCTAAGTGGACAGAGTAAGATGCTGATCCGACTGCGCGCGCTTGAGTTGCAGGCTTATGCGCACCTTAGTTCGCCGCATATGTGAAAAGACCATTTTCGCATGTTGCTATTTTATTATAAGCTCAAATAAGTGAAAAAGTTTCTCATATGCGAACAGTAGAGATTCAGATAATTGTGCGCAACAAATATGTGAAAGAGTGTACATGTGTCAAATACCAATAGGAGAGACCATACCGCGCATTTGCGTAGTCAGATCATAGTCTTCTCTGTCCGCCAAATTATTTGGTATGTTTTACAGTATTCAACAATTCTGTCAGCGGACAACGAAAACCATGATCAGGCTGCGTGGCTGCACAGACCAATCTGTGCACGCGTCGGACTTATTAGTAAAATGAACAAAAAAGAATATATTCGAAAATGCTCGTGAACAGGGTCGAAATTTGTTAAATATTTAGCTGGTAGTAATCACTTTTCTTATTGACTTCTGTAGGTGTTCTTTCTGTTTACTTGTGTCTGGATGCGGAGAGTGAAGGGTAGCACCTACAGGTATTAAACGGAGAACATTCCGAATACATAGTACATACGAATTAGTGTTCCGTACTTGACACAACGTATGAGTCTAGGTACTTGCTTATCTACTTCAAACCGATAAACTGTTGAATATTTCAGGAAGCTAAATATATCAAAAGCTTAATTTCACTACAAATGTGGCCAGATTTTAGTTAGAACATTTATACAGGGAAGGTAATATATAAAAAGAAAACGCTAGCGCCTGATTGCTGTACATGTAGTCAGATAGTACGGTTGATAGATGGTCGTCTTAGTTATTTGTGTATCTATGTCCACATAACTTTGGAACAGCTTAAAATCTTCGAGATCAGTAAGCACTTGGATCGGTGACAGCATATCGGTCATTTCTTTCCAGCTCTCTCTCTCACTCTCTCACTCTCTCTCGTTTTTTTTTTTTTTTTTTTTTTTTTTTTTTACACGCGAACTGACGGACAGAGTAAAACACTACGTTATGAGTTAATGTATTACTATCGGCTGCTAGTCATTTCTTTCCAACTCTCTCTCTCTCTCACTCTCTCTCTCTCTGTTTTGTTTTTATTTACACATCCAGTCCTCAATGTGCCCTATTTCACACGCGAACTGACGGAACTATGTTATGAGTTCATGAAATATATGGCCCTTCTGCTGTCAGTTTAGCCATTCTTTCCTTCTGTAGCAAATGGGAAAACATGATTACCATACACGTGAATCAGCGACGTCGGATTAGGCTGCAATGCAATGGATTAAGACTTGTAAGTTTTCGTACATTTATCAATACCAATTTCGTCTGTGTGATTCTTAGTGCTGCACTCTCAAACACTGCACTGACGGAAAATATTCAGAACTATTAGCACCTTATCATATCTTTAACGATATTTGGACAAGCGTATACATTCTGATTAATTACCATTTGTTGCACCCGAAACTACAGATTGAATGGCAAAATATGTAGAGCCAGATCAAATGGTTAATTTTAGGAGCTATCTCATCTGGGTTCACACCGTATCGTCACGTGTTTAATTGCATATGCTACGCACATAGTCAAATCGGCGTTTAGGCAAAAGCAGCTAACCTGCGTCAAAAACTACTGGTTTGAATATCAAACTGTCTAGAACAAGATCAAATGGTTCATTTTAGGAGTTTTGTGATCAGGGTCCGCGCTTTTTACTCACGTGCCAACATACTCATTCCACTCAGGTGGCCAAATCAGTGTTAAGTCGGAAACAGCAAACTGCGTTTAAAACTACTGGTTTAAATAGCAAACTGTCTAGACCAAGATAAAATGGTTCATTTTAGGAGCTTTGTGATCTGGGTCTGCGCTGTTTACTCACGTGCCAACATACTCATTCTACTCAGGTGGTCAAATCAGTGTAAAGTCGGAAACAGCAAACTGCGTCTAAAACTACTGTTTGAATGGCAGACTGCGTAGTCCAAGAACAAATTGTTCATTTAAGAAGCTATAAGATTTGAGTCCGCGCTGTTTGCTTACGCGTCCAAATGGTGAAATCAGCGTTTAGTCGAAAACAGCCAAACTGCGTCCGAAACAACTGGTTGAGTTGCAATCTGTGTAGACCCAGATCAAATGATTCATGTTAGGAGCTATGTATTCAGGATCTGCTTTGTATGCTCGCGCGTCAACAAGCACATTCCACACAGGTGGTCAAATCAGCGCTTAGTCGAAAGCAGAAAACTTAATAATTGCCGCCTACTCTCCAGTTTATATGCATATGAACACGGTAGAGATATGCAGACTGCACGATTTTCTCGTTGTCTAATACTTAACGATATACAGATCCTTTGATTTTACTTAAAACATTATGGTTCTCATGTACACAAGAAGTAGATCAGCGTTTATAAAGGCGCCTGTGAATATGTGTGGGTTGAATGTCAAATTACATTTTTTTTTCGTTTAGTAATTATTGCGGCATATGATAAAATCACAGTAAAAACTGGCAGCCCAATTTTAATGTCCATTTTCAGGATGCGCTCCTGCAAACGACTGCCACAAATGTGTGCTTCAGCGCGTGTTTGCCTTGTATACAAAAGTTTTAAAGTAAACATATTATTTAATCCTTGTAAATCATTTTTGGCTGGTGCACGTTTTGATTTCTTGTTTTTGTATGCAGTCGCGTACGAAATGACCCAGTACACCAAAGCGAAAAGCGCTGGCATTATCACAGAACAAACTCAACTGCCATGATCCTACATGGAGCAAAGTAAGATTCCTGAAAGAAATGCGTGAGGATACAGAACGCCATATATATCAGCAACCATGCAAACAAAGGCGTTTTAGACATATATGAAGGTTAACTTGGAAGACATTAACATGAATGTCAATACCACACAATCCTAAAGGTTTATGTTCTTAAGCGCATCTTTATAATATTGTTTTACATTGTTGCACGAACTCTACATTATTTACAAAGCCAAACTTATGTCGGATTTCACATCTATATTCCCGAAAAGATTTTCAAAAAAGTCTCCTACTACTCATACAACAGGGGGTGGGGGGTTGGGAGAGGGACTACCCTTGTGTAATCATACCCGCCGGGAAGGATTCCGTTTGTGTATATATATTCCCGAAAAGTTTTTCATATAAAGGTCCCCTACCACCCATAAAACATAAAAAGGGGGGAACTACCCTTGCGGAATCCTACCCACCGGGAAGGATTCCGTTTGTGAACGAAATCGTACGTTTCGTTCAGCGTCCAGGTAAAACCTGGACAGGATCTCTCCAATTAGTTGGAGAAATAAACATTGGACGCTTTTCACAGAATTGCTCGCTTTAAATATGCATTTTGTATTAAAATTAAATGACTTTCGTATAGGTGACGATTTAACATTTATCCTCAAATATGTCCTATCAGTCACATTTTTCTTAAAGATAAACAGACTAATAGAAAACGAGTGTCTATTACTATCTGAATGTCAGTATTATAACTGTTGGACTGGATCTGTTGACAAGTTTTTACACCTTTTTCATAGCAGACGACCGAGCTGTTAAACCGACTATTTGTCTCCCTTTACCAACCATTCACTTTATGAAGTGCTATGAACAAAATAATAATCACTAATTAATAAGAGCACGGTGCTCGAGTGGATTTTTTTACTATTTTAAAAGAAAACACACGCCTCTTCATGTGGGTTCGAATCCTCACTTCGGCATTTATTTTTTTTCTAAAAACATTTTTTTTTTCATCCTTATTTTGTGTAAGTTTTCATTGTAGTTATGTTTTTTGTTTAGTTTTAGTTAACGTTAGCAGCGAAAATATTCTTATTAATAATATAGCAGCCTTTGTTTGAGTTTGAAAAATTAAAGAAGAGAAATTTGATTGCTGATTACTATTCATATTTATAAAGCCTAGCGTACACCTCGTTCCTGGGTATCACAATATTTTTTCATTGAAAGCGCGCGTGGCTCCCTCATTGTTTCCAATGAATCTACAGCACTGAAATTGTAGTAGTACGCTGCAGCCTTAATTCAGTAGCTCCAAACGCTGTCCTCCTACATTTATAAAACCAAATAGGTGTATACAGCTTCAAACATACTAGAATCTTAAAGTGTGTATAGCATGGATGCAGGAAGGCATGTTCAAGATCCTGTTGTCTTAAAAAAGAGTTACAGAATCATGAAAGCAAAGAAAACATAACGAGTCTCAACTCAACTGTGGCAGTATTTGCCATTTTCTCATGCGCCGACTTTTGTTTTTATTCGTCGGATCGTAAGAAAATAGCATTGTCCCATATTCTCATATGCCAATAGCCGTGAGACCCGGATAGGCATACACTTCCGAACAGTATAATCAAGGTTTTTTTGTTCGTCAATATTTTCTACCATATCGAACCGTTGAATTAGAATCGAAGGACCTGTTTCGACTGCGTGTGTGCAGCTAATCTTTGCCTTCGTTGTTCGCATATGCAATAAGACATTTGAAGCCTACCATAAGCGTGGTTCACGGCTGCGGACAGTTACAGCAATACAGCAAATTAAGACCTGTACGTTTTATACATTTACCAATACGATTTTGTCTTGTTCACGTAGGTGTATGATTCTCATCACGGTCTCTCAACTTCTGTAATTACCGTAAATATTCAGACACATTAGTGCCTTGCTCTGCCTAATCAAATATTTGGACAGAATAGAAAATGATCAGGAAGAACAACTATCACAGAACATATTATCGTTATTGTTAATTATAATTAGGACAACAGAAAATGTCAATATGTCATATGCTCATAGAGTTGGCACAGGTAACCGTGAGCACGGTCTGGTCAGGTGTTTGTAATATTTTTCTCTGTAATTTCTGACAAATATCTAAGTGGACAGAGTAAGACGCTGATCCGACTGCGCGCGCTTGAGTTGCAGGCTTATGCGCACCTTAGTTCGCCGCATATGTGAAAAGACCATTTTCGCATGTTGCTATTTTATTATAAGCTCAAATAAGTGAAATTGTTTATGTCATATGCGAACAGTAGAGATTCAGATAATTGTGCGCAACAAATATGTGAAAGAGTGTACATGTGTCAAATACCAATAGGAGAGACCATCCCGCGCATTTGCGTAGTCAGATCATGGTCTTCTCTGTCCGCCAAATTATTTGGTATGTTTTACAGTATTCAACAATTCTGTCAGCGGACAACGAAAACCATGATCAGGCTGCGTGGCTGCACAGACCAATCTGTGCATGCGTCGGACTTATTAGTAAAATGAACAAAAAAGAATATATTCGGAAATGCTCGTGAACAAGGTCGAAATTTGTTAAATATTTAGTTGGTAGTAATCACTTTTCTTATTGACTTTTGTAGGTGTTCTTTTTGTTTACTTGTGTCTGGATGCGGAGAGTGAAGGGTAGCACCTACAGGTATTAAACGGAGAACATTTCGAATACATAGTACATACGAATTAGTGTTCCGTACTTGACACAACGTATGAGTCTAGGTACTTGCTTATCTACGTCAAACCGATAAACTGTTGAATATTTCAGGAAGCTAAATATATCAAAAGCTTAATTTCACTACAGATGTGGCCAGATTTTAGTTAGAACATTTATACAGGGAAGGTAATACATAAAAAGAAAACGCTAGCGCCTGATTGCTGTACATGTAGTCAGATAGTACGGTTGATAGATGGTCGTCTTAGTTATTTGTGTATCTATGTCCACAAAACTTTGGAACAGCTTAAAAACTTCGAGATCAGTAAGCACTTGGATCGGTGACAGCATATCGGTCATTTCTTTCCAGCTCTCTCTCTCACTCTCTCACTCTCTCTCTCTCGTTTTTTTTTCACGCGAACTGACGGACAGAGTGAAACACTACGTTATGAGTTAATGTATTACTATCGGCTGCTAGTCATTTCTTTACAACTCTTTCTCTCTCTCACTCTCCCTCTCTCTGTTTTTTTTTTTTTATTTACACATCCAGTCCTCAATGTGTCCTATTTCATACGCGAACTGACGGAACTATGTTATGAGTTCATGAAATATATGGCCCTTCTGCTGTCAGTTTAGCCATTCTTTCCTTCTGTAGCAAATGGGAAAACATGATTACCATACACGTGAATCAGCGACGTCGGATTAGGCTGCAATACAATGGATTAAGACTTGTAAGTTTTCGTACGTTTATCAATACCAATTTCGTCTGTGTGATTCTTAGTGCTGCACTCTCAAACACTGCACTGACGGAAAATATTCAGAACTATTAGCACCTTATCATATCTTTAACGATATTTGGACAAGCGTATACATTCTGATTAATTACCATTTGTTGCACTCGAAACTACAGGTTGAATGGCAAAATGTGTAGACCCAGATCAAATGGTTAATTTTAGGAGCTATCTCATCTGGGTTCACACCGTATCGCCACGTGTTTAATTGCATATGCTACGCACATAGTCAAATCGGCGTTTAGTCAAAAGCAGCTAATCTGCGTCAAAAACTACTGGTTTGAATATCAAACTGTCTAGACCAAGATCAAATGGTTCATTTTAGGAGTTTTGTGATCAGGGTCCGCGCTTTTTACTCACGTGCCAACATACTCATTCTACTCAGGTGGTCAAATCAGTGTTAAGTCGGAAACAGCAAACTGCGTTTAAAACTACTGGTTTAAATAGCAAACTGTCTAGACCAAGATAACATGGTTCATTTAAGGAGCTTTGTGATCTGGGTCTGCGCTGTTTACTCACGTGCCAACATACTCATTCTACTCAGGTGGTCAAATCAGTGTTAAGTCGGAAACAGCAAACTGCGTCTAAAACTACTGTTTGAATGGCAGACTGCGTAGTCCCAGAACAAATTGTTCATTTAAGAAGCTATAAGATTTGGGTCCGCGCTGTTTGCTTACGTGTCCAAATGGTGAAATCAGCGTTTAGTCGAAAACAGCCAAACTGCGTCCGAAACAACTGGTTGAGATGCAATCTGTGTAGACCCAGATCAAATGGTTCATGTTAGGAGCTATGTATTCAGGATCTGCTTTGTATGCTCGCGCGTCAACAAGCACATTCCACACAGATGGTCAAATCAGCGCTTAGTCGAAAGCAGGAAACTTAATTATTGCCACCTACGCTCCAGTTTATATGCATATGAACACGGTAGAGATATGCAGACTGCACGATTTTCTCGTTGTCTAATACTTAACGATATACAGATCCTTTGACTTTACTTAAAACATTATGGTTCTCATGTACACAAGAAGTAGATCAGCGTTTACAAAGGCGCCTGTGAATATGTGTGGGTTGAATGTCAAATTACATTTTTTTTTCGTTTAGTAATTATTGCGGCATATGATAAAATCACAGTAAAAACTGGCCGCCCAAAATTTAATGTCCATTTTCAGGATGCGCTCCTACAAATGACTGCCACAAATGTGTGCTTCAGCGCGTGTTTGCCTTGTATACAAAAGTTTTAAAGTAAACATATTATTTAATCCTTGTAAATCATTTTTGGCTGGTGCACGTTTTGATTTCTTGTTTTTGTATGCAGTCGCGTACGAAATGACCCAGTACACCAAAGCGAAAAGCGCTGGCATTATCACAGAACAAACTCAACTGCCATGATCCTACATGGAGCAAAGTAAGGATCCTGAAAGAAATGCGTGAGGATACAGAACGCCATATATATCAGCAACCATGCAAACAAAGGCGTTTTAGACATATATGAAGGTTAACTTGAAAGACATTAACATGAATGTCCATACCACACAATCCTAAAGGTTTATGTTCTTAAGCGCATCTTTATAATATTGTTTTACATTGTTGCACGAACTCTACATTATTTACAAAGCCAAACTTATGTCGGATTTCACATCTATATTCCCGAAAAGATTTTCAAAAAAGTCTCCTACTACTCATACAACAGGGGGTGGGGGGTTGGGAGAGGGACTACCCTTGTGTAATCATACCCGCCGGGAAGGATTCCGTTTGTGTATATATATATTCCCGAAAAGTTTTTCATATAAAGGTCCCCTACCACCCATAAAACATAAAAAGGGGGGAACTACCCTTGCGGAATCCTACCCACCGGGAAGGATTCCGTTTGTGAACGAAATCGTACGTTTCGTTCAGCGTCCAGGTAAAACCTGGACAGGATCTCTCCAATTAGTTGGAGAAATAAACATTGGACGCTTTTCACAGAATTGCTCGCTTTAAATATGCATTTTGTATTAAAATTAAATGACTTTCGTATAGGTGACGATTTAACATTTATCCTCAAATATGTCCTATCAGTCACATTTTTCTTAAAGATAAACAGACTAATAGAAAACGAGTGTCTATTACTATCTGAATGTCAGTATTATAACTGTTGGACTGGATCTGTTGACAAGTTTTTACACCTTTTTCATAGCAGACGACCGAGCTGTTAAACCGACTATTTGTCTCCCTTTACCAACCATTCACTTTATGAAGTGCTATGAACAAAATAATAATCACTAATTAATAAGAGCACGGTGCTCGAGTGGATTTTTTTACTATTTTAAAAGAAAACACACGCCTCTTCATGTGGGTTCGAATCCTCACTTCGGCATTTATTTTTTTTCTAAAAACATTTTTTTTTTCATCCTTATTTTGTGTAAGTTTTCATTGTAGTTATGTTTTTTGTTTAGTTTTAGTTAACGTTAGCAGCGAAAATATTCTTATTAATAATATAGCAGCCTTTGTTTGAGTTTGAAAAATTAAAGAAGAGAAATTTGATTGCTGATTACTATTCATATTTATAAAGCCTAGCGTACACCTCGTTCCTGGGTATCACAATATTTTTTCATTGAAAGCGCGCGTGGCTCCCTCATTGTTTCCAATGAATCTACAGCACTGAAATTGTAGTAGTACGCTGCAGCCTTAATTCAGTAGCTCCAAACGCTGTCCTCCTACATTTATAAAACCAAATCTGTGTATACAGCTTCAAACATACTAGAATCTTAAAGTGTGTATAGCATGGATGCAGGAAGGCATGTTCAAGATCCTGTTGTCTTAAAAAAGAGTTACAGAATCAAGAAAGCAAAGAAAACATAACGAGTCTCAACTCAACTGTGGCAGTATTTGCCATTTTCTCATGCGCCGACTTTTGTTTTTATTCGTCGGATCGTAAGAAAATAGCATTGTCCCATATTCTCATATGCCAATAGCCGTGAGACCCGGATAGGCATACACTTCCGAACAGTATAATCAAGGTTTTTTTGTTCGTCAATATTTTCTACCATATCGAACCGTTGAATTAGAATCGAAGGACCTGTTTCGACTGCGTGTGTGCAGCTAATCTTTGCCTTCGTTGTTCGCATATGCAATAAGACATTTGAAGCCTACCATAAGCGTGGTTCACGGCTGCGGACAGTTACAGAAATACAGCAAATTAAGACCTGTACGTTTTATACATTTACCAATACGATTTTGTCTTGTTCACGTAGGTGTATGATTCTCATCACGGTCTCTCAACTTCTGTAATTACCGTAAATATTCAGACACATTAGTGCCTTGCTCTGCCTAATCAAATATTTGGACAGAATAGAAAATGTTCAGGAAGAACAACTATCACAGAACATATTATCGTTATTGTTAATTATAATTAAGACAACAGAAAATGTCAATATGTCATATGCTCATAGAGTTGGCACAGGTAACCGTGAGCACGGTCTGGTCAGGTGTTTGTAATATTTTTCTCTGTAATTTCTGACAAATATCTAAGTGGACAGAGTAAGACGCTGATCCGACTGCGCGCGCTTGAGTTGCAGGCTTATGCGCACCTTAGTTCGCCGCATATGTGAAAAGACCATTTTCGCATGTTGCTATTTTATTATAAGCTCAAATAAGTGAAATTGTTTATGTCATATGCGAACAGTAGAGATTCAGATAATTGTGCGCAACAAATATGTGAAAGAGTGTACATGTGTCAAATACCAATAGGAGAGACCATCCCGCGCATTTGCGTAGTCAGATCATGGTCTTCTCTGTCCGCCAAATTATTTGGTATGTTTTACAGTATTCAACAATTCTGTCAGCGGACAACGAAAACCATGATCAGGCTGCGTGGCTGCACAGACCAATCTGTGCACGCGTCGGACTTATTAGTAAAATGAACAAAAAAGAATATATTCGGAAATGCTCGTGAACAAGGTCGAAATTTGTTAAATATTTAGTTGGTAGTAATCACTTTTCTTATTGACTTTTGTAGGTGTTCTTTTTGTTTACTTGTGTCTGGATGCGGAGAGTGAAGGGTAGCACCTACAGGTATTAAACGGAGAACATTTCGAATACATAGTACATACGAATTAGTGTTCCGTACTTGACACAACGTATGAGTCTAGGTACTTGCTTATCTACGTCAAACCGATAAACTGTTGAATATTTCAGGAAGCTAAATATATCAAAAGCTTAATTTCACTACAGATGTGGCCAGATTTTAGTTAGAACATTTATACAGGGAAGGTAATACATAAAAAGAAAACGCTAGCGCCTGATTGCTGTACATGTAGTCAGATAGTACGGTTGATAGATGGTCGTCTTAGTTATTTGTGTATCTATGTCCACAAAACTTTGGAACAGCTTAAAAACTTCGAGATCAGTAAGCACTTGGATCGGTGACAGCATATCGGTCATTTCTTTCCAGCTCTCTCTCTCACTCTCTCACTCTCTCTCTCTCGTTTTTTTTTCACGCGAACTGACGGACAGAGTGAAACACTACGTTATGAGTTAATGTATTACTATCGGCTGCTAGTCATTTCTTTACAACTCTTTCTCTCTCTCACTCTCCCTCTCTCTGTTTTTTTTTTTTTATTTACACATCCAGTCCTCAATGTGTCCTATTTCATACGCGAACTGACGGAACTATGTTATGAGTTCATGAAATATATGGCCCTTCTGCTGTCAGTTTAGCCATTCTTTCCTTCTGTAGCAAATGGGAAAACATGATTACCATACACGTGAATCAGCGACGTCGGATTAGGCTGCAATACAATGGATTAAGACTTGTAAGTTTTCGTACGTTTATCAATACCAATTTCGTCTGTGTGATTCTTAGTGCTGCACTCTCAAACACTGCACTGACGGAAAATATTCAGAACTATTAGCACCTTATCATATCTTTAACGATATTTGGACAAGCGTATACATTCTGATTAATTACCATTTGTTGCACTCGAAACTACAGGTTGAATGGCAAAATGTGTAGACCCAGATCAAATGGTTAATTTTAGGAGCTATCTCATCTGGGTTCACACCGTATCGCCACGTGTTTAATTGCATATGCTACGCACATAGTCAAATCGGCGTTTAGTCAAAAGCAGCTAATCTGCGTCAAAAACTACTGGTTTGAATATCAAACTGTCTAGACCAAGATCAAATGGTTCATTTTAGGAGTTTTGTGATCAGGGTCCGCGCTTTTTACTCACGTGCCAACATACTCATTCTACTCAGGTGGTCAAATCAGTGTTAAGTCGGAAACAGCAAACTGCGTTTAAAACTACTGGTTTAAATAGCAAACTGTCTAGACCAAGATAACATGGTTCATTTAAGGAGCTTTGTGATCTGGGTCTGCGCTGTTTACTCACGCGCCAACATACTCATTCTACTCAGGTGGTCAAATCAGTGTTAAGTCGGAAACAGCAAACTGCGTTTAAAACTACTGGTTTAAATAGCAAACTGTCTAGACCAAGATAACATGGTTCATTTAAGGAGCTTTGTGATCTGGGTCTGCGCTGTTTACTCACGTGCCAACATACTCATTCTACTCAGGTGGTCAAATCAGTGTTAAGTCGGAAACAGCAAACTGCGTCTAAAACTACTGTTTGAATGGCAGACTGCGTAGTCCCATAACATGGTTCATTTAAGAAGCTATAAGATTTGGGTCCGCGCTGTTTGCTTACGTGTCCAAATGGTGAAATCAGCGTTTAGTCGAAAACAGCCAAACTGCGTCCGAAACAACTGGTTGAGATGCAATCTGTGTAGACCCAGATCAAATGGTTCATGTTAGGAGCTATGTATTCAGGATCTGCTTTGTATGCTCGCGCGTCAACAAGCACATTCCACACAGATGGTCAAATCAGCGCTTAGTCGAAAGCAGGAAACTTAATTATTGCCACCTACGCTCCAGTTTATATGCATATGAACACTGTAGAGACATGCAGACTGCACGATTTTCTCGTTGTCTAATACTTTACGATATACAGATCCTTTGACTTTACTTAAAACATTATGGTTCTCATGTACACAAGAAGTAGATCAGCGTTTACAAAGGCGCCTGTGAATATGTGTGGGTTGAATGTCAAATTACATTTTTTTTTCGTTTAGTAATTATTGCGGCATATGATAAAATCACAGTAAAAACTGGCCGCCCAAAATTTAATGTCCATTTTCAGGATGCGCTCCTACAAATGACTGCCACAAATGTGTGCTTCAGCGCGTGTTTGCCTTGTATACAAAAGTTTTAAAGTAAACATATTATTTAATCCTTGTAAATCATTTTTGGCTGGTGCACGTTTTGATTTCTTGTTTTTGTATGCAGTCGCGTACGAAATGACCTGTACACCAAAGCGAAAAGCGCTGGCATTATCACAGAACAAACTCAACTGCCATGTTCCTACATGGAGCAAAGTAAGGATCCTGAAAGAAATGCGTGAGGATACAGAACGCCATATATATCAGCAACCATGCAAACAAAGGCGTTTTAGACATATATGAAGGTTAACTTGAAAGACATTAACATGAATGTCCATACCACACAATCCTAAAGGTTTATGTTCTTGAGCGCATCTTTATAATATTGTTTTACATTGTTGCACGAACTCTACATTATTTACAAAGCCAAACTTATGTCGGATTTCACATCTATATTCCCGAAAAGATTTTCAAAAAAGTCTCCGACTATTCATACAACAGGGGGAGGGGGGTTGGGAGAGGGACTACCCTTGTGTAATCATACCCGCCGGGAAGGATTCCGTTTGTGTATATATATATTCCCGAAAAGTTTTTCATATAAAGGTCCCCTACCACCCATAAAACATAAAAAGGGGGGAACTACCCTTGCGGAATCCTACCCACCGGGAAGGATTCCGTTTGTGAACGAAATCGTACGTTTCGTTCAGCGTCCAGGTAAAACCTGGACAGGATCTCTCCAATTAGTTGGAGAAATAAACATTGGACGCTTTTCACAGAATTGCTCGCTTTAAATATGCATTTTGTATTAAAATTAAATGACTTTCGTATAGGTGACGATTTAACATTTATCCTCAAATATGTCCTATCAGTCACATTTTTCTTAAAGATAAACAGACTAATAGAAAACGAGTGTCTATTACTATCTGAATGTCAGTATTATAACTGTTGGACTGGATCTGTTGACAAGTTTTTACACCTTTTTCATAGCAGACGACCGAGCTGTTAAACCGACTATTTGTCTCCCTTTACCAACCATTCACTTTATGAAGTGCTATGAACAAAATAATAATCACTAATTAATAAGAGCACGGTGCTCGAGTGGATTTTTTTACTATTTTAAAAGAAAACACAGTCCTCTTCTTGTGGGTTCGAATCCTCACTTCGGCATTTATTTTTTTTCTAAAAACATTTTTTTTTTCATCCTTATTTTGTGTATGTTTTCATTGTAGTTATGTTTTTTGTTTAGTTTTAGTTAACGTTAGCAGCGAAAATATTCTTATTAATAATATAGCAGCCTTTGTTTGAGTTTGAAAAATTAAAGAAGAGAAATTTGATTGCTGATTACTATTCATATTTATAAAGCCTAGCGTACACCTCGTTCCTGGGTATCACAATATTTTTTCATTGAAAGCGCGCGTGGCTCCCTCATTGTTTCCAATGAATCTACAGCACTGAAATTGTAGTAGTACGCTGCAGCCTTAATTCAGTAGCTCCAAACGCTGTCCTCCTACATTTATAAAACCAAATCTGTGTATACAGCTTCAAACATACTAGAATCTTAAAGTGTGTATAGCATGGATGCAGGAAGGCATGTTCAAGATCCTGTTGTCTTAAAAAAGAGTTACAGAATCAAGAAAGCAAACATAACGAGTCTCAACTCAACTGTGGCAGTATTTGCCATTTTCTCATGCGCCGACTTTTGTTTTTATTCGTCGGATCGTAAGAAAATAGCATTGTCCCATATTCTCATATGCCAATAGCCGTGAGACCCGGATAGGCATACACTTCCGAACAGTATAATCAAGGTTTTTTTGTTCGTCAATATTTTCTACCATATCGAACCGTTGAATTAGAATCGAAGGACCTGTTTCGACTGCGTGTGTGCAGCTAATCTTTGCCTTCGTTGTTCGCATATGCAATAAGACATTTGAAGCCTACCATAAGCGTGGTTCACGGCTGCGGACAGTTACAGCAATACAGCAAATTAAGACCTGTACGTTTTATACATTTACCAATACGATTTTGTCTTGTTCACGTAGGTGTATGATTCTCATCACGGTCTCTCAACTTCTGTAATTACCGTAAATATTCAGACACATTAGTGCCTTGCTCTGCCTAATCAAATATTTGGACAGAATAGAAAATGTTCAGGAAGAACAAATATCACAGAACATATTATCGTTATTGTTAATTATAATTAGGACAACAGAAAATTACAATATGTCATATGCTCATAGAGTTGGCACAGGTAACCGTGAGCACGGTCTGGTCAGGTGTTTGTAATATTTTTCTCTGTAATTTCTGACAAATATCTAAGTGGACAGAGTAAGACGCTGATCCGACTGCGCGCGCTTGAGTTGCAGGCTTATGCGCACCTTAGTTCGCCGCATATGTGAAAAGACCATTTTCGCATGTTGCTATTTTATAATCAGCTCAAATAAGTGAAAAAGTTTATGTCATATGCGAACAGTAGAGATTCAGATAATTGTGCGCAACAAATATGTGAAAGAGTGTACATGTGTCAAATACCAATAGGAGAGACCATCCCGCGCATTTGCGTAGTCAGATCATGGTCTTCTCTGTCCGCCAAATTATTTGGTATGTTTTACAGTATTCAACAATTCTGTCAGCGGACAACGAAAACCATGATCAGGCTGCGTGGCTGCACAGACCAATCTGTGCACGCGTCGGACTTATTAGTAAAATGAACAAAAAAGAATATATTCGGAAATGCTCGTGAACAAGGTCGAAATTTGTTAAATATTTAGTTGGTAGTAATCACTTTTCTTATTGACTTTTGTAGGTGTTCTTTTTGTTTACTTGTGTCTGGATGCGGAGAGTGAAGGGTAGCACCTACAGGTATTAAACGGAGAACATTCCGAATACATAGTACATACGAATTAGTGTTCAGTACTTGACACAACGTATGAGTCTAGGTACTTGCTTATCTACGTCAAACCGATAAACTGTTGAATATTTCAGGAAGCTAAATATATCAAAAGCTTAATTTCACTACAGATGTGGCCAGATTTTAGTTAGAACATTTATACAGGGAAGGTAATATATAAAAAGAAAACGCTAGCGCCTGATTGCTGTACATGTAGTCAGATAGTACGGTTGATAGATGGTCGTCTTAGTTATTTGTGTATCTATGTCCACATAACTTTGGAACAGCTTAAAAACTTCGAGATCAGTAAGCACTTGGATCGGTGACAGCATATCGGTCATTTCTTTCCAGCTCTCTCTCTCACTCTCTCACTCTCTCTCTCTCTCGTTTTTTTTTTTTTTTTTCACGCGAACTGACGGACAGAGTGAAACACTACGTTATGAGTTAATGTATTACTATCGGCTGCTAGTCATTTCTTTACAACTCTTTCTCTCTCTCACTCTCCCTCTCTCTGTTTTTTTTTTTTTATTTACACATCCAGTCCTCAATGTGTCCTATTTCATACGCGAACTGACGGAACTATGTTATGAGTTCATGAAATATATGGCCCTTCTGCTGTCAGTTTAGCCATTCTTTCCTTCTGTAGCAAATGGGAAAACATGATTACCATACACGTGAATCAGCGACGTCGGATTAGGCTGCAATACAATGGATTAAGACTTGTAAGTTTTCGTACGTTTATCAATACCAATTTCGTCTGTGTGATTCTTAGTGCTGCACTCTCAAACACTGCACTGACGGAAAATATTCAGAAGTATTAGCACCTTATCATATCTTTAACGATATTTGGACAAGCGTATACATTCTGATTAATTACCATTTGTTGCACTCGAAACTACAGGTTGAATGGCAAAATGTGTAGACCCAGATCAAATGGTTAATTTTAGGAGCTATCTCATCTGGGTTCACACCGTATCGCCACGTGTTTAATTGCATATGCTACGCACATAGTCAAATCGGCGTTTAGTCAAAAGCAGCTAATCTGCGTCAAAAACTACTGGTTTGAATATCAAACTGTCTAGACCAAGATCAAATGGTTCATTTTAGGAGTTTTGTGATCAGGGTCCGCGCTTTTTACTCACGTGCCAACATACTCATTCTACTCAGGTGGTCAAATCAGTGTTAAGTCGGAAACAGCAAACTGCGTTTAAAACTACTGGTTTAAATAGCAAACTGTCTAGACCAAGATAACATGGTTCATTTAAGGAGCTTTGTGATCTGGGTCTGCGCTGTTTACTCACGTGCCAACATACTCATTCTACTCAGGTGGTCAAATCAGTGTTAAGTCGGAAACAGCAAACTGCGTCTAAAACTACTGTTTGAATGGCAGACTGCGTAGTCCCAGAACAAATTGTTCATTTAAGAAGCTATAAGATTTGGGTCCGCGCTGTTTGCTTACGTGTCCAAATGGTGAAATCAGCGTTTAGTCGAAAACAGCCAAACTGCGTCCGAAACAACTGGTTGAGATGCAATCTGTGTAGACCCAGATCAAATGGTTCATGTTAGGAGCTATGTATTCAGGATCTGCTTTGTATGCTCGCGCGTCAACAAGCACATTCCACACAGATGGTCAAATCAGCGCTTAGTCGAAAGCAGGAAACTTAATTATTGCCACCTACGCTCCAGTTTATATGCATATGAACACGGTAGAGATATGCAGACTGCACGATTTTCTCGTTGTCTAATACTTAACGATATACAGATCCTTTAACTTTACTTAAAACATTATGGTTCTCATGTACACAAGAAGTAGATCAGCGTTTACAAAGGCGCCTGTGAATATGTGTGGGTTGAGTGTCAAATTACATTTTTTTTTCGTTTAGTAATTATTGCGGCATATGATAAAATCACAGTAAAAACTGGCCGCCCAAAATTTAATGTCCATTTTCAGGATGCGCTCCTACAAATGACTGCCACAAATGTGTGCTTCAGCGCGTGTTTGCCTTGTATACAAAAGTTTTAAAGTAAACATATTATTTAATCCTTGTAAATCATTTTTGGCTGGTGCACGTTTTGATTTCTTGTTTTTGTATGCAGTCGCGTACGAAATGACCCAGTACACCAAAGCGAAAAGCGCTGGCATTATCACAGAACAAACTCAACTGCCATGATCCTACATGGAGCAAAGTAAGGATCCTGAAAGAAATGCGTGAGGATACAGAACGCCATATATATCAGCAACCATGCAAACAAAGGCGTTTTAGACATATATGAAGGTTAACTTGAAAGACATTAACATGAATGTCCATACCACACAATCCTAAAGGTTTATGTTCTTAAGCGCATCTTTATAATATTGTTTTACATTGTTGCACGAACTCTACATTATATACAAAGCCAAACTTATGTCGGATTTCACATCTATATTCCCGAAAAGATTTTCAAAAAAGTCTCCTACTACTCATACAACAGGGGGAGGGGGGTTGGGAGAGGGACTACCCTTGTGTAATCATACCCGCCGGGAAGGATTCCGTTTGTGTATATATATATTCCCGAAAAGTTTTTCATATAAAGTTCCCCTACCACCCATAAAACATTAAAAGGGGGGAACTACCCTTGCGGAATCCTACCCACCGGGAAGGATTCCGTTTGTGAACGAAATCGTACGTTTCGTTCAGCGTCCAGGTAAAACCTGGACAGGATCTCTCCAATTATTTGGAGAAATAAACATTGGACGCTTTTCACAGAATTGCTCGCTTTAAATATGCATTTTGTATTAAAATTAAATGACTTTCGTATAGGTGACGATTTAACATTTATCCTCAAATATGTCCTATCAGTCACATTTTTCTTAAAGATAAACAGACTAATAGAAAACGAGTGTCTATTACTATCTGAATGTCAGTATTATAACTGTTGGACTGGATCTGTTGACAAGTTTTTACACCTTTTTCATAGCAGACGACCGAGCTGTTAAACCGACTATTTGTCTCCCTTTACCAACCATTCACTTTATGAAGTGCTATGAACAAAATAATAATCACTAATTAATAAGAGCACGGTGCTCGAGTGGATTCTTTTACTATTTTAAAAGAAAACACCCGCCTCTTCATGTGGGTTCGAATCCTCACTTCGGCATTTATTTTTTTTCTAAAAACATTTTTTTTTTCATCCTTATTTTGTGTAAGTTTTCATTGTAGTTATGTTTTTTGTTTAGTTTTAGTTAACGTTAGCAGCGAAAATATTTTTATTAATAATATAGCAGCCTTTGTTTGAGTTTGAAAAATTAAAGAAGAGAAATTTGATTGCTGATTACTATTCATATTTATAAAGCCTAGCGTACACCTCGTTCCTGGGTATCACAATACTTTTTCATTGAAAGCACGCGTGGCTCCCTCATTGTTTCCAATGAATCTACAGCACTGAAATTGTAGTAGTACGCTGCAGCCTTAATTCAGTAGCTCCAAACGCTGTCCTCCTACATTTATAAAACCAAATCTGTGTATACAGCTTCAAACATACTAGAATCTTAAAGTGTGTATAGCATGGATGCAGGAAGGCATGTTCAAGATCCTGTTGTCTTAAAAAAGCGTTACAGAATCAAGAAAGCAAAGAAAACATAACGAGTCTCAACTCAACTGTGGCAGTATTTGCCATTTTCTCATGCGCCGACTTTTGTTTTTATTCGTCGGATCGTAAGAAAATAGCATTGTCCCATATTCTCATATGCCAATAGCCGTGAGACCCGGATAGGCATACACTTCCGAACAGTATAATCAAGGTTTTTTTGTTCGTCAATATTTTCTACCATATCGAACCGTTGAATTAGAATCGAAGGACCTGTTTCGACTGCGTGTGTGCAGCTAATCTTTGCCTTCGTTGTTCGCATATGCAATAAGACATTTGAAGCCTACCATAAGCGTGGTTCACGGCTGCGGACAGTTACAGCAATACAGCAAATTAAGACCTGTACGTTTTATACATTTACCAATACGATTTTGTCTTGTTCACGTAGGTGTATGATTCTCATCACGGTCTGTCAACTTCTGTAATTACCGTAAATATTCAGACACATTAGTGCCTTGCTCTGCCTAATCAAATATTTGGACAGAATAGAAAATGTTCAGGAAGAACAACTATCACAGAACATATTATCGTTATTGTTAATTATAATTAGGACAACAGAAAATGTCAATATGTCATATGCTCATAGAGTTGGCACAGGTAACCGTGAGCACGGTCTGGTCAGGTGTTTGTAATATTTTTCTCTGTAATTTCTGACAAATATCTAAGTGGACAGAGTAAGACGCTGATCCGACTGCGCGCGCTTGAGTTGCAGGCTTATGCGCACCTTAGTTCGCCGCATATGTGAAAAGACCATTTTCGCATGTTGCTATTTTATTATAAGCTCAAATAAGTGAAAAAGTTTATGTCATATGCAAACAGTAGAGATTCAGATAATTGTGCGCAACAAATATGTGAAAGAGTGTACATGTGTCAAATACCAATAGGAGAGACCATCCCGCGCATTTGCGTAGTCAGATCATGGTCTTCTCTGTCCGCCAAATTATTTGGTATGTTTTACAGTATTCAACAATTCTGTCAGCGGACAACGAAAACCATGATCAGGCTGCGTGGCTGCACAGACCAATCTGTGCACGCGTCGGACTTATTAGTAAAATGAACAAAAAAGAATATATTCGGAAATGCTCGTGAACAAGGTCGAAATTTGTTAAATATTTAGTTGGTAGTAATCACTTTTCTTATTGACTTTTGTAGGTGTTCTTTTTGTTTACTTGTGTCTGGATGCGGAGAGTGAAGGGTAGCACCTACAGGTATTAAACGGAGAACATTCCGAATACATAGTACATACGAATTAGTGTTCAGTACTTGACACAACGTATGAGTCTAGGTACTTGCTTATCTACGTCAAACCGATAAACTGTTGAATATTTCAGGAAGCTAAATATATCAAAAGCTTAATTTCACTACAGATGTGGCCAGATTTTAGTTAGAACATTTATACAGGGAAGGTAATATATAAAAAGAAAACGCTAGCGCCTGATTGCTGTACATGTAGTCAGATAGTACGGTTGATAGATGGTCGATTTAGTTATTTGTGTATCTATGTCAACATAACTTTGGAACAGCTTAAAAACTTCGAGATCAGTAAGCACTTGGATCGGTGACAGCATATCGGTCATTTCTTTCCAGCTCTCTCTCTCACTCTCTCACTCTCTCTCTCTCTCGTTTTTTTTTTTTTTTTTTTTTTCACGCGAACTGACGGACAGAGTGAAACACTACGTTATGAGTTAATGTATTACTATCGGCTGCTAGTCATTTCTTTACAACTCTTTCTCTCTCTCACTCTCCCTCTCTCTGTTTTTTTTTTATTTACACATCAAGTCCTCAATGTGTCCTATTTCATACGCGAACTGACGGAACTATGTTATGAGTTCATGAAATATATGGCCCTTCTGCTGTCAGTTTAGCCATTCTTTCCTTCTGTAGCAAATGGGAAAACATGATTACCATACACGTGAATCAGCGACGTCGGATTAGGCTGCAATACAATGGATTAAGACTTGTAAGTTTTCGTACGTTTATCAATACCAATTTCGTCTGTGTGATTCTTAGTGCTGCACTCTCAAACACTGCACTGACGGAAAATATTCAGAACTATTAGCACCTTATCATATCTTTAACGATATTTGGACAAGCGTATACATTCTGATTAATTACCATTTGTTGCACTCGAAACTACAGGTTGAATGGCAAAATGTGTAGACCCAGATCAAATGGTTAATTTTAGGAGCTATCTCATCTGGGTTCACACCGTATCGCCACGTGTTTAATTGCATATGCTACGCACATAGTCAAATCGGCGTTTAGTCAAAAGCAGCTAATCTGCGTCAAAAACTACTGGTTTGAATATCAAACTGTCTAGACCAAGATCAAATGGTTCATTTTAGAAGTTTTGTGATCAGGGTCCGCGCTTTTTACTCACGTGCCAACATACTCATTCTACTCAGGTGGTCAAATCAGTGTTAAGTCGGAAACAGCAAACTGCGTTTAAAACTACTGGTTTAAATAGCAAACTGTCTAGACCAAGATAACATGGTTCATTTAAGGAGCTTTGTGATCTGGGTCTGCGCTGTTTACTCACGTGCCAACATACTCATTCTACTCAGGTGGTCAAATCAGTGTTAAGTCGGAAACAGCAAACTGCGTCTAAAACTACTGTTTGAATGGCAGACTGCGTAGTCCCAGAACAAATTGTTCATTTAAGAAGCTATAAGATTTGGGTCCGCGCTGTTTGCTTACGTGTCCAAATGGTGAAATCAGCGTTTAGTCGAAAACAGCCAAACTGCGTCCGAAACAACTGGTTGAGATGCAATCTGTGTAGACCCAGATCAAATGGTTCATGTTAGGAGCTATGTATTCAGGATCTGCTTTGTATGCTCGCGCGTCAACAAGCACATTCCACACAGATGGTCAAATCAGCGCTTAGTCGAAAGCAGGAAACTTAATTATTGCCACCTACGCTCCAGTTTATATGCATATGAACACGGTAGAGATATGCAGACTGCACGATTTTCTCGTTGTCTAATACTTAACGATATACAGATCCTTTGACTTTACTTAAAACATTATGGTTCTCATGTACACAAGAAGTAGATCAGCGTTTACAAAGGCGCCTGTGAATATGTGTGGGTTGAGTGTCAAATTACATTTTTTTTTCGTTTAGTAATTATTGCGGCATATGATAAAATCACAGTAAAAACTGGACGCCCAAAATTTAATGTCCATTTTCAGGATGCGCTCCTACAAATGACTGCCACAAATGTGTGCTTCAGCGCGTGTTTGCCTTGTATACAAAAGTTTTAAAGTAAACATATTATTTAATCCTTGTAAATCATTTTTGGCTGGTGCACGTTTTGATTTCTTGTTTTTGTATGCAGTCGCGTACGAAATGACCCAGTACACCAAAGCGAAAAACGCTGGCATTATCACAGAACAAACTCAACTGCCATGATCCTACATGGAGCAAAGTAAGGGTCCTGAAAGAAATGCGTGAGGATACAGAACGCCATATATATCAGCAACCATGCAAACAAAGGCGTTTTAGACATATATGAAGGTTAACTTGAAAGACATTAACATGAATGTCCATACCACACAATCCTAAAGGTTTATGTTCTTAAGCGCATCTTTATAATATTGTTTTACATTGTTGCACGAACTCTACATTATATACAAAGCCAAACTTATGTCGGATTTCACATCTATATTCCCGAAAAGATTTTCAAAAAAGTCTCCTACTACTCATACAACAGGGGGAGGGGGGTTGGGAGAGGGACTACCCTTGTGTAATCATACCCGCCGGGAAGGATTCCGTTTGTGTATATATATATTCCCGAAAAGTTTTTCATATAAAGTTCCCCTACCACCCATAAAACATAAAAAGGGGGGAACTACCCTTGCGGAATCCTACCCACCGGGAAGGATTCCGTTTGTGAACGAAATCGTACGTTTCGTTCAGCGTCCAGGTAAAACCTGGACAGGATCTCTCCAATTATTTGGAGAAATAAACATTGGACGCTTTTCACAGAATTGCTCGCTTTAAATATGCATTTTGTATTAAAATTAAATGACTTTCGTATAGGTGACGATTTAACATTTATCCTCAAATATGTCCTATCAGTCACATTTTTCTTAAAGATAAACAGACTAATAGAAAACGAGTGTCTATTACTATCTGAATGTCAGTATTATAACTGTTGGACTGGATCTGTTGACAAGTTTTTACACCTTTTTCATAGCAGACGACCGAGCTGTTAAACCGACTATTTGTCTCCCTTTACCAACCATTCACTTTATGAAGTGCTATGAACAAAATAATAATCACTAATTAATAAGAGCACGGTGCTCGAGTGGATTCTTTTACTATTTTAAAAGAAAACACCCGCCTCTTCATGTGGGTTCGAATCCTCACTTCGGCATTTATTTTTTTTCTAAAAACATTTTTTTTTTCATCCTTATTTTGTGTAAGTTTTCATTGTAGTTATGTTTTTTGTTTAGTTTTAGTTAACGTTAGCAGCGAAAATATTTTTATTAATAATATAGCAGCCTTTGTTTGAGTTTGAAAAATTAAAGAAGAGAAATTTGATTGCTGATTACTATTCATATTTATAAAGCCTAGCGTACACCTCGTTCCTGGGTATCACAATACTTTTTCATTGAAAGCACGCGTGGCTCCCTCATTGTTTCCAATGAATCTACAGCACTGAAATTGTAGTAGTACGCTGCAGCCTTAATTCAGTAGCTCCAAACGCTGTCCTCCTACATTTATAAAACCAAATCTGTGTATACAGCTTCAAACATACTAGAATCTTAAAGTGTGTATAGCATGGATGCAGGAAGGCATGTTCAAGATCCTGTTGTCTTAAAAAAGCGTTACAGAATCAAGAAAGCAAAGAAAACATAACGAGTCTCAACTCAACTGTGGCAGTATTTGCCATTTTCTCATGCGCCGACTTTTGTTTTTATTCGTCGGATCGTAAGAAAATAGCATTGTCCCATATTCTCATATGCCAATAGCCGTGAGACCCGGATAGGCATACACTTCCGAACAGTATAATCAAGGTTTTTTTGTTCGTCAATATTTTCTACCATATCGAACCGTTGAATTAGAATCGAAGGACCTGTTTCGATTGCGTGTGTGCAGCTAATCTTTGCCTTCGTTGTTCGCATATGCAATAAGACATTTGAAGCCTACCATAAGCGTGGTTCACGGCTGCGGACAGTTACAGCAATACAGCAAATTAAGACCTGTACGTTTTATACATTTACCAATACGATTTTGTCTTGTTCACGTAGGTGTATGATTCTCATCACGGTCTCTCAACTTCTGTAATTACCGTAAATATTCAGACACATTAGTGCCTTGCTCTGCCTAATCAAATATTTGGACAGAATAGAAAATGTTCAGGAAGAACAACTATCACAGAACATATTATCGTTATTGTTAATTATAATTAGGACAACAGAAAATGTCAATATGTCATATGCTCATAGAGTTGGCACAGGTAACCGTGAGCACGGTCTGGTCAGGTGTTTGTAATATTTTTCTCTGTAATTTCTGACAAATATCTAAGTGGACAGAGTAAGACGCTGATCCGACTGCGCGCGCTTGAGTTGCAGGCTTATGCGCACCTTAGTTCGCCGCATATGTGAAAAGACCATTTTCGCATGTTGCTATTTTATTATAAGCTCAAATAAGTGAAAAAGTTTATGTCATATGCAAACAGTAGAGATTCAGATAATTGTGCGCAACAAATATGTGAAAGAGTGTACATGTGTCAAATACCAATAGGAGAGACCATCCCGCGCATTTGCGTAGTCAGATCATGGTCTTCTCTGTCCGCCAAATTATTTGGTATGTTTTACAGTATTCAACAATTCTGTCAGCGGACAACGAAAACCATGATCAGGCTGCGTGGCTGCACAGACCAATCTGTGCACGCGTCGGACTTATTAGTAAAATGAACAAAAAAGAATATATTCGGAAATGCTCGTGAACAAGGTCGAAATTTGTTAAATATTTAGTTGGTAGTAAACACTTTTCTTATTGACTTTTGTAGGTGTTCTTTTTGTTTACTTGTGTCTGGATGCGGAGAGTGAAGGGTAGCACCTACAGGTATTAAACGGAGAACATTCCGAATACATAGTACATACGAATTAGTGTTCAGTACTTGACACAACGTATGAGTCTAGGTACTTGCTTATCTACGTCAAACCGATAAACTGTTGAATATTTCAGGAAGCTAAATATATCAAAAGCTTAATTTCACTACAGATGTGGCCAGATTTTAGTTAGAACATTTATACAGGGAAGGTAATATATAAAAAGAAAACGCTAGCGCCTGATTGCTGTACATGTAGTCAGATAGTACGGTTGATAGATGGTCGTCTTAGTTATTTGTGTATCTATGTCAACATAACTTTGGAACAGCTTAAAAACTTCGAGATCAGTAAGCACTTGGATCGGTGACAGCATATCGGTCATTTCTTTCCAGCTCTCTCTCTCACTCTCTCACTCTCTCTCTCTCTCGTTTTTTTTTTTTTTTTTTTTTTTTTTTTTTTTTCACGCGAACTGACGGACAGAGTGAAACACTACGTTATGAGTTAATGTATTACTATCGGCTGCTAGTCATTTCTTTACAACTCTTTCTCTCTCTCACTCTCCCTCTCTCCGTTTTTTTTTTATTTACACATCAAGTCCTCAATGTGTCCTATTTCATACGCGAACTGACGGAACTATGTTATGAGTTCATGAAATATATGGCCCTTCTGCTGTCAGTTTAGCCATTCTTTCCTTCTGTAGCAAATGGGAAAACATGATTACCATACACGTGAATCAGCGACGTCGGATTAGGCTGCAATACAATGGATTAAGACTTGTAAGTTTTCGTACGTTTATCAATACCAATTTCGTCTGTGTGATTCTTAGTGCTGCACTCTCAAACACTGCACTGACGGAAAATATTCAGAACTATTAGCACCTTATCATATCTTTAACGATATTTGGACAAGCGTATACATTCTGATTAATTACCATTTGTTGCACTCGAAACTACAGGTTGAATGGCAAAATGTGTAGACCCAGATCAAATGGTTAATTTTAGGAGCTATCTCATCTGGGTTCACACCGTATCGCCACGTGTTTAATTGCATATGCTACGCACATAGTCAAATCGGCGTTTAGTCAAAAGCAGCTAATCTGCGTCAAAAACTACTGGTTTGAATATCAAACTGTCTAGACCAAGATCAAATGGTTCATTTTAGAAGTTTTGTGATCAGGGTCCGCGCTTTTTACTCACGTGCCAACATACTCATTCTACTCAGGTGGTCAAATCAGTGTTAAGTCGGAAACAGCAAACTGCGTTTAAAACTACTGGTTTAAATAGCAAACTATCTAGACCAAGATAACATGGTTCATTTAAGGAGCTTTGTGATCTGGGTCTGCGCTGTTTACTCACGTGCCAACATACTCATTCTACTCAGGTGGTCAAATCAGTGTTAAGTCGGAAACAGCAAACTGCGTCTAAAACTACTGTTTGAATGGCAGACTGCGTAGTCCCAGAACAAATTGTTCATTTAAGAAGCTATAAGATTTGGGTCCGCGCTGTTTGCTTACGTGTCCAAATGGTGAAATCAGCGTTTAGTCGAAAACAGCCAAACTGCGTCCGAAACAACTGGTTGAGATGCAATCTGTGTAGACCCAGATCAAATGGTTCATGTTAGGAGCTATGTATTCAGGATCTGCTTTGTATGCTCGCGCGTCAACAAGCACATTCCACACAGATGGTCAAATCAGCGCTTAGTCGAAAGTAGGAAACTTAATTATTGCCACCTACGCTCCAGTTTATATGCATATGAACACGGTAGAGATATGCAGACTGCACGATTTTCTCGTTGTCTAATACTTAACGATATACAGATCCTTTGACTTTACTTAAAACATTATGGTTCTCATGTACACAAGAAGTAGATCAGCGTTTACAAAGGCGCCTGTGAATATGTGTGGGTTGAGTGTCAAATTACATTTTTTTTTCGTTTAGTAATTATTGCGGCATATGATAAAATCACAGTAAAAACTGGACGCCCAAAATTTAATGTCCATTTTCAGGATGCGCTCCTACAAATGACTGCCACAAATGTGTGCTTCAGCGCGTGTTTGCCTTGTATACAAAAGTTTTAAAGTAAACATATTATTTAATCCTTGTAAATCATTTTTGGCTGGTGCACGTTTTGATTTCTTGTTTTTGTATGCAGTCGCGTACGAAATGACCCAGTACACCAAAGCGAAAAGCGCTGGCATTATCACAGAACAAACTCAACTGCCATGATCCTACATGGAGCAAAGTAAGGGTCCTGAAAGAAATGCGTGAGGATACAGAACGCCATATATATCAGCAACCATGCAAACAAAGGCGTTTTAGACATATATGAAGGTTAACTTGAAAGACATTAACATGAATGTCCATACCACACAATCCTAAAGGTTTATGTTCTTAAGCGCATCTTTATAATATTGTTTTACATTGTTGCACGAACTCTACATTATATACAAAGCCAAACTTATGTCGGATTTCACATCTATATTCCCGAAAAGATTTTCAAAAAAGTCTCCTACTACTCATACAACAGGGGGAGGGGGGGTTGGGAGAGGGACTACCCTTGTGTAATCATACCCGCCGGGAAGGATTCCGTTTGTGTATATATATATTCCCGAAAAGTTTTTCATATAAAGTTCCCCTACCACCCATAAAACATTAAAAGGGGGGAACTACCCTTGCGGAATCCTACCCACCGGGAAGGATTCCGTTTGTGAACGAAATCGTACGTTTCGTTCAGCGTCCAGGTAAAACCTGGACAGGATCTCTCCAATTATTTGGAGAAATAAACATTGGACGCTTTTCACAGAATTGCTCGCTTTAAATATGCATTTTGTATTAAAATTAAATGACTTTCGTATAGGTGACGATTTAACATTTATCCTCAAATATGTCCTATCAGTCACATTTTTCTTAAAGATAAACAGACTAATAGAAAACGAGTGTCTATTACTATCTGAATGTCAGTATTATAACTGTTGGACTGGATCTGTTGACAAGTTTTTACACCTTTTTCATAGCAGACGACCGAGCTGTTAAACCGACTATTTGTCTCCCTTTACCAACCATTCACTTTATGAAGTGCTATGAACAAAATAATAATCACTAATTAATAAGAGCACGGTGCTCGAGTGGATTCTTTTACTATTTTAAAAGAAAACACACGCCTCTTCATGTGGGTTCGAATCCTCACTTCGGCATTTATTTTTTTTCTAAAAACATTTTTTTTTTCATCCTTATTTTGTGTAAGTTTTCATTGTAGTTATGTTTTTTGTTTAGTTTTAGTTAACGTTAGCAGCGAAAATATTTTTATTAATAATATAGCAGCCTTTGTTTGAGTTTGAAAAATTAAAGAAGAGAAATTTGATTGCTGATTACTATTCATATTTATAAAGCCTAGCGTACACCTCGTTCCTGGGTATCACAATACTTTTTCATTGAAAGCACGCGTGGCTCCCTCATTGTTTCCAATGAATCTACAGCACTGAAATTGTAGTAGTACGCTGCAGCCTTAATTCAGTAGCTCCAAACGCTGTCCTCCTACATTTATAAAACCAAATCTGTGTATACAGCTTCAAACATACTAGAATCTTAAAGTGTGTATAGCATGGATGCAGGAAGGCATGTTCAAGATCCTGTTGTCTTAAAAAAGCGTTACAGAATCAAGAAAGCAAAGAAAACATAACGAGTCTCAACTCAACTGTGGCAGTATTTGCCATTTTCTCATGCGCCGACTTTTGTTTTTATTCGTCGGATCGTAAGAAAATAGCATTGTCCCATATTCTCATATGCCAATAGCCGTGAGACCCGGATAGGCATACACTTCCGAACAGTATAATCAAGGTTTTTTTGTTCGTCAATATTTTCTACCATATCGAACCGTTGAATTAGAATCGAAGGACCTGTTTCGACTGCGTGTGTGCAGCTAATCTTTGCCTTCGTTGTTCGCATATGCAATAAGACATTTGAAGCCTACCATAAGCGTGGTTCACGGCTGCGGACAGTTACAGCAATACAGCAAATTAAGACCTGTACGTTTTATACATTTACCAATACGATTTTGTCTTGTTCACGTAGGTGTATGATTCTCATCACGGTCTGTCAACTTCTGTAATTACCGTAAATATTCAGACACATTAGTGCCTTGCTCTGCCTAATCAAATATTTGGACAGAATAGAAAATGTTCAGGAAGAACAACTATCACAGAACATATTATCGTTATTGTTAATTATAATTAGGACAACAGAAAATGTCAATATGTCATATGCTCATAGAGTTGGCACAGGTAACCGTGAGCACGGTCTGGTCAGGTGTTTGTAATATTTTTCTCTGTAATTTCTGACAAATATCTAAGTGGACAGAGTAAGACGCTGATCCGACTGCGCGCGCTTGAGTTGCAGGCTTATGCGCACCTTAGTTCGCCGCATATGTGAAAAGACCATTTTCGCATGTTGCTATTTTATTATAAGCTCAAATAAGTGAAAAAGTTTATGTCATATGCAAACAGTAGAGATTCAGATAATTGTGCGCAACAAATATGTGAAAGAGTGTACATGTGTCAAATACCAATAGGAGAGACCATCCCGCGCATTTGCGTAGTCAGATCATGGTCTTCTCTGTCCGCCAAATTATTTGGTATGTTTTACAGTATTCAACAATTCTGTCAGCGGACAACGAAAACCATGATCAGGCTGCGTGGCTGCACAGACCAATCTGTGCACGCGTCGGACTTATTAGTAAAATGAACAAAAAAGAATATATTCGGAAATGCTCGTGAACAAGGTCGAAATTTGTTAAATATTTAGTTGGTAGTAATCACTTTTCTTATTGACTTTTGTAGGTGTTCTTTTTGTTTACTTGTGTCTGGATGCGGAGAGTGAAGGGTAGCACCTACAGGTATTAAACGGAGAACATTCCGAATACATAGTACATACGAATTAGTGTTCAGTACTTGACACAACGTATGAGTCTAGGTACTTGCTTATCTACGTCAAACCGATAAACTGTTGAATATTTCAGGAAGCTAAATATATCAAAAGCTTAATTTCACTACAGATGTGGCCAGATTTTAGTTAGAACAATTATACAGGGAAGGTAATATATAAAAAGAAAACGCTAGCGCCTGATTGCTGTACATGTAGTCAGATAGTACGGTTGATAGATGGTCGTCTTAGTTATTTGTGTATCTATGTCAACATAACTTTGGAACAGCTTAAAAACTTCGAGATCAGTAAGCACTTGGATCGGTGACAGCATATCGGTCATTTCTTTCCAGCTCTCTCTCTCACTCTCTCACTCTCTCTCTCACTCTCTCTCTCTCTCTCGTTTTTTTTTTTTTTTTTTTTTTTTTTTTTTTCACGCGAACTGACGGACAGAGTGAAACACTACGTTATGAGTTAATGTATTACTATCGGCTGCTAGTCATTTCTTTACAACTCTTTCTCTCTCTCACTCTCCCTCTCTCTGTTTTTTTTTTTATTTACACATCCAGTCCTCAATGTGTCCTATTTCATACGCGAACTGACGGAACTATGTTATGAGTTCATGAAATATATGGCCCTTCTGCTGTCAGTTTAGCCATTCTTTCCTTCTGTAGCAAATGGGAAAACATGATTACCATACACGTGAATCAGCGACGTCGGATTAGGCTGCAATACAATGGATTAAGACTTGTAAGTTTTCGTACGTTTATCAATACCAATTTCGTCTGTGTGATTCTTAGTGCTGCACTCTCAAACACTGCACTGACGGAAAATATTCAGAACTATTAGCACCTTATCATATCTTTAACGATATTTGGACAAGCGTATACATTCTGATTAATTACCATTTGTTGCACTCGAAACTACAGGTTGAATGGCAAAATGTGTAGACCCAGATCAAATGGTTAATTTTAGGAGCTATCTCATCTGGGTTCACACCGTATCGCCACGTGTTTAATTGCATATGCTACGCACATAGTCAAATCGGCGTTTAGTCAAAAGCAGCTAATCTGCGTCGAAAACTACTGGTTTGAATATCAAACTGTCTAGACCAAGATCAAATGGTTCATTTTAGGAGTTTTGTGATCAGGGTCCGCGCTTTTTACTCACGTGCCAACATACTCATTCTACTCCGGTGGTCAAATCAGTGTTAAGTCGGACACAGCAAACTGCGTTTAAAACTACTGGTTTAAATAGCAAACTGTCTAGACCAAGATAACATGGTTCATTTAAGGAGCTTTGTGATCTGGGTCTGCGCTGTTTACTCACGTGCCAACATACTCATTCTACTCAGGTGGTCAAATCAGTGTTAAGTCGGAAACAGCAAACTGCGTCTAAAACTACTGTTTGAATGGCAGACTGCGTAGTCCCAGAACAAATTGTTCATTTAAGAAGCTATAAGATTTGGGTCCGCGCTGTTTGCTTACGTGTCCAAATGGTGAAATCAGCGTTTAGTCGAAAACAGCCAAACTGCGTCCGAAACAACTGGTTGAGATGCAATCTGTGTAGACCCAGATCAAATGGTTCATGTTAGGAGCTATGTATTCAGGATCTGCTTTGTATGCTCGCGCGTCAACAAGCACATTCCACACAGATGGTCAAATCAGCGCTTAGTCGAAAGCAGGAAACTTAATTATTGCCACCTACGCTCCAGTTTATATGCATATGAACACGGTAGAGATATGCAGACTGCACGATTTTCTCGTTGTCTAATACTTAACGATATACAGATCCTTTGACTTTACTTAAAACATTATGGTTCTCATGTACACAAGAAGTAGATCAGCGTTTACAAAGGCGCCTGTGAATATGTGTGGGTTGAGTGTCAAATTACATTTTTTTTTCGTTTAGTAATTATTGCGGCATATGATAAAATCACAGTAAAAACTGGCCGCCCAAAATTTAATGTCCATTTTCAGGATGCGCTCCTACAAATGACTGCCACAAATGTGTGCTTCAGCGCGTGTTTGCCTTGTATACAAAAGTTTTAAAGTAAACATATTATTTAATCCTTGTAAATCATTTTTGGCTGGTGCACGTTTTGATTTCTTGTTTTTGTATGCAGTCGCGTACGAAATGACCCAGTACACCAAAGCGAAAAGCGCTGGCATTATCACAGAACAAACTCAACTGCCATGATCCTACATGGAGCAAAGTAAGGATCCTGAAAGAAATGCGTGAGGATACAGAACGCCATATATATCAGCAACCATGCAAACAAAGGCGTTTTAGACATATATGAAGGTTAACTTGAAAGACATTAACATGAATGTCCATACCACACAATCCTATAGGTTTATGTTCTTAAGCGCATCTTTATAATATTGTTTTACATTGTTGCACGAACTCTACATTATACACAAAGCCAAACTTATGTCGGATTTCACATCTATATTCCCGAAAAGATTTTCAAAAAAGTCTCCTACTACTCATACAACAGGGGGAGGGGGGTTGGGAGAGGGACTACCCTTGTGTAATCATACCCGCCGGGAAGGATTCCGTTTGTGTATATATATATTCCCGAAAAGTTTTTCATATAAAGTTCCCCTACCACCCATAAAACATAAAAAGGGGGGAACTACCCTTGCGGAATCCTACCCACCGGGAAGGATTCCGTTTGTGAACGAAATCGTACGTTTCGTTCAGCGTCCAGGTTAAACCTGGACAGGATCTCTCCAATTAGTTGGAGAAATAAACATTGGACGCTTTTCACAGAATTGCTCGCTTTAAATATGCATTTTGTATTAAAATTAAATGACTTTCGTATAGGTGACGATTTAACATTTATCCTCAAATATGTCCTATCAGTCACATTTTTCTTAAAGATAAACAGACTAATAGAAAACGAGTGTCTATTACTATCTGAATGTCAGTATTATAACTGTTGGACTGGATCTGTTGACAAGTTTTTACACCTTTTTCATAGCAGACGACCGAGCTGTTAAACCGACTATTTGTCTCCCTTTACCAACCATTCACGTTATGAAGTGCTATGAACAAAATAATAATCACTAATTAATAAGAGCACGGTGCTCGAGTGGATTCTTTTACTATTTTTAAAAGAAAACACACGCCTCTTCATGTGGGTTCGATTCCTCACTTCGGCATTTATTTTTTTTCTAAAAACATTTTTTTTTCATCCTTATTTTGTGTAAGTTTTCATTGTAGTTATGTTTTTTGTTTAGTTTTAGTTAACGTTAGCAGCGAAAATATTTTTATTAATAATATAGCAGCCTTTGTTTGAGTTTGAAAAATTAAAGAAGAGAAATTTGATTGCTGATTACTATTCACATTTATAAAGCCTAGCGTACACCTCGTTCCTGGGTATCACAATACTTTTTCATTGAAAGCACGCGTGGCTCCCTCATTGTTTCCAATGAATCTACAGCACTGAAATTGTAGTAGTACGCTGCAGCCTTAATTCAGTAGCTCCAAACGCTGTCCTCCTACATTTATAAAACCAAATCTGTGTATACAGCTTCAAACATACTAGAATCTTAAAGTGTGTATAGCATGGATGCAGGAAGGCATGTTCAAGATCCTGTTGTCTTAAAAAAGCGTTACAGAATCAAGAAAGCAAAGAAAACATAACGAGTCTCAACTCAACTGTGGCAGTATTTGCCATTTTCTCATGCGCCGACTTTTGTTTTTATTCGTCGGATCGTAAGAAAATAGCATTGTCCCATATTCTCATATGCCAATAGCCGTGAGACCCGGATAGGCATACACTTCCGAACAGTATAATCAAGGTTTTTTTGTTCGTCAATATTTTCTACCATATCGAACCGTTGAATTAGAATCGAAGGACCTGTTTCGACTGCGTGTGTGCAGCTAATCTTTGCCTTCGTTGTTCGCATATGCAATAAGACATTTGAAGCCTACCATAAGCGTGGTTCACGGCTGCGGACAGTTACAGCAATACAGCAAATTAAGACCTGTACGTTTTATACATTTACCAATACGATTTTGTCTTGTTCACGTAGGTGTATGATTCTCATCACGGTCTCTCAACTTCTGTAATTACCGTAAATATTCAGACACATTAGTGCCTTGCTCTGCCTAATCAAATATTTGGACAGAATAGAAAATGTTCAGGAAGAACAACTATCACAGAACATATTATCGTTATTGTTAATTATAATTAGGACAACAGAAAATGTCAATATGTCATATGCTCATAGAGTTGGCACAGGTAACCGTGAGCACGGTCTGGTCAGGTGTTTGTAATATTTTTCTCTGTAATTTCTGACAAATATCTAAGTGGACAGAGTAAGACGCTGATCCGACTGCGCGCGCTTGAGTTGCAGGCTTATGCGCACCTTAGTTCGCCGCATATGTGAAAAGACCATTTTCGCATGTTGCTATTTTATTATAAGCTCAAATAAGTGAAAAAGTTTATGTCATATGCAAACAGTAGAGATTCAGATAATTGTGCGCAACAAATATGTGAAAGAGTGTACATGTGTCAAATACCAATAGGAGAGACCATCCCGCGCATTTGCGTAGTCAGATCATGGTCTTCTCTGTCCGCCAAATTATTTGGTATGTTTTACAGTATTCAACAATTCTGTCAGCGGACAACGAAAACCATGATCAGGCTGCGTGGCTGCACAGACCAATCTGTGCACGCGTCGGACTTATTAGTAAAATGAACAAAAAAGAATATATTCGGAAATGCTCGTGAACAAGGTCGAAATTTGTTAAATATTTAGTTGGTAGTAATCACTTTTCTTATTGACTTTTGTAGGTGTTCTTTTTGTTTACTTGTGTCTGGATGCGGAGAGTGAAGGGTAGCACCTACAGGTATTAAACGGAGAACATTCCGAATACATAGTACATACGAATTAGTGTTCAGTACTTGACACAACGTATGAGTCTAGGTACTTGCTTATCTACGTCAAACCGATAAACTGTTGAATATTTCAGGAAGCTAAATATATCAAAAGCTTAATTTCACTACAGATGTGGCCAGATTTTAGTTAGAACATTTATACAGGGAAGGTAATATATAAAAAGAAAACGCTAGCGCCTGATTGCTGTACATGTAGTCAGATAGTACGGTTGATAGATGGTCGTCTTAGTTATTTGTGTATCTATGTCAACATAACTTTGGAACAGCTTAAAAACTTCGAGATCAGTAAGCACTTGGATCGGTGACAGCATATCGGTCATTTCTTTCCAGCTCTCTCTCTCACTCTCTCACTCTCTCTCTCACTCTCTCTCTCTCTCTCGTTTTTTTTTTTTTTTTTTTTTTTTTCACGCGAACTGACGGACAGAGTGAAACACTACGTTATGAGTTAATGTATTACTATCGGCTGCTAGTCATTTCTTTACAACTCTTTCTCTCTCTCACTCTCCCTCTCTCTGTTTTTTTTTTTATTTACACATCCAGTCCTCAATGTGTCCTATTTCATACGCGAACTGACGGAACTATGTTATGAGTTCATGAAATATATGGCCCTTCTGCTGTCAGTTTAGCCATTCTTTCCTTCTGTAGCAAATGGGAAAACATGATTACCATACACGTGAATCAGCGACGTCGGATTAGGCTGCAATACAATGGATTAAGACTTGTAAGTTTTCGTACGTTTATCAATACCAATTTCGTCTGTGTGATTCTTAGTGCTGCACTCTCAAACACTGCACTGACGGAAAATATTCAGAACTATTAGCACCTTATCATATCTTTAACGATATTTGGACAAGCGTATACATTCTGATTAATTACCATTTGTTGCACTCGAAACTACAGGTTGAATGGCAAAATGTGTAGACCCAGATCAAATGGTTAATTTTAGGAGCTATCTCATCTGGGTTCACACCGTATCGCCACGTGTTTAATTGCATATGCTACGCACATAGTCAAATCGGCGTTTAGTCAAAAGCAGCTAATCTGCGTCGAAAACTACTGGTTTGAATATCAAACTGTCTAGACCAAGATCAAATGGTTCATTTTAGGAGTTTTGTGATCAGGGTCCGCGCTTTTTACTCACGTGCCAACATACTCATTCTACTCAGGTGGTCAAATCAGTGTTAAGTCGGACACAGCAAACTGCGTTTAAAACTACTGGTTTAAATAGCAAACTGTCTAGACCAAGATAACATGGTTCATTTAAGGAGCTTTGTGATCTGGGTCTGCGCTGTTTACTCACGTGCCAACATACTCATTCTACTCAGGTGGTCAAATCAGTGTTAGGTCGGAAACAGCAAACTGCGTCTAAAACTACTGTTTGAATGGCAGACTGCGTAGTCCCAGAACAAATTGTTCATTTAAGAAGCTATAAGATTTGGGTCCGCGCTGTTTGCTTACGTGTCCAAATGGTGAAATCAGCGTTTAGTCGAAAACAGCCAAACTGCGTCCGAAACAACTGGTTGAGATGCAATCTGTGTAGACCCAGATCAAATGGTTCATGTTAGGAGCTATGTATTCAGGATCTGCTTTGTATGCTCGCGCGTCAACAAGCACATTCCACACAGATGGTCAAATCAGCGCTTAGTCGAAAGCAGGAAACTTAATTATTGCCACCTACGCTCCAGTTTATATGCATATGAACACGGTAGAGATATGCAGACTGCACGATTTTCTCGTTGTCTAATACTTAACGATATACAGATCCTTTGACTTTACTTAAAACATTATGGTTCTCATGTACACAAGAAGTAGATCAGCGTTTACAAAGGCGCCTGTGAATATGTGTGGGTTGAGTGTCAAATTACATTTTTTTTTTCGTTTAGTAATTATTGCGGCATATGATAAAATCACAGTAAAAACTGGCCGCCCAAAATTTAATGTCCATTTTCAGGATGCGCTCCTACAAATGACTGCCACAAATGTGTGCTTCAGCGCGTGTTTGCCTTGTATACAAAAGTTTTAAAGTAAACATATTATTTAATCCTTGTAAATCATTTTTGGCTGGTGCACGTTTTGATTTCTTGTTTTTGTATGCAGTCGCGTACGAAATGACCCAGTACACCAAAGCGAAAAGCGCTGGCATTATCACAGAACAAACTCAACTGCCATGATCCTACATGGAGCAAAGTAAGGATCCTGAAAGAAATGCGTGAGGATACAGAACGCCATATATATCAGCAACCATGCAAACAAAGGCGTTTTAGACATATATGAAGGTTAACTTGAAAGACATTAACATGAATGTCCATACCACACAATCCTATAGGTTTATGTTCTTAAGCGCATCTTTATAATATTGTTTTACATTGTTGCACGAACTCTACATTATATACAAAGCCAAACTTATGTCGGATTTCACATCTATATTCCCGAAAAGATTTTCAAAAAAGTCTCCTACTACTCATACAACAGGGGGAGGGGGTTGGGAGAGGGACTACCCTTGTGTAATCATACCCGCCGGGAAGGATTCCGTTTGTGTATATATATATTCCCGAAAAGTTTTTCATATAAAGTTCCCCTACCACCCATAAAACATAAAAAGGGGGGAACTACCCTTGCGGAATCCTACCCACCGGGAAGGATTCCGTTTGTGAACGAAATCGTACGTTTCGTTCAGCGTCCAGGTTAAACCTGGACAGGATCTCTCCAATTAGTTGGAGAAATAAACATTGGACGCTTTTCACAGAATTGCTCGCTTTAAATATGCATTTTGTATTAAAATTAAATGACTTTCGTATAGGTGACGATTTAACATTTATCCTCAAATATGTCCTATCAGTCACATTTTTCTTAAAGATAAACAGACTAATAGAAAACGAGTGTCTATTACTATCTGAATGTCAGTATTATAACTGTTGGACTGGATCTGTTGACAAGTTTTTACACCTTTTTCATAGCAGACGACCGAGCTGTTAAACCGACTATTTGTCTCCCTTTACCAACCATTCACTTTATGAAGTGCTATGAACAAAATAATAATCACTAATTAATAAGAGCACGGTGTTCGAGTGGATTCTTTTACTATTTTTAAAAGAAAACACACGCCTCTTCATGTGGGTTCGAATCCTCACTTCGGCATTTATTTTTTTTCTAAAAACATTTTTTTTTCATCCTTATTTTGTGTAAGTTTTCATTGTAGTTATGTTTTTTGTTTAGTTTTAGTTAACGTTAGCAGCGAAAATATTTTTATTAATAATATAGCAGCCTTTGTTTGAGTTTGAAAAATTAAAGAAGAGAAATTTGATTGCTGATTACTATTCACATTTATAAAGCCTAGCGTACACCTCGTTCCTGGGTATCACAATACTTTTTCATTGAAAGCACGCGTGGCTCCCTCATTGTTTCCAATGAATCTACAGCACTGAAATTGTAGTAGTACGCTGCAGCCTTAATTCAGTAGCTCCAAACGCTGTCCTCCTACATTTATAAAACCAAATCTGTGTATACAGCTTCAAACATACTAGAATCTTAAAGTGTGTATAGCATGGATGCAGGAAGGCATGTTCAAGATCCTGTTGTCTTAAAAAAGCGTTACAGAATCAAGAAAGCAAAGAAAACATAACGAGTCTCAACTCAACTGTGGCAGTATTTGCCATTTTCTCATGCGCCGACTTTTGTTTTTATTCGTCGGATCGTAAGAAAATAGCATTGTCCCATATTCTCATATGCCAATAGCCGTGAGACCCGGATAGGCATACACTTCCGAACAGTATAATCAAGGTTTTTTTGTTCGTCAATATTTTCTACCATATCGAACCGTTGAATTAGAATCGAAGGACCTGTTTCGACTGCGTGTGTGCAGCTAATCTTTGCCTTCGTTGTTCGCATATGCAATAAGACATTTGAAGCCTACCATAAGCGTGGTTCACGGCTGCGGACAGTTACAGCAATACAGCAAATTAAGACCTGTACGTTTTATACATTTACCAATACGATTTTGTCTTGTTCACGTAGGTGTATGATTCTCATCACGGTCTCTCAACTTCTGTAATTACCGTAAATATTCAGACACATTAGTGCCTTGCTCTGCCTAATCAAATATTTGGACAGAATAGAAAATGTTCAGGAAGATCAACTATCACAGAACATATTATCGTTATTGTTAATTATAATTAGGACAACAGAAAATGTCAATATGTCATATGCTCATAGAGTTGGCACAGGTAACCGTGAGCACGATCTGGTCAGGTGTTTGTAATATTTTTCTCTGTAATTTCTGACAAATATCTAAGTGGACAGAGTAAGACGCTGATCCGACTGCGCGCGCTTGAGTTGCAGGCTTATGCGCACCTTAGTTCGCCGCATATGTGAAAAGACCATTTTCGCATGTTGCTATTTTATTATAAGCTCAAATAAGTGAAAAAGTTTATGTCATATGCAAACAGTAGAGATTCAGATAATTGTGCGCAACAAATATGTGAAAGAGTGTACATGTGTCAAATACCAATAGGAGAGACCATCCCGCGCATTTGCGTAGTCAGATCATGGTCTTCTCTGTCCGCCAAATTATTTGGTATGTTTTACAGTATTCAACAATTCTGTCAGCGGACAACGAAAACCATGATCAGGCTGCGTGGCTGCACAGACCAATCTGTGCACGCGTCGGACTTATTAGTAAAATGAACAAAAAAGAATATATTCGGAAATGCTCGTGAACAAGGTCGAAATTTGTTAAATATTTAGTTGGTAGTAATCACTTTTCTTATTGACTTTTGTAGGTGTTCTTTTTGTTTACTTGTGTCTGGATGCGGAGAGTGAAGGGTAGCACCTACAGGTATTAAACGGAGAACATTCCGAATACATAGTACATACGAATTAGTGTTCAGTACTTGACACAACGTATGAGTCTAGGTACTTGCTTATCTACGTCAAACCGATAAACTGTTGAATATTTCAGGAAGCTAAATATATCAAAAGCTTAATTTCACTACAGATGTGGCCAGATTTTAGTTAGAACATTTATACAGGGAAGGTAATATATAAAAAGAAAACGCTAGCGCCTGATTGCTGTACATGTAGTCAGATAGTACGGTTGATAGATGGTCGTCTTAGTTATTTGTGTATCTATGTCAACATAACTTTGGAACAGCTTAAAAACTTCGAGATCAGTAAGCACTTGGATCGGTGACAGCATATCGGTCATTTCTTTCCAGCTCTCTCTCTCACTCTCTCACTCTCTCTCTCACTCTCTCTCTCTCTCTCGTTTTTTTTTTTTTTTTTTTTTTTTTTTTTCACGCGAACTGACGGACAGAGTGAAACACTACGTTATGAGTTAATGTATTACTATCGGCTGCTAGTCATTTCTTTACAACTCTTTCTCTCTCTCACTCTCCCTCTCTCTGTTTTTTTTTTTTATTTACACATCCAGTCCTCAATGTGTCCTATTTCATACGCGAACTGACGGAACTATGTTATGAGTTCATGAAATATATGGCCCTTCTGCTGTCAGTTTAGCCATTCTTTCCTTCTGTAGCAAATGGGAAAACATGATTACCATACACGTGAATCAGCGACGTCGGATTAGGCTGCAATACAATGGATTAAGACTTGTAAGTTTTCGTACGTTTATCAATACCAATTTCGTCTGTGTGATTCTTAGTGCTGCACTCTCAAACACTGCACTGACGGAAAATATTCAGAACTATTAGCACCTTATCATATCTTTAACGATATTTGGACAAGCGTATACATTCTGATTAATTACCATTTGTTGCACTCGAAACTACAGGTTGAATGGCAAAATGTGTAGACCCAGATCAAATGGTTAATTTTAGGAGCTATCTCATCTGGGTTCACACCGTATCGCCACGTGTTTAATTGCATATGCTACGCACATAGTCAAATCGGCGTTTAGTCAAAAGCAGCTAATCTGCGTCGAAAACTACTGGTTTGAATATCAAACTGTCTAGACCAAGATCAAATGGTTCATTTTAGGAGTTTTGTGATCAGGGTCCGCGCTTTTTACTCACGTGCCAACATACTCATTCTACTCAGGTGGTCAAATCAGTGTTAAGTCGGACACAGCAAACTGCGTTTAAAACTACTGGTTTAAATAGCAAACTGTCTAGACCAAGATAACATGGTTCATTTAAGGAGCTTTGTGATCTGGGTCTGCGCTGTTTACTCACGTGCCAACATACTCATTCTACTCAGGTGGTCAAATCAGTGTTAGGTCGGAAACAGCAAACTGCGTCTAAAACTACTGTTTGAATGGCAGACTGCGTAGTCCCAGAACAAATTGTTCATTTAAGAAGCTATAAGATTTGGGTCCGCGCTGTTTGCTTACGTGTCCAAATGGTGAAATCAGCGTTTAGTCGAAAACAGCCAAACTGCGTCCGAAACAACTGGTTGAGATGCAATCTGTGTAGACCCAGATCAAATGGTTCATGTTAGGAGCTATGTATTCAGGATCTGCTTTGTATGCTCGCGCGTCAACAAGCACATTCCACACAGATGGTCAAATCAGCGCTTAGTCGAAAGCAGGAAACTTAATTATTGCCACCTACGCTCCAGTTTATATGCATATGAACACGGTAGAGATATGCAGACTGCACGATTTTCTCGTTGTCTAATACTTAACGATATACAGATCCTTTGACTTTACTTAAAACATTATGGTTCTCATGTACACAAGAAGTAGATCAGCGTTTACAAAGGCGCCTGTGAATATGTGTGGGTTGAGTGTCAAATTACATTTTTTTTTCGTTTAGTAATTATTGCGGCATATGATAAAATCACAGTAAAAACTGGCCGCCCAAAATTTAATGTCCATTTTCAGGATGCGCTCCTACAAATGACTGCCACAAATGTGTGCTTCAGCGCGTGTTTGCCTTGTATACAAAAGTTTTAAAGTAAACATATTATTTAATCCTTGTAAATCATTTTTGGCTGGTGCACGTTTTGATTTCTTGTTTTTGTATGCAGTCGCGTACGAAATGACCCAGTACACCAAAGCGAAAAGCGCTGGCATTATCACAGAACAAACTCAACTGCCATGATCCTACATGGAGCAAAGTAAGGATCCTGAAAGAAATGCGTGAGGATACAGAACGCCATATATATCAGCAACCATGCAAACAAAGGCGTTTTAGACATATATGAAGGTTAACTTGAAAGACATTAACATGAATGTCCATACCACACAATCCTATAGGTTTATGTTCTTAAGCGCATCTTTATAATATTGTTTTACATTGTTGCACGAACTCTACATTATATACAAAGCCAAACTTATGTCGGATTTCACATCTATATTCCCGAAAAGATTTTCAAAAAAGTCTCCTACTACTCATACAACAGGGGGAGGGGGGTTGGGAGAGGGACTACCCTTGTGTAATCATACCCGCCGGGAAGGATTCCGTTTGTGTATATATATATTCCCGAAAAGTTTTTCATATAAAGTTCCCCTACCACCCATAAAACATAAAAAGGGGGGAACTACCCTTGCGGAATCCTACCCACCGGGAAGGATTCCGTTTGTGAACGAAATCGTACGTTTCGATCAGCGTCCAGGTTAAACCTGGACAGGATCTCTCCAATTAGTTGGAGAAATAAACATTGGACGCTTTTCACAGAATTGCTCGCTTTAAATATGCATTTTGTATTAAAATTAAATGACTTTCGTATAGGTGACGATTTAACATTTATCCTCAAATATGTCCTATCAGTCACATTTTTCTTAAAGATAAACAGACTAATAGAAAACGAGTGTCTATTACTATCTGAATGTCAGTATTATAACTGTTGGACTGGATCTGTTGACAAGTTTTTACACCTTTTTCATAGCAGACGACCGAGCTGTTAAACCGACTATTTGTCTCCCTTTACCAACCATTCACTTTATGAAGTGCTATGAACAAAATAATAATCACTAATTAATAAGAGCACGGTGCTCGAGTGGATTCTTTTACTATTTTTAAAAGAAAACACACGCCTCTTCATGTGGGTTCGAATCCTCACTTCGGCATTTATTTTTTTTCTAAAAACATTTTTTTTTCATCCTTATTTTGTGTAAGTTTTCATTGTAGTTATGTTTTTTGTTTAGTTTTAGTTAACGTTAGCAGCGAAAATATTTTTATTAATAATATAGCAGCCTTTGTTTGAGTTTGAAAAATTAAAGAAGAGAAATTTGATTGCTGATTACTATTCACATTTATAAAGCCTAGCGTACACCTCGTTCCTGGGTATCACAATACTTTTTCATTGAAAGCACGCGTGGCTCCCTCATTGTTTCCAATGAATCTACAGCACTGAAATTGTAGTAGTACGCTGCAGCCTTAATTCAGTAGCTCCAAACGCTGTCCTCCTACATTTATAAAACCAAATCTGTGTATACAGCTTCAAACATACTAGAATCTTAAAGTGTGTATAGCATGGATGCAGGAAGGCATGTTCAAGATCCTGTTGTCTTAAAAAAGCGTTACAGAATCAAGAAAGCAAAGAAAACATAACGAGTCTCAACTCAACTGTGGCAGTATTTGCCATTTTCTCATGCGCCGACTTTTGTTTTTATTCGTCGGATCGTAAGAAAATAGCATTGTCCCATATTCTCATATGCCAATAGCCGTGAGACCCGGATAGGCATACACTTCCGAACAGTATAATCAAGGTTTTTTTGTTCGTCAATATTTTCTACCATATCGAACCGTTGAATTAGAATCGAAGGACCTGTTTCGACTGCGTGTGTGCAGCTAATCTTTGCCTTCGTTGTTCGCATATGCAATAAGACATTTGAAGCCTACCATAAGCGTGGTTCACGGCTGCGGACAGTTACAGCAATACAGCAAATTAAGACCTGTACGTTTTATACATTTACCAATACGATTTTGTCTTGTTCACGTAGGTGTATGATTCTCATCACGGTCTCTCAACTTCTGTAATTACCGTAAATATTCAGACACATTAGTGCCTTGCTCTGCCTAATCAAATATTTGGACAGAATAGAAAATGTTCAGGAAGAACAACTATCACAGAACATATTATCGTTATTGTTAATTATAATTAGGACAACAGAAAATGTCAATATGTCATATGCTCATAGAGTTGGCACAGGTAACCGTGAGCACGGTCTGGTCAGGTGTTTGTAATATTTTTCTCTGTAATTTCTGACAAATATCTAAGTGGACAGAGTAAGACGCTGATCCGACTGCGCGCGCTTGAGTTGCAGGCTTATGCGCACCTTAGTTCGCCGCATATGTGAAAAGACCATTTTCGCATGTTGCTATTTTATTATAAGCTCAAATAAGTGAAAAAGTTTATGTCATATGCAAACAGTAGAGATTCAGATAATTGTGCGCAACAAATATGTGAAAGAGTGTACATGTGTCAAATACCAATAGGAGAGACCATCCCGCGCATTTGCGTAGTCAGATCATGGTCTTCTCTGTCCGCCAAATTATTTGGTATGTTTTACAGTATTCAACAATTCTGTCAGCGGACAACGAAAACCATGATCAGGCTGCGTGGCTGCACAGACCAATCTGTGCACGCGTCGGACTTATTAGTAAAATGAACAAAAAAGAATATATTCGGAAATGCTCGTGAACAAGGTCGAAATTTGTTAAATATTTAGTTGGTAGTAATCACTTTTCTTATTGACTTTTGTAGGTGTTCTTTTTGTTTACTTGTGTCTGGATGCGGAGAGTGAAGGGTAGCACCTACAGGTATTAAACGGAGAACATTCCGAATACATAGTACATACGAATTAGTGTTCAGTACTTGACACAACGTATGAGTCTAGGTACTTGCTTATCTACGTCAAACCGATAAACTGTTGAATATTTCAGGAAGCTAAATATATCAAAAGCTTAATTTCACTACAGATGTGGCCAGATTTTAGTTAGAACATTTATACAGGGAAGGTAATATATAAAAAGAAAACGCTAGCGCCTGATTGCTGTACATGTAGTCAGATAGTACGGTTGATAGATGGTCGTCTTAGTTATTTGTGTATCTATGTCAACATAACTTTGGAACAGCTTAAAAACTTCGAGATCAGTAAGCACTTGGATCGGTGACAGCATATCGGTCATTTCTTTCCAGCTCTCTCTCTCACTCTCTCACTCTCTCTCTCACTCTCTCTCTCTCTCTCGTTTTTTTTTTTTTTTTTTTTTTTTTCACGCGGACTGACGGACAGAGTGAAACACTACGTTATGAGTTAATGTATTACTATCGGCTGCTAGTCATTTCTTTACAACTCTTTCTCTCTCTCACTCTCCCTCTCTCTGTTTTTTTTTTATTTACACATCCAGTCCTCAATGTGTCCTATTTCATACGCGAACTGACGGAACTATGTTATGAGTTCATGAAATATATGGCCCTTCTGCTGTCAGTTTAGCCATTCTTTCCTTCTGTAGCAAATGGGAAAACATGATTACCATACACGTGAATCAGCGACGTCGGATTAGGCTGCAATACAATGTATTAAGACTTGTAAGTTTTCGTACGTTTATCAATACCAATTTCGTCTGTGTGATTCTTAGTGCTGCACTCTCAAACACTGCACTGACGGAAAATATTCAGAACTATTAGCACCTTATCATATCTTTAACGATATTTGGACAAGCGTATACATTCTGATTAATTACCATTTGTTGCACTCGAAACTACAGGTTGAATGGCAAAATGTGTAGACCCAGATCAAATGGTTAATTTTAGGAGCTATCTCATCTGGGTTCACACCGTATCGCCACGTGTTTAATTGCATATGCTACGCACATAGTCAAATCGGCGTTTAGTCAAAAGCAGCTAATCTGCGTCAAAAACTACTGGTTTGAATATCAAACTGTCTAGACCAAGATCAAATGGTTCATTTTAGGAGTTTTGTGATCAGGGTCCGCGCTTTTTACTCACGTGCCAACATACTCATTCTACTCAGGTGGTCAAATCAGTGTTAAGTCGGAAACAGCAAACTGCGTTTAAAACTACTGGTTTAAATAGCAAACTGTCTAGACCAAGATAACATGGTTCATTTAAGGAGCTTTGTGATCTGGGTCTGCGCTGTTTACTCACGTGCCAACATACTCATTCTACTCAGGTGGTCAAATCAGTGTTAAGTCGGAAACAGCAAACTGCGTCTAAAACTACTGTTTGAATGGCACACTGCGTAGTCCCAGAACAAATTGTTCATTTAAGAAGCTATAAGATTTGGGTCCGCGCTGTTTGCTTACGTGTCCAAATGGTGAAATCAGCGTTTAGTCGAAAACAGCCAAACTGCGTCCGAAACAACTGGTTGAGATGCAATCTGTGTAGACCCAGATCAAATGGTTCATGTTAGGAGCTATGTATTCAGGATCTGCTTTGTATGCTCGCGCGTCAACAAGCACATTCCACACAGATGGTCAAATCAGCGCTTAGTCGAAAGCAGGAAACTTAATTATTGCCACCTACGCTCCAGTTTATGTGCATATGAACACGGTAGAGATATGCAGACTGCACGATTTTCTCGTTGTCTAATACTTAACGATATACAGATCCTTTGACTTTACTTAAAACATTATGGTTCTCATGTACACAAGAAGTAGATCAGCGTTTACAAAGGCGCCTGTGAATATGTGTGGGTTGAGTGTCAAATTACATTTTTTTTTCGTTTAGTAATTATTGCGGCATATGATAAAATCACAGTAAAAACTGGCCGCCCAAAATTTAATGTCCATTTTCAGGATGCGCTCCTACAAATGACTGCCACAAATGTGTGCTTCAGCGCGTGTTTGCCTTGTATACAAAAGTTTTAAAGTAAACATATTATTTAATCCTTGTAAATCATTTTTGGCTGGTGCACGTTTTGATTTCTTGTTTTTGTATGCAGTCGCGTACGAAATGACCCAGTACACCAAAGCGAAAAGCGCTGGCATTATCACAGAACAAACTCAACTGCCATGATCCTACATGGAGCAAAGTAAGGATCCTGAAAGAAATGCGTGAGGATACAGAACGCCATATATATCAGCAACCATGCAAACAAAGGCGTTTTAGACATATATGAAGGTTAACTTGAAAGACATTAACATGAATGTCCATACCACACAATCCTATAGGTTTATGTTCTTAAGCGCATCTTTATAATATTGTTTTACATTGTTGCACGAACTCTACATTATATACAAAGCCAAACTTATGTCGGATTTCACATCTATATTCCCGAAAAGATTTTCAAAAAAGTCTCCTACTACTCATACAACAGGGGGAGGGGGGTTGGGAGAGGGACTACCCTTGTGTAATCATACCCGCCGGGAAGGATTCCGTTTGTGTATATATATATTCCCGAAAAGTTTTTCATATAAAGTTCCCCTACCACCCATAAAACATAAAAAGGGGGGAACTACCCTTGCGGAATCCTACCCACCGGGAAGGATTCCGTTTGTGAACGAAATCGTACGTTTCGTTCAGCGTCCAGGTTAAACCTGGACAGGATCTCTCCAATTAGTTGGAGAAATAAACATTGGACGCTTTTCACAGAATTGCTCGCTTTAAATATGCATTTTGTATTAAAATTAAATGACTTTCGTATAGGTGACGATTTAACATTTATCCTCAAATATGTCCTATCAGTCACATTTTTCTTAAAGATAAACAGACTAATAGAAAACGAGTGTCTATTACTATCTGAATGTCAGTATTATAACTGTTGGACTGGATCTGTTGACAAGTTTTTACACCTTTTTCATAGCAGACGACCGAGCTGTTAAACCGACTATTTGTCTCCCTTTACCAACCATTCACTTTATGAAGTGCTATGAACAAAATAATAATCACTAATTAATAAGAGCACGGTGCTCGTGTGGATTCTTTTACTATTTTTAAAAGAAAACACACGCCTCTTCATGTGGGTTCGAATCCTCACTTCGGCATTTATTTTTTTTCTAAAAACATTTTTTTTTCATCCTTATTTTGTGTAAGTTTTCATTGTAGTTATGTTTTTTGTTTAGTTTTAGTTAACGTTAGCAGCGAAAATATTTTTATTAATAATATAGCAGCCTTTGTTTGAGTTTGAAAAATTAAAGAAGAGAAATTTGATTGCTGATTACTATTCACATTTATAAAGCCTAGCGTACACCTCGTTCCTGGGTATCACAATACTTTTTCATTGAAAGCACGCGTGGCTCCCTCATTGTTTCCAATGAATCTACAGCACTGAAATTGTAGTAGTACGCTGCAGCCTTAATTCAGTAGCTCCAAACGCTGTCCTCCTACATTTATAAAACCAAATCTGTGTATACAGCTTCAAACATACTAGAATCTTAAAGTGTGTATAGCATGGATGCAGGAAGGCATGTTCAAGATCCTGTTGTCTTAAAAAAGCGTTACAGAATCAAGAAAGCAAAGAAAACATAACGAGTCTCAACTCAACTGTGGCAGTATTTGCCATTTTCTCATGCGCCGACTTTTGTTTTTATTCGTCGGATCGTAAGAAAATAGCATTGTCCCATATTCTCATATGCCAATAGCCGTGAGACCCGGATAGGCATACACTTCCGAACAGTATAATCAAGGTTTTTTTGTTCGTCAATATTTTCTACCATATCGAACCGTTGAATTAGAATCGAAGGACCTGTTTCGACTGCGTGTGTGCAGCTAATCTTTGCCTTCGTTGTTCGCATATGCAATAAGACATTTGAAGCCTACCATAAGCGTGGTTCACGGCTGCGGACAGTTACAGCAATACAGCAAATTAAGACCTGTACGTTTTATACATTTACCAATACGATTTTGTCTTGTTCACGTAGGTGTATGATTCTCATCACGGTCTCTCAACTTCTGTAATTACCGTAAATATTCAGACACATTAGTGCCTTGCTCTGCCTAATCAAATATTTGGACAGAATAGAAAATGTTCAGGAAGAACAACTATCACAGAACATATTATCGTTATTGTTAATTATAATTAGGACAACAGAAAATGTCAATATGTCATATGCTCATAGAGTTGGCACAGGTAACCGTGAGCACGGTCTGGTCAGGTGTTTGTAATATTTTTCTCTGTAATTTCTGACAAATATCTAAGTGGACAGAGTAAGACGCTGATCCGACTGCGCGCGCTTGAGTTGCAGGCTTATGCGCACCTTAGTTCGCCGCATATGTGAAAAGACCATTTTCGCATGTTGCTATTTTATTATAAGCTCAAATAAGTGAAAAAGTTTATGTCATATGCAAACAGTAGAGATTCAGATAATTGTGCGCAACAAATATGTGAAAGAGTGTACATGTGTCAAATACCAATAGGAGAGACCATCCCGCGCATTTGCGTAGTCAGATCATGGTCTTCTCTGTCCGCCAAATTATTTGGTATGTTTTACAGTATTCAACAATTCTGTCAGCGGACAACGAAAACCATGATCAGGCTGCGTGGCTGCACAGACCAATCTGTGCACGCGTCGGACTTATTAGTAAAATGAACAAAAAAGAATATATTCGGAAATGCTCGTGAACAAGGTCGAAATTTGTTAAATATTTAGTTGGTAGTAATCACTTTTCTTATTGACTTTTGTAGGTGTTCTTTTTGTTTACTTGTGTCTGGATGCGGAGAGTGAAGGGTAGCACCTACAGGTATTAAACGGAGAACATTCCGAATACATAGTACATACGAATTAGTGTTCAGTACTTGACACAACGTATGAGTCTAGGTACTTGCTTATCTACGTCAAACCGATAAACTGTTGAATATTTCAGGAAGCTAAATATATCAAAAGCTTAATTTCACTACAGATGTGGCCAGATTTTAGTTAGAACAATTATACAGGGAAGGTAATATATAAAAAGAAAACGCTAGCGTCTGATTGCTGTACATGTAGTCAGATAGTACGGTTGATAGATGGTCGTCTTAGTTATTTGTGTATCTATGTCAACATAACTTTGGAACAGCTTAAAAACTTCGAGATCAGTAAGCACTTGGATCGGTGACAGCATATCGGTCATTTCTTTCCAGCTCTCTCTCTCACTCTCTCACTCTCTCTCTCACTCTCTCTCTCTCTCTCGTTTTTTTTTTTTTTTTTTTTTTTTTTCACGCGAACTGACGGACAGAGTGAAACACTACGTTATGAGTTAATGTATTACTATCGGCTGCTAGTCATTTCTTTACAACTCTTTCTCTCTCTCACTCTCCCTCTCTCTGTTTTTTTTTTATTTACACATCCAGTCCTCAATGTGTCCTATTTCATACGCGAACTGACGGAACTATGTTATGAGTTCATGAAATATATGGCCCTTCTGCTGTCAGTTTAGCCATTCTTTCCTTCTGTAGCAAATGGGAAAACATGATTACCATACACGTGAATCAGCGACGTCGGATTAGGCTGCAATACAATGGATTAAGACTTGTAAGTTTTCGTACGTTTATCAATACCAATTTCGTCTGTGTGATTCTTAGTGCTGCACTCTCAAACACTGCACTGACGGAAAATATTCAGAACTATTAGCACCTTATCATATCTTTAACGATATTTGGACAAGCGTATACATTCTGATTAATTACCATTTGTTGCACTCGAAACTACAGGTTGAATGGCAAAATGTGTAGACCCAGATCAAATGGTTAATTTTAGGAGCTATCTCATCTGGGTTCACACCGTATCGCCACGTGTTTAATTGCATATGCTACGCACATAGTCAAATCGGCGTTTAGTCAAAAGCAGCTAATCTGCGTCAAAAACTACTGGTTTGAATATCAAACTGTCTAGACCAAGATCAAATGGTTCATTTTAGGAGTTTTGTGATCAGGGTCCGCGCTTTTTACTCACGTGCCAACATACTCATTCTACTCAGGTGGTCAAATCAGTGTTAAGTCGGAAACAGCAAACTGCGTTTAAAACTACTGGTTTAAATAGCAAACTGTCTAGACCAAGATAACATGGTTCATTTAAGGAGCTTTGTGATCTGGGTCTGCGCTGTTTACTCACGTGCCAACATACTCATTCTACTCAGGTGGTCAAATCAGTGTTAAGTCGGAAACAGCAAACTGTGTCTAAAACTACTGTTTGAATGGCAGACTGCGTAGTCCCAGAACAAATTGTTCATTTAAGAAGCTATAAGATTTGGGTCCGCGCTGTTTGCTTACGTGTCCAAATGGTGAAATCAGCGTTTAGTCGAAAACAGCCAAACTGCGTCCGAAACAACTGGTTGAGATGCAATCTGTGTAGACCCAGATCAAATGGTTCATGTTAGGAGCTATGTATTCAGGATCTGCTTTGTATGCTCGCGCGTCAACAAGCACATTCCACACAGATGGTCAAATCAGCGCTTAGTCGAAAGCAGGAAACTTAATTATTGCCACCTACGCTCCAGTTTATGTGCATATGAACACGGTAGAGATATGCAGACTGCACGATTTTCTCGTTGTCTAATACTTAACGATATACAGATCCTTTGACTTTACTTAAAACATTATGGTTCTCATGTACACAAGAAGTAGATCAGCGTTTACAAAGGCGCCTGTGAATATGTGTGGGTTGAGTGTCAAATTACATTTTTTTTTCGTTTAGTAATTATTGCGGCATATGATAAAATCACAGTAAAAACTGGCCGCCCAAAATTTAATGTCCATTTTCAGGATGCGCTCCTACAAATGACTGCCACAAATGTGTGCTTCAGCGCGTGTTTGCCTTGTATACAAAAGTTTTAAAGTAAACATATTATTTAATCCTTGTAAATCATTTTTGGCTGGTGCACGTTTTGATTTCTTGTTTTTGTATGCAGTCGCGTACGAAATGACCCAGTACACCAAAGCGAAAAGCGCTGGCATTATCACAGAACAAACTCAACTGCCATGATCCTACATGGAGCAAAGTAAGGATCCTGAAAGAAATGCGTGAGGATACAGAACGCCATATATATCAGCAACCATGCAAACAAAGGCGTTTTAGACATATATGAAGGTTAACTTGAAAGACATTAACATGAATGTCCATACCACACAATCCTATAGGTTTATGTTCTTAAGCGCATCTTTATAATATTGTTTTACATTGTTGCACGAACTCTACATTATATACAAAGCCAAACTTATGTCGGATTTCACATCTATATTCCCGAAAAGATTTTCAAAAAAGTCTCCTACTACTCATACAACAGGGGGAGGGGGGTTGGGAGAGGGACTACCCTTGTGTAATCATACCCGCCGGGAAGGATTCCGTTTGTGTATATATATATTCCCGAAAAGTTTTTCATATAAAGTTCCCCTACCACCCATAAAACATAAAAAGGGGGGAACTACCCTTGCGGAATCCTACCCACCGGGAAGGATTCCGTTTGTGAACGAAATCGTACGTTTCGTTCAGCGTCCAGGTTAAACCTGGACAGGATCTCTCCAATTAGTTGGAGAAATAAACATTGGACGCTTTTCACAGAATTGCTCGCTTTAAATATGCATTTTGTATTAAAATTAAATGACTTTCGTATAGGTGACAATTTAACATTTATCCTCAAATATGTCCTATCAGTCACATTTTTCTTAAAGATAAACAGACTAATAGAAAACGAGTGTCTATTACTATCTGAATGTCAGTATTATAACTGTTGGACTGGATCTGTTGACAAGTTTTTACACCTTTTTCATAGCAGACGACCGAGCTGTTAAACCGACTATTTGTCTCCCTTTACCAACCATTCACTTTATGAAGTGCTATGAACAAAATAATAATCACTAATTAATAAGAGCACGGTGCTCGAGTGGATTCTTTTACTATTTTTAAAAGAAAACACACGCCTCTTCATGTGGGTTCGAATCCTCACTTCGGCATTTATTTTTTTTCTAAAAACATTTTTTTTTCATCCTTATTTTGTGTAAGTTTTCATTGTAGTTATGTTTTTTGTTTAGTTTTAGTTAACGTTAGCAGCGAAAATATTTTTATTAATAATATAGCAGCCTTTGTTTGAGTTTGAAAAATTAAAGAAGAGAAATTTGATTGCTGATTACTATTCACATTTATAAAGCCTAGCGTACACCTCGTTCCTGGGTATCACAATACTTTTTCATTGAAAGCACGCGTGGCTCCCTCATTGTTTCCAATGAATCTACAGCACTGAAATTGTAGTAGTACGCTGCAGCCTTAATTCAGTAGCTCCAAACGCTGTCCTCCTACATTTATAAAACCAAATCTGTGTATACAGCTTCAAACATACTAGAATCTTAAAGTGTGTATAGCATGGATGCAGGAAGGCATGTTCAAGATCCTGTTGTCTTAAAAAAGCGTTACAGAATCAAGAAAGCAAAGAAAACATAACGAGTCTCAACTCAACTGTGGCAGTATTTGCCATTTTCTCATGCGCCGACTTTTGTTTTTATTCGTCGGATCGTAAGAAAATAGCATTGTCCCATATTCTCATATGCCAATAGCCGTGAGACCCGGATAGGCATACACTTCCGAACAGTATAATCAAGGTTTTTTTGTTCGTCAATATTTTCTACCATATCGAACCGGTGAATTAGAATCGAAGGACCTGTTTCGACTGCGTGTGTGCAGCTAATCTTTGCCTTCGTTGTTCGCATATGCAATAAGACATTTGAAGCCTACCATAAGCGTGGTTCACGGCTGCGGACAGTTACAGCAATACAGCAAATTAAGACCTGTACGTTTTATACATTTACCAATACGATTTTGTCTTGTTCACGTAGGTGTATGATTCTCATCACGGTCTCTCAACTTCTGTAATTACCGTAAATATTCAGACACATTAGTGCCTTGCTCTGCCTAATCAAATATTTGGACAGAATAGAAAATGTTCAGGAAGAACAACTATCACAGAACATATTATCGTTATTGTTAATTATAATTAGGACAACAGAAAATGTCAATATGTCATATGCTCATAGAGTTGGCACAGGTAACCGTGAGCACGATCTGGTCAGGTGTTTGTAATATTTTTCTCTGTAATTTCTGACAAATATCTAAGTGGACAGAGTAAGACGCTGATCCGACTGCGCGCGCTTGAGTTGCAGGCTTATGCGCACCTTAGTTCGCCGCATATGTGAAAAGACCATTTTCGCATGTTGCTATTTTATTATAAGCTCAAATAAGTGAAAAAGTTTATGTCATATGCAAACAGTAGAGATTCAGATAATTGTGCGCAACAAATATGTGAAAGAGTGTACATGTGTCAAATACCAATAGGAGAGACCATCCCGCGCATTTGCGTAGTCAGATCATGGTCTTCTCTGTCCGCCAAATTATTTGGTATGTTTTACAGTATTCAACAATTCTGTCAGCGGACAACGAAAACCATGATCAGGCTGCGTGGCTGCACAGACCAATCTGTGCACGCGTCGGACTTATTAGTAAAATGAACAAAAAAGAATATATTCGGAAATGCTCGTGAACAAGGTCGAAATTTGTTAAATATTTAGTTGGTAGTAATCACTTTTCTTATTGACTTTTGTAGGTGTTCTTTTTGTTTACTTGTGTCTGGATGCGGAGAGTGAAGGGTAGCACCTACAGGTATTAAACGGAGAACATTCCGAATACATAGTACATACGAATTAGTGTTCAGTACTTGACACAACGTATGAGTCTAGGTACTTGCTTATCTACGTCAAACCGATAAACTGTTGAATATTTCAGGAAGCTAAATATATCAAAAGCTTAATTTCACTACAGATGTGGCCAGATTTTAGTTAGAACATTTATACAGGGAAGGTAATATATAAAAAGAAAACGCTAGCGCCTGATTGCTGTACATGTAGTCAGATAGTACGGTTGATAGATGGTCGTCTTAGTTATTTGTGTATCTATGTCAACATAACTTTGGAACAGCTTAAAAACTTCGAGATCAGTAAGCACTTGGATCGGTGACAGCATATCGGTCATTTCTTTCCAGCTCTCTCTCTCACTCTCTCACTCTCTCTCTCTCTCTCGTTTTTTTTTTTTTTTTTTCACGCGAACTGACGGACAGAGTGAAACACTACGTTATGAGTTAATGTATTACTATCGGCTGCTAGTCATTTCTTTACAACTCTTTCTCTCTCTCACTCTCCCTCTCTCTGTTTTTTTTTATTTATTTACACATCCAGTCCTCAATGTGTCCTATTTCATACGCGAACTGACGGAACTATGTTATGAGTTCATGAAATATATGGCCCTTCTGCTGTCAGTTTAGCCATTCTTTCCTTCTGTAGCAAATGGGAAAACATGATTACCATACACGTGAATCAGCGACGTCGGATTAGGCTGCAATACAATGGATTAAGACTTGTAAGTTTTCGTACGTTTATCAATACCAATTTCGTCTGTGTGATTCTTAGTGCTGCACTCTCAAACACTGCACTGACGGAAAATATTCAGAACTATTAGCACCTTATCATATCTTTAACGATATTTGGACAAGCGTATACATTCTGATTAATTACCATTTGTTGCACTCGAAACTACAGGTTGAATGGCAAAATGTGTAGACCCAGATCAAATGGTTAATTTTAGGAGCTATCTCATCTGGGTTCACACCGTATCGCCACGTGTTTAATTGCATATGCTACGCACATAGTCAAATCGGCGTTTAGTCAAAAGCAGCTAATCTGCGTCAAAAACTACTGGTTTGAATATCAAACTGTCTAGACCAAGATCAAATGGTTCATTTTAGGAGTTTTGTGATCAGGGTCCGCGCTTTTTACTCACGTGCCAACATACTCATTCTACTCAGGTGGTCAAATCAGTGTTAAGTCGGAAACAGCAAACTGCGTTTAAAACTACTGGTTTAAATAGCAAACTGTCTAGACCAAGATAACATGGTTCATTTAAGGAGCTTTGTGATCTGGGTCTGCGCTGTTTACTCACGTGCCAACATACTCATTCTACTCAGGTGGTCAAATCAGTGTTAAGTCGGAAACAGCAAACTGCGTCTAAAACTACTGTTTGAATGGCAGACTGCGTAGTCCCAGAACAAATTGTTCATTTAAGAAGCTATAAGATTTGGGTCCGCGCTGTTTGCTTACGTGTCCAAATGGTGAAATCAGCGTTTAGTCGAAAACAGCCAAACTGCGTCCGAAACAACTGGTTGAGATGCAATCTGTGTAGACCCAGATCAAATGGTTCATGTTAGGAGCTATGTATTCAGGATCTGCTTTGTATGCTCGCGCGTCAACAAGCACATTCCACACAGATGGTCAAATCAGCGCTTAGTCGAAAGCAGGAAACTTAATTATTGCCACCTACGCTCCAGTTTATATGCATATGAACACGGTAGAGATATGCAGACTGCACGATTTTCTCGTTGTCTAATACTTAACGATATACAGATCCTTTGACTTTACTTAAAACATTATGGTTCTCATGTACACAAGAAGTAGATCAGCGTTTACAAAGGCGCCTGTGAATATGTGTGGGTTGAGTGTCAAATTACATTTTTTTTTTCGTTTAGTAATTATTGCGGCATATGATAAAATCACAGTAAAAACTGGCCGCCCAAAATTTAATGTCCATTTTCAGGATGCGCTCCTACAAATGACTGCCACAAATGTGTGCTTCAGCGCGTGTTTGCCTTGTATACAAAAGTTTTAAAGTAAACATATTATTTAATCCTTGTAAATCATTTTTGGCTGGTGCACGTTTTGATTTCTTGTTTTTGTATGCAGTCGCGTACGAAATGACCCAGTACACCAAAGCGAAAAGCGCTGGCATTATCACAGAACAAACTCAACTGTCATGATCCTACATGGAGCAAAGTAAGGATCCTGAAAGAAATGCGTGAGGATACAGAACGCCATATATATCAGCAACCATGCAAACAAAGGCGTTTTAGACATATATGAAGGTTAACTTGAAAGACATTAACATGAATGTCCATACCACACAATCCTAAAGGTTTATGTTCTTAAGCGCATCTTTATAATATTGTTTTACATTGTTGCACGAACTCTACATTATATACAAAGCCAAACTTATGTCGGATTTCACATCTATATTCCCGAAAAGATTTTCAAAAAAGTCTCCTACTACTCATACAACAGGGGGAGGGGGGTTGGGAGAGGGACTACCCTTGTGTAATCATACCCGCCGGGAAGGATTCCGTTTGTGTATATATATATTCCCGAAAAGTTTTTCATATAAAGTTCCCCTACCACCCATAAAACATAAAAAGGGGGGAACTACCCTTGCGGAATCCTACCCACCGGGAAGGATTCCGTTTGTGAACGAAATCGTACGTTTCGTTCAGCGTCCAGGTAAAACCTGGACAGGATCTCTCCAATTATTTGGAGAAATAAACATTGGACGCTTTTCACAGAATTGCTCGCTTTAAATATGCATTTTGTATTAAAATTAAATGACTTTCGTATAGGTGACGATTTAACATTTATCCTCAAATATGTCCTATCAGTCACATTTTTCTTAAAGATAAACAGACTAATAGAAAACGAGTGTCTATTACTATCTGAATGTCAGTATTATAACTGTTGGACTGGATCTGTTGACAAGTTTTTACACCTTTTTCATAGCAGACGACCGAGCTGTTAAACCGACTATTTGTCTCCCTTTACCAACCATTCACTTTATGAAGTGCTATGAACAAAATAATAATCACTAATTAATAAGAGCACGGTGCTCGAGTGGATTCTTTTACTATTTTAAAAGAAAACACACGCCTCTTCATGTGGGTTCGAATCCTCACTTCGGCATTTATTTTTTTTCTAAAAACATTTTTTTTTTCATCCTAATTTTGTGTAAGTTTTCATTGTAGTTATGTTTTTTGTTTAGTTTTAGTTAACGTTAGCAGCGAAAATATTTTTATTAATAATATAGCAGCCTTTGTTTGAGTTTGAAAAATTAAAGAAGAGAAATTTGATTGCTGATTACTATTCATATTTATAAAGCCTAGCGTACACCTCGTTCCTGGGTATCACAATACTTTTTCATTGAAAGCACGCGTGGCTCCCTCATTGTTTCCAATGAATCTACAGCACTGGAATTGTAGTAGTACGCTGCAGCCTTAATTCAGTAGCTCCAAACGCTGTCCTCCTACATTTATAAAACCAAATCTGTGTATACAGCTTCAAACATACTAGAATCTTAAAGTGTGTATAGCATGGATGCAGGAAGGCATGTTCAAGATCCTGTTGTCTTAAAAAAGCGTTACAGAATCAAGAAAGCAAAGAAAACATAACGAGTCTCAACTCAACTGTGGCAGTATTTGCCATTTTCTCATGCGCCGACTTTTGTTTTTATTCGTCGGATCGTAAGAAAATAGCATTGTCCCATATTCTCATATGCCAATAGCCGTGAGACCCGGATAGGCATACACTTCCGAACAGTATAATCAAGGTTTTTTTGTTCGTCAATATTTTCTACCATATCGAACCGGTGAATTAGAATCGAAGGACCTGTTTCGACTGCGTGTGTGCAGCTAATCTTTGCCTTCGTTGTTCGCATATGCAATAAGACATTTGAAGCCTACCATAAGCGTGGTTCACGGCTGCGGACAGTTACAGCAATACAGCAAATTAAGACCTGTACGTTTTATACATTTACCAATACGATTTTGTCTTGTTCACGTAGGTGTATGATTCTCATCACGGTCTCTCAACTTCTGTAATTACCGTAAATATTCAGACACATTAGTGCCTTGCTCTGCCTAATCAAATATTTGGACAGAATAGAAAATGTTCAGGAAGAACAACTATCACAGAACATATTATCGTTATTGTTAATTATAATTAGGACAACAGAAAATGTCAATATGTCATATGCTCATAGAGTTGGCACAGGTAACCGTGAGCACGGTCTGGTCAGGTGTTTGTAATATTTTTCTCTGTAATTTCTGACAAATATCTAAGTGGACAGAGTAAGACGCTGATCCGACTGCGCGCGCTTGAGTTGCAGGCTTATGCGCACCTTAGTTCGCCGCATATGTGAAAAGACCATTTTCGCATGTTGCTATTTTATTATAAGCTCAAATAAGTGAAAAAGTTTATGTCATATGCAAACAGTAGAGATTCAGATAATTGTGCGCAACAAATATGTGAAAGAGTGTACATGTGTCAAATACCAATAGGAGAGACCATCCCGCGCATTTGCGTAGTCAGATCATGGTCTTCTCTGTCCGCCAAATTATTTGGTATGTTTTACAGTATTCAACAATTCTGTCAGCGGACAACGAAAACCATGATCAGGCTGCGTGGCTGCACAGACCAATCTGTGCACGCGTCGGACTTATTAGTAAAATGAACAAAAAAGAATATATTCGGAAATGCTCGTGAACAAGGTCGAAATTTGTTAAATATTTAGTTGGTAGTAATCACTTTTCTTATTGACTTTTGTAGGTGTTCTTTTTGTTTACTTGTGTCTGGATGCGGAGAGTGAAGGGTAGCACCTACAGGTATTAAACGGAGAACATTCCGAATACATAGTACATACGAATTAGTGTTCAGTACTTGACACAACGTATGAGTCTAGGTACTTGCTTATCTACGTCAAACCGATAAACTGTTGAATATTTCAGGAAGCTAAATATATCAAAAGCTTAATTTCACTACAGATGTGGCCAGATTTTAGTTAGAACATTTATACAGGGAAGGTAATATATAAAAAGAAAACGCTAGCGCCTGATTGCTGTACATGTAGTCAGATAGTACGGTTGATAGATGGTCGTCTTAGTTATTTGTGTATCTATGTCAACATAACTTTGGAACAGCTTAAAAACTTCGAGATCAGTAAGCACTTGGATCGGTGACAGCATATCGGTCATTTCTTTCCAGCTCTCTCTCTCACTCTCTCACTCTCTCTCTCTCTCGTTTTTTTTTTTTTTTTTTTTTTTTTCACGCGAACTGACGGACAGAGTGAAACACTACGTTATGAGTTAATGTATTACTATCGGCTGCTAGTCATTTCTTTACAACTCTTTCTCTCTCTCACTCTCCCTCTCTCTGTTTTTTTTTTATTTACACATCCAGTCCTCAATGTGTCCTATTTCATACGCGAACTGACGGAACTATGTTATGAGTTCATGAAATATATGGCCCTTCTGCTGTCAGTTTAGCCATTCTTTCCTTCTGTAGCAAATGGGAAAACATGATTACCATACACGTGAATCAGCGACGTCGGATTAGGCTGCAATACAATGGATTAAGACTTGTAAGTTTTCGTACGTTTATCAATACCAATTTCGTCTGTGTGATTCTTAGTGCTGCACTCTCAAACACTGCACTGACGGAAAATATTCAGAACTATTAGCACCTTATCATATCTTTAACGATATTTGGACAAGCGTATACATTCTGATTAATTACCATTTGTTGCACTCGAAACTACAGGTTGAATGGCAAAATGTGTAGACCCAGATCAAATGGTTAATTTTAGGAGCTATCTCATCTGGGTTCACACCGTATCGCCACGTGTTTAATTGCATATGCTACGCACATAGTCAAATCGGCGTTTAGTCAAAAGCAGCTAATCTGCGTCAAAAACTACTGGTTTGAATATCAAACTGTCTAGACCAAGATCAAATGGTTCATTTTAGGAGTTTTGTGATCAGGGTCCGCGCTTTTTACTCACGTGCCAACATACTCATTCTACTCAGGTGGTCAAATCAGTGTTAAGTCGGAAACAGCAAACTGCGTTTAAAACTACTGGTTTAAATAGCAAACTGTCTAGACCAAGATAACATGGTTCATTTAAGGAGCTTTGTGATCTGGGTCTGCGCTGTTTACTCACGTGCCAACATACTCATTCTACTCAGGTGGTCAAATCAGTGTTAAGTCGGAAACAGCAAACTGCGTCTAAAACTACTGTTTGAATGGCAGACTGCGTAGTCCCAGAACAAATTGTTCATTTAAGAAGCTATAAGATTTGGGTCCGCGCTGTTTGCTTACGTGTCCAAATGGTGAAATCAGCGTTTAGTCGAAAACAGCCAAACTGCGTCCGAAACAACTGGTTGAGATGCAATCTGTGTAGACCCAGATCAAATGGTTCATGTTAGGAGCTATGTATTCAGGATCTGCTTTGTATGCTCGCGCGTCAACAAGCACATTCCACACAGATGGTCAAATCAGCGCTTAGTCGAAAGCAGGAAACTTAATTATTGCCACCTACGCTCCAGTTTATATGCATATGAACACGGTAGAGATATGCAGACTGCACGATTTTCTCGTTGTCTAATACTTAACGATATACAGATCCTTTGACTTTACTTAAAACATTATGGTTCTCATGTACACAAGAAGTAGATCAGCGTTTACAAAGGCGCCTGTGAATATGTGTGGGTTGAGTGTCAAATTACATTTTTTTTTCGTTTAGTAATTATTGCGGCATATGATAAAATCACAGTAAAAACTGGCCGCCCAAAATTTAATGTCCATTTTCAGGATGCGCTCCTACAAATGACTGCCACAAATGTGTGCTTCAGCGCGTGTTTGCCTTGTATACAAAAGTTTTAAAGTAAACATATTATTTAATCCTTGTAAATCATTTTTGGCTGGTGCACGTTTTGATTTCTTGTTTTTGTATGCAGTCGCGTACGAAATGACCCAGTACACCAAAGCGAAAAGCGCTGGCATTATCACAGAACAAACTCAACTGCCATGATCCTACATGGAGCAAAGTAAGGATCCTGAAAGAAATGCGTGAGGATACAGAACGCCATATATATCAGCAACCATGCAAACAAAGGCGTTTTAGACATATATGAAGGTTAACTTGAAAGACATTAACATGAATGTCCATACCACACAATCCTAAAGGTTTATGTTCTTAAGCGCATCTTTATAATATTGTTTTACATTGTTGCACGAACTCTACATTATATACAAAGCCAAACTTATGTCGGATTTCACATCTATATTCCCGAAAAGATTTTCAAAAAAGTCTCCTACTACTCATACAACAGGGGGAGGGGGGTTGGGAGAGGGACTACCCTTGTGTAATCATACCCGCCGGGAAGGATTCCGTTTGTGTATATATATATTCCCGAAAAGTTTTTCATATAAAGTTCCCCTACCACCCATAAAACATAAAAAGGGGGGAACTACCCTTGCGGAATCCTACCCACCGGGAAGGATTCCGTTTGTGAACGAAATCGTACGTTTCGTTCAGCGTCCAGGTAAAACCTGGACAGGATCTCTCCAATTATTTGGAGAAATAAACATTGGACGCTTTTCACAGAATTGCTCGCTTTAAATATGCATTTTGTATTAAAATTAAATGACTTTCGTATAGGTGACGATTTAACATTTATCCTCAAATATGTCCTATCAGTCACATTTTTCTTAAAGATAAACAGACTAATAGAAAACGAGTGTCTATTACTATCTGAATGTCAGTATTATAACTGTTGGACTGGATCTGTTGACAAGTTTTTACACCTTTTTCATAGCAGACGACCGAGCTGTTAAACCGACTATTTGTCTCCCTTTACCAACCATTCACTTTATGAAGTGCTATGAACAAAATAATAATCACTAATTAATAAGAGCACGGTGCTCGAGTGGATTCTTTTACTATTTTAAAAGAAAACACACGCCTCTTCATGTGGGTTCGAATCCTCACTTCGGCATTTATTTTTTTTCTAAAAACATTTTTTTTTCATCCTTATTTTGTGTAAGTTTTCATTGTAGTTATGTTTTTTGTTTAGTTTTAGTTAACGTTAGCAGCGAAAATATTTTTATTAATAATATAGCAGCCTTTGTTTGAGTTTGAAAAATTAAAGAAGAGAAATTTGATTGCTGATTACTATTCATATTTATAAAGCCTAGCGTACACCTCGTTCCTGGGTATCACAATACTTTTTCATTGAAAGCACGCGTGGCTCCCTCATTGTTTCCAATGAATCTACAGCACTGAAATTGTAGTAGTACGCTGCAGCCTTAATTCAGTAGCTCCAAACGCTGTCCTCCTACATTTATAAAACCAAATCTGTGTATACAGCTTCAAACATACTAGAATCTTAAAGTGTGTATAGCATGGATGCAGGAAGGCATGTTCAAGATCCTGTTGTCTTAAAAAAGCGTTACAGAATCAAGAAAGCAAAGAAAACATAACGAGTCTCAACTCAACTGTGGCAGTATTTGCCATTTTCTCATGCGCCGACTTTTGTTTTTATTCGTCGGATCGTAAGAAAATAGCATTGTCCCATATTCTCATATGCCAATAGCCGTGAGACCCGGATAGGCATACACTTCCGAACAGTATAATCAAGGTTTTTTTGTTCGTCAATATTTTCTACCATATCGAACCGTTGAATTAGAATCGAAGGACCAGTTTCGACTGCGTGTGTGCAGCTAATCTTTGCCCTCGTTGTTCGCATATGCAATAAGACATTTGAAGCCTACCATAAGCGTGGTTCACGGCTGCGGACAGTTACAGCAATACAGCAAATTAAGACCTGTACGTTTTATACATTTACCAATACGATTTTGTCTTGTTCACGTAGGTGTATGATTCTCATCACGGTCTCTCAACTTCTGTAATTACCGTAAATATTCAGACACATTAGTGCCTTGCTCTGCCTAATCAAATATTTGGACAGAATAGAAAATGTTCAGGAAGAACAACTATCACAGAACATATTATCGTTATTGTTAATTATAATTAGGACAACAGAAAATGTCAATATGTCATATGCTCATAGAGTTGGCACAGGTAACCGTGAGCACGGTCTGGTCAGGTGTTTGTAATATTTTTCTCTGTAATTTCTGACAAATATCTAAGTGGACAGAGTAAGACGCTGATCCGACTGCGCGCGCTTGAGTTGCAGGCTTATGCGCACCTTAGTTCGCCGCATATGTGAAAAGACCATTTTCGCATGTTGCTATTTTATTATAAGCTCAAATAAGTGAAAAAGTTTATGTCATATGCAAACAGTAGAGATTCAGATAATTGTGCGCAACAAATATGTGAAAGAGTGTACATGTGTCAAATACCAATAGGAGAGACCATCCCGCGCATTTGCGTAGTCAGATCATGGTCTTCTCTGTCCGCCAAATTATTTGGTATGTTTTACAGTATTCAACAATTCTGTCAGCGGACAACGAAAACCATGATCAGGCTGCGTGGCTGCACAGACCAATCTGTGCACGCGTCGGACTTATTAGTAAAATGAACAAAAAAGAATATATTCGGAAATGCTCGTGAACAAGGTCGAAATTTGTTAAATATTTAGTTGGTAGTAATCACTTTTCTTATTGACTTTTGTAGGTGTTCTTTTTGTTTACTTGTGTCTGGATGCGGAGAGTGAAGGGTAGCACCTACAGGTATTAAACGGAGAACATTCCGAATACATAGTACATACGAATTAGTGTTCAGTACTTGACACAACGTATGAGTCTAGGTACTTGCTTATCTACGTCAAACCGATAAACTGTTGAATATAACAGGAAGCTAAATATATCAAAAGCATAATTTCACTACAGATGTGGCCAGATTTTAGTTAGAACATTTATACAGGGAAGGTAATATATAAAAAAAAACGCTAGCGCCTGATTGCTGTACATGTAGTCAGATAGTACGGTTGATAGATGGTCGTCTTAGTTATTTGTGTATCTATGTCAACATAACTTTGGAACAGCTTAAAAACTTCGAGATCAGTAAGCACTTGGATCGGTGACAGCATATCGGTCATTTCTTTCCAGCTCTCTCTCTCACTCTCTCACTCTCTCTCTCTCTCGTTTTTTTTTTTTTTCACGCGAACTGACGGACAGAGTGAAACACTACGTTATGAGTTAATGTATTACTATCGGCTGCTAGTCATTTCTTTACAACTCTTTCTCTCTCTCACTCTCCCTCTCTCTGTTTTTTTTATTTATTTACACATCCAGTCCTCAATGTGTCCTATTTCATACGCGAACTGACGGAACTATGTTATGAGTTCATGAAATATATGGCCCTTCTGCTGTCAGTTTAGCCATTCTTTCCTTCTGTAGCAAATGGGAAAACATGATTACCATACACGTGAATCAGCGACGTCGGATTAGGCTGCAATACAATGGATTAAGACTTGTAAGTTTTCGTACGTTTATCAATACCAATTTCGTCTGTGTGATTCTTAGTGCTGCACTCTCAAACACTGCACTGACGGAAAATATTCAGAACTATTAGCACCTTATCATATCTTTAACGATATTTGGACAAGCGTATACATTCTGATTAATTACCATTTGTTGCACTCGAAACTACAGGTTGAATGGCAAAATGTGTAGACCCAGATCAAATGGTTAATTTTAGGAGCTATCTCATCTGGGTTCACACCGTATCGCGACGTGTTTAATTGCATATGCTACGCACATAGTCAAATCGGCGTTTAGTCAAAAGCAGCTAATCTGCGTCAAAAACTACTGGTTTGAATATCAAACTGTCTAGACCAAGATCAAATGGTTCATTTTAGGAGTTTTGTGATCAGGGTCCGCGCTTTTTACTCACGTGCCAACATACTCATTCTACTCAGGTGGTCAAATCAGTGTTAAGTCGGAAACAGCAAACTGCGTTTAAAACTACTGGTTTAAATAGCAAACTGTCTAGACCAAGATAACATGGTTCATTTAAGGAGCTTTGTGATCTGGGTCTGCGCTGTTTACTCACGTGCCAACATACTCATTCTACTCAGGTGGTCAAATCAGTGTTAAGTCGGAAACAGCAAACTGCGTCTAAAACTACTGTTTGAATGGCAGACTGCGTAGTCCCAGAACAAATTGTTCATTTAAGAAGCTATAAGATTTGGGTCCGCGCTGTTTGCTTACGTGTCCAAATGGTGAAATCAGCGTTTAGTCGAAAACAGCCAAACTGCGTCCGAAACAACTGGTTGAGATGCAATCTGTGTAGACCCAGATCAAATGGTTCATGTTAGGAGCTATGTATTCAGGATCTGCTTTGTATGCTCGCGCGTCAACAAGCACATTCCACACAGATGGTCAAATCAGCGCTTAGTCGAAAGCAGGAAACTTAATTATTGCCACCTACGCTCCAGTTTATATGCATATGAACACGGTAGAGATATGCAGACTGCACGATTTTCTCGTCGTCTAATACTTAACGATATACAGATCCTTTGACTTTACTTAAAACATTATGGTTCTCATGTACACAAGAAGTAGATCAGCGTTTACAAAGGCGCCTGTGAATATGTGTGGGTTGAATGTCAAATTACATTTTTTTTTTCGTTTAGTAATTATTGCGGCATATGATAAAATCACAGTAAAAAGTGGCCGCCCAAAATTTAATGTCCATTTTCAGGATGCGCTCCTACAAATGACTGCCACAAATGTGTGCTTCAGCGCGTGTTTGCCTTGTATACAAATGTTTTAAAGTAAACATATTATTTAATCCTTGTAAATCATTTTTGGCTGGTGCACGTTTTGATTTCTTGTTTTTGTATGCAGTCGCGTACGAAATGACCCAGTACACCAAAGCGAAAAGCGCTGGCATTATCACAGAACAAACTCAACTGCCATGATCCTACATGGAGCAAAGTAAGGATCCTGAAAGAAATGCATGAGGATACAGAACGCCATATATATCAGCAACCATGCAAACAAAGGCGTTTTAGACATATATGAAGGTTAACTTGAAAGACATTAACATGAATGTCCATACCAAACAATCCTAAAGGTTTATGTTCTTAAGCGCATCTTTATAATATTGTTTTACATTGTTGCACGAACTCTACATTATATACAAAGCCAAACTTATGTCGGATTTCACATCTATATTCCCGAAAAGATTTTCAAAAAAGTCTCCTACTACTCATACAACAGGGGGAGGGGGTTGGGAGAGGGACTACCCTTGTGTAATCATACCCGCCGGGAAGGATTCCGTTTGTGTATATATATATTCCCGAAAAGTTTTTCATATAAAGTTCCCCTACCACCCATAAAACATAAAAAGGGGGGAACTACCCTTGCGGAATCCTACCCACCGGGAAGGATTCCGTTTGTGAACGAAATCGTACGTTTCGTTCAGCGTCCAGGTAAAACCTGGACAGAATCTCTCCAATTATTTGGAGAAATAAACATTGGACGCTTTTCACAGAATTGCTCGCTTTAAATATGCATTTTGTATTAAAATTAAATGACTTTCGTATAGGTGACGATTTAACATTTATCCTCAAATATGTCCTATCAGTCACATTTTTCTTAAAGATAAACAGACTAATAGAAAACGAGTGTCTATTACTATCTGAATGTCAGTATTATAACTGTTGGACTGGATCTGTTGACAAGTTTTTACACCTTTTTCATAGCAGACGACCGAGCTGTTAAACCGACTATTTGTCTCCCTTTACCAACCATTCACTTTATGAAGTGCTATGAACAAAATAATAATCACTAATTAATAAGAGCACGGTGCTCGAGTGGATTCTTTTACTATTTTAAAAGAAAACACACGCCTCTTCATGTGGGTTCGAATCCTCACTTCGGCATTTATTTTTTTTCTAAAAACATTTTTTTTTCATCCTTATTTTGTGTAAGTTTTCATTGTAGTTATGTTTTTTGTTTAGTTTTAGTTAACGTTAGCAGCGAAAATATTTTTATTAATAATATAGCAGCCTTTGTTTGAGTTTGAAAAATTAAAGAAGAGAAATTTGATTGCTGATTACTATTCATATTTATAAAGCCTAGCGTACACCTCGTTCCTGGGTATCACAATACTTTTTCATTGAAAGCACGCGTGGCTCCCTCATTGTTTCCAATGAATCTACAGCACTGAAATTGTAGTAGTACGCTGCAGCCTTAATTCAGTAGCTCCAAACGCTGTCCTCCTACATTTATAAAACCAAATCTGTGTATACAGCTTCAAACATACTAGAATCTTAAAGTGTGTATAGCATGGATGCAGGAAGGCATGTTCAAGATCCTGTTGTCTTAAAAAAGCGTTACAGAATCAAGAAAGCAAAGAAAACATAACGAGTCTCAACTCAACTGTGGCAGTATTTGCCATTTTCTCATGCGCCGACTTTTGTTTTTATTCGTCGGATCGTAAGAAAATAGCATTGTCCCATATTCTCATATGCCAATAGCCGTGAGACCCGGATAGGCATACACTTCCGAACAGTATAATCAAGGTTTTTTTGTTCGTCAATATTTTCTACCATATCGAACCGTTGAATTAGAATCGAAGGACCTGTTTCGACTGCGTGTGTGCAGCTAATCTTTGCCTTCGTTGTTCGCATATGCAATAAGACATTTGAAGCCTACCATAAGCGTGGTTCACGGCTGCGGACAGTTACAGCAATACAGCAAATTAAGACCAGTACGTTTTATACATTTACCAATACGATTTTGTCTTGTTCACGTAGGTGTATGATTCTCATCACGGTCTCTCAACTTCTGTAATTACCGTAAATATTCAGGCACATTAGTGCCTTGCTCTGCCTAATCAAATATTTGGACAGAATAGAAAATGTTCAGGAAGAACAACTATCACAGAACATATTATCGTTATTGTTAATTATAATTAGGACAACAGAAAATGTCAATATGTCATATGCTCATAGAGTTGGCACAGGTAACCGTGAGCACGGTCTGGTCAGGTGTTTGTAATATTTTTCTCTGTAATTTCTGACAAATATCTAAGTGGACAGAGTAAGACGCTGATCCGACTGCGCGCGCTTGAGTTGCAGGCTTATGCGCACCTTAGTTCGCCGCATATGTGAAAAGACCATTTTCGCATGTTGCTATTTTATTATAAGCTCAAATAAGTGAAAAAGTTTATGTCATATGCAAACAGTAGAGATTCAGATAATTGTGCGCAACAAATATGTGAAAGAGTGTACATGTGTCAAATACCAATAGGAGAGACCATCCCGCGCATTTGCGTAGTCAGATCATGGTCTTCTCTGTCCGCCAAATTATTTGGTATGTTTTACAGTATTCAACAATTCTGTCAGCGGACAACGAAAACCATGATCAGGCTGCGTGGCTGCACAGACCAATCTGTGCACGCGTCGGACTTATTAGTAAAATGAACAAAAAAGAATATATTCGGAAATGCTCGTGAACAAGGTCGAAATTTGTTAAATATTTAGTTGGTAGTAATCACTTTTCTTATTGACTTTTGTAGGTGTTCTTTTTGTTTACTTGTGTCTGGATGCGGAGAGTGAAGGGTAGCACCTACAGGTATTAAACGGAGAACATTCCGAATACATAGTACATACGAATTAGTGTTCAGTACTTGACACAACGTATGAGTCTAGGTACTTGCTTATCTACGTCAAACCGATAAACTGTTGAATATTTCAGGAAGCTAAATATATCAAAAGCTTAATTTCACTACAGATGTGGCCAGATTTTAGTTAGAACATTTATACAGGGAAGGTAATATATAAAAAGAAAACGCTAGCGCCTGATTGCTGTACATGTAGTCAGATAGTACGGTTGATAGATGGTCGTCTTAGTTATTAGTGTATCTATGTCCACATAACTTTGGAACAGCTTAAAAACTTCGAGATCAGTAAGCACTTGGATCGGTGACAGCATATCGGTCATTTCTTTCCAGCTCTCTCTCTCACTCTCTCACTCTCTCTCTCTCGTTTTTTTTTTTTTTTTTTTTTCACGCGAACTGACGGACAGAGTGAAACACTACGTTATGAGTTAATGTATTACTATCGGCTGCTAGTCATTTCTTTACAACTCTTTCTCTCTCTCACTCTCCCTCTCTCTGTGTTTTTTTATTTACATATCCAGTCCTCAATGTGTCCTATTTCATACGCGAACTGACGGAACTATGTTATGAGTTCATGAAATATATGGCCCTTCTGCTGTCAGTTTAGCCATTCTTTCATTCTGTAGCAAATGGGAAAACATGATTACCATACACGTGAATCAGCGACGTCGGATTAGGCTGCAATACAATGGATTAAGACTTGTAAGTTTTCGTACGTTTATCAATACCAATTTCGTCTGTGTGATTCTTAGTGCTGCACTCTCAAACACTGCACTGACGGAAAATATTCAGAACTATTAGCACCTTATCATATCTTTAACGATATTTGGACAAGCGTATACATTCTGATTAATTACCATTTGTTGCACTCGAAACTACAGGTTGAATGGCAAAATGTGTAGACCCAGATCAAATGGTTAATTTTAGGAGCTATCTCATCTGGGTTCACACCGTATCGCCACGTGATTAATTGCATATGCTACGCACATAGTCAAATCGGCGTTTAGTCAAAAGCAGCTAATCTGCGTCAAAAACTACTGGTTTGAATATCAAACTGTCTAGACCAAGATCAAATGGTTCATTTTAGGAGTTTTGTGATCAGGGTCCGCGCTTTTTACTCACGTGCCAACATACTCATTCTACTCAGGTGGTCAAATCAGTGTTAAGTCGGAAACAGCAAACGCGTTAAAACTACTGGTTTAAATAGCAAACTGTTTAGACCAAGATAACATGGTTCATTTAAGGAGCTTTGAGATCTGGGTCTGCGCTGTTTACTCACGTGCCAACATACTCATTCTACTCAGGTGGTCAAATCAGTGTTAAGTCGGAAACAGCAAACTGCGTTTAAAACTACTGTTTGAATGGCAGACTGCATAGTCCCAGAACAAATTGTTCATTTAAGAAGCTATAAGATTTGGGTCCGCGCTGTTTGCTTACGTGTCCAAATGGTGAAATCAGCGTTTAGTCGAAAACAGCCAAACTGCGTCCGAAACAACTGGTTGAGATGCAATCTGTGTAGACCCAGATCAAATGGTTCATGTTAGGAGCTATGTATTCAGGATCTGCTTTGTATGCTCGCGCGTCAACAAGCACATTCCACACAGATGGTCAAATCAGCGCTTAGTCGAAAGCAGGAAACTTAATTATTGCCACCTACGCTCCAGTTTATATGCATATGAACACGGTAGAGATATGCAGACTGCACGATTTTCTCGTCGTCTAATACTTAACGATATACAGATCCTTTGACTTTACTTAAAACATTATGGTTCTCATGTACACAAGAAGTAGATCAGCGTTTACAAAGGCGCCTGTGAATATGTGTAGGTTGAATGTCAAATTACATTTTTTTTTCGTTTAGTAATTATTGCGGCATATGATAAAATCACAGTAAAAACTGGCCGCCCAAAATTTAATGTCCATTTTCAGGATGCGCTCCTACAAATGACTGCCACAAATGTGTGCTTCAGCGCGTGTTTGCCTTGTATACAAAAGTTTTAAAGTAAACATATTATTTAATCCTTGTAAATCATTTTTGGCTGGTGCACGTTTTGATTTCTTGTTTTTGTATGCAGTCGCGTACGAAATGACCCAGTACACCAAAGCGAAAAGCGCTGGCATTATCACAGAACAAACTCAACTGCCATGATCCTACATGGAGCAAAGTAAGGATCCTGAAAGAAATGCGTGAGGATACAGAACGCCATATATATCAGCAACCATGCAAACAAAGGCGTTTTAGACATATATGAAGGTTAACTTGAAAGACATTAACATGAATGTCCATACCACACAATCCTAAAGGTTTATGTTCTTAAGCGCATCTTTATAATATTGTTTTACATTGTTGCACGAACTCTACATTATATACAAAGCCAAACTTATGTCGGATTTCACATCTATATTCCCGAAAAGATTTTCAAAAAAGTCTCCTACTACTTATACAACAGGGGGAGGGGGGTTGGGAGAGGGACTAACCTTGTGTAATCATACCCGCCGGGAAGGATTCCGTTTGTGTATATATATATTCTCGAAAAGTTTTTCATATAAAGGTCCCCTACCACCCATAAAACATAAAAAGGGGGGAACTACCCTTGCGGAATCCTACCCACCGGGAAGGATTCCGTTTGTGAACGAAATCGTACGTTTCGTTCAGCGTCCAGGTAAAACCTGGATAGGATCTCTCCAATTAGTTGGAGAAATAAACATTGGACGCTTTTCACAGAATTGCTCGCTTTAAATATGCATTTTGTATTAAAATTAAATGACTTTCGTATAGGTGACGATTTAACATTTATCCTCAAATATGTCCTATCAGTCACATTTTTCTTAAAGATAAACAGACTAATAGAGAACGAGTGTCTATTACTATCTGAATGTCAGTATTATAACTGTTGGACTGGATCTGTTGACAAGTTTTTACACCTTTTTCATAGCAGACGACCGAGCTGTTAAACCGACTATTTGTCTCCCTTTACCAACCATTCACTTTATGAAGTGCTATGAACAAAATAATAATCACTAATTAATAAGAGCACGGTGCTCGAGTGGATTTTTTTACTATTTTAAAAGAAAACACACGCCTCTTCATGTGGGTTCGAATCCTCACTTCGGCATTTATTTTTTTTCTAAAAACATTTTTTTTTTCATCCTTATTTTGTGTAAGTTTTCATTGTAGTTATGTTTTTTGTTTAGTTTTAGTTAACGTTAGCAGCGAAAATATTTTTATTAATAATATAGCAGCCTTTGTTTGAGTTTGAAAAATTAAAGAAGAGAAATTTGATTGCTGATTACTATTCATATTTATAAAGCCTAGCGTACACCTCGTTCCTGGGTATCACAATATTTTTTCATTGAAAGCACGCGTGGCTCCCTCATTGTTTCCAATGAATCTACAGCACTGAAATTGTAGTAGTACGCTGCAGCCTTAATTCAGTAGCTCCAAACGCTGTCCTCCTACATTTATAAAACCAAATCTGTGTATACAGCTTCAAACATACTAGAATCTTAAAGTGTGTATAGCATGGATGCAGGAAGGCATGTTCAAGATCCTGTTGTCTTAAAAAAGCGTTACAGAATCAAGAAAGCAAAGAAAACATAACGAGTCTCAACTCAACTGTGGCAGTATTTGCCATTTTCTCATGCGCCGACTTTTGTTTTTATTCGTCGGATCGTAAGAAAATAGCATTGTCCCATATTCTCATATGCCAATAGCCGTGAGACCCGGATAGGCATACACTTCCGAACAGTATAATCAAGGTTTTTTTGTTCGTCAATATTTTCTACCATATCGAACCGTTGAATTAGAATCGAAGGACCTGTTTCGACTGCGTGTGTGCAGCTAATCTTTGCCTTCGTTGTTCGCATATGCAATAAGACATTTGAAGCCTACCATAAGCGTGGTTCACGGCTGCGGACAGTTACAGCAATACAGCAAATTAAGACCTGTACGTTTTATACATTTACCAATACGATTTTGTCTTGTTCACGTAGGTGTATGATTCTCATCACGGTCTCTCAACTTCTGTAATTACCGTAAATATTCAGACACATTAGTGCCTTGCTCTGCCTAATCAAATATTTGGACAGAATAGAAAATGTTCAGGAAGAACAACTATCACAGAACATATTATCGTTATTGTTAATTATAATTAGGACAACAGAAAATGTCAATATGTCATATGCTCATAGAGTTGGCACAGGTAACCGTGAGCACGGTCTGGTCAGGTGTTTGTAATATTTTTCTCTGTAATTTCTGACAAATATCTAAGTGGACAGAGTAAGACGCTGATCCGAATGCGCGCGCTTGAGTTGCAGGCTTATGCGCACCTTAGTTCGCCGCATATGTGAAAAGACCATTTTCGCATGTTGCTATTTTATTATAAGCTCAAATAAGTGAAAAAGTTTATGTCATATGTGAACAGTAGAGATTCAGATAATTGTGCGCAACAAATATGTGAAAGAGTGTACATGTGTCAAATACCAATAGGAGAGACCATCCCGCGCATTTGCGTAGTCAGATCATGGTCTTCTCTGTCCGCAAATTTATTTGGTATGTTTTACAGTATTCAGCAATTCTGTCAGCGGATAACGAAAACCATGATCAGGCTGCGTGGCTGCACAGACCAATCTGTGCACGCGTCGGACTTATTAGTAAAATGAACAAAAAAGAATATATTCGGAAATGCTCGTGAACAAAGTCGAAATTTGTTAAATATTTAGCTGGTAGTAATCACTTTTCTTATTGACTTCTGTAGGTGTTCTTTTTGTTTACTTGTGTCTGGATGCGGAGAGTGAAGGGTAGCACCTACAGGTATTAAACGGAGAACATTCCGAATACATCTTACATAGGAATAAGTGTTCAGTACTTGACACTACGTATGAGCCTAAGTACTTGCTTATCTACGTCAAACCGATAAACTGTTGAATATTTCAGGAAGCTAAATATATCAAAAGCTTAATTTCACTACAGATGTGGCCAGATTTTAGTTAGAACATTTATACAGGGAAGGTAATATATAAAAAGAAAACGCTAGCGCCTGATTGCTGTACATGTAGTCAGATAGTACGGTTGATAGATGGTCGTCTTAGTTATTTGTGTATCTATGTCCACATAACTTTGGAACAGCTTAAAAACTTCGAGATCAGTAAGCACTTGGATCGGTGACAGCATATCGGTCATTTCTTTCCAGCTCTAACTCTCACTCTCTCTCTCTCCCTCACTCTCTCTCTCTCTCTCTCTCTCTCGTTTTTTTTTTTTACACGCGAACTGACGGACAGAGTGAAACACTACGTTATGAGTTAATGTATTACTATCGGCTGCTAGTCATTTCTTTCCAACTCTCTCTCTCTCTCTCACTCTCTCTGTCTCTGTTTTTTTTTTTTATTTACACATCCAGTCCCAAGTGTGTCCTATTTCACACGCGAACTGACGGAACTATGTTATGAGTTCATGAAATATATGGCCCTTCTGCTGTCAGTTTAGCCATTCTTTCCTTCTGTAGCAAATGGGAAAACATGATTACCATACACGTGAACCAGCGACGTCGGATTAGGCTGCAATACAATGAATTAAGACTTGTAAGTTTTCGTACGTTTATCAATACCAATTTTGTCTGTGTGATTCTTAGTGCTGCACTCTCAAACACTGCACTGACGGAAAATATTCAGAACTATTAGCACCTTATCATATCTTTAAAGATATTTGGACAAGCCCATACATTCTGATTAATTACCATTTGTTGCACCGGAAACTACAGGTTGAATGGCAAAATGTGTAGACCCAGATCAAATGGTTCATTTTAGGAGCTATCTCATCTGGGTTCACACCGTATCGTCACGTGTTTATTTGCATATGCTATGCACATAGTCAAATCGGCGTTTAGTCAAAACAGCTAACCTGCGTCAAAAACTACTGGTTTGAATATCAAACTGTCTAGACCAAGATCAAATGGTTCATTTTAGGAGTTTTGTGATCAGGGTCCGCGCTTTTTACTCACGTGCCAACATACTCATTCTACTCAGGTGGTCAAATCAGTGTTAAGTCGGAAACAGCAAACTGCGTCTTAAACTACTGGTTTGAATAGCAAACTGTCTAGACCAAGATCTAATGGTTCATTTTAGGAGTTTTGTGATCAGGGTCCGCGCTTTTTACTCACGTGCCAACATACTCATTCTACTCAGGTGGTCAAATCAGTGTTAAGTCGGAAACAGCAAACTGCGTCTAAAACTACTGTTTGAATGGCAGACTGCGTAGTCCCAGAACAAATTTTTCATTTAAGAAGCTATAAGATTTGGGTCCGCGCTGTTGGCTTACGTGTCCAAATGGTGAAATCAGCGTTTAGTCGAAAACAGCCAAACTGCGTCCGAAACAACTGGTTGAGTTGCAATCTTTGTAGACCCAGATCAAATGGTTCATGTTAGGAGCTATGTATTCAGGATCTGCTTTGTATGCTCGCGCGTCAACAAGCACATTCCACACAGGTGGTCAAATCAGCGCTTAGTCGAACCAGGAAACTTAATAATTGCCGCCCACGCTCCAGTTTATATGCATATGAACACGGTAGAGATATGCAGACTGCACGATTTTCTCGTTGTCTAATACTTAACGATATACAGATCCTTTGATTTTACTTTAAACATTATGGTTCTCATGTACACAAGAAGTAGATAAGCGTTTACAAAGGCGCCTGTGAATATGAGTGGGTTGAATGTCAAATTACATTTTTTTTTCGTTTAGTAATTATTGCGGCATATGATAAAATCACAGTAAAAACTGGCCGCTCAATTTTAATGTCCATTTTCAGGATCCGCTCCTACAAATAACTGCCACAAATGTGTGCTTCAGCGCGTGTTTGCCTTGTATACAAAAGTTTTTAAGTAAACATATTATTTAATCCTTGTAAATCATTTTTGGCTGGTGCACGTTTTGATTTCTTGTTTTTGTATGCAGTCGCGTACGAAATGACCTGTACACCAAAGCGAAAAGCGCTGGCATTATCACAGAACAAACTCAACTGCCATGATCCTACATGGAGCAAAATAAGGATCCTGATAGAAATGCGTGAGGATACAGAACGCCATATATATCAGCAACCATGCAAACAAAGGCGTTTTAGACATATATGAAGGTTAACTTGAAAGACATTAACATGAATGTCCATACCACACAATCCTAAAGATTTGTGTTCTTAAGGGCATCTTTATAATAATGTTTTACAATGTTGCACGAACTCTACATTATATACAAAGCCAAACTGATGTCGGATTTCACATATATGTTCCCGAAATGATTTTCAAAAATGTCCCATACCACTCATACAACAGTTCGAGGGGGGGGGAGGGGGACGGGGGATCTACCCTTGTGGAATGATACCCGCCGGGAATGATTCCGTTTGTGTATATATATATTCCCGAAAAGTTTTTCAAAAAAGGTCTCCTACCACCCATAAAACATAAAAAGGGGGGAACTACCCTTGCGGAATCCTACCCACCGGGAAGGATTCCGTTTGTGAACGAAATCGTACGTTTCTTTCAGCGTCCAGGTAAAACCTGGACAGGATTGCTCTAATTAGTTGGAGAAATAAACATTGGACGCTTTTCACAGAATTGCTCGCTTTAAATATGCATTTTGTATTAAAATTAAATGACTTTCGTATAGGTGACGATGTAACATTTATCCTCAAATATGTCCTATCAGTCACATTTTTCTTAAAGATAAACAGACTAATAGAAAACGAGTGTCTATTACTATCTGAATGTCAGTATTATAAATATTGGACTGGATCTGTTGACAAGTTTTTACACCTTTTTATCACAGGCGACCGAGCTGTTTAAACGACTATTTGTCTCCCTTTACCAACCATTCACTTTATGAGGTGCTATGAAGAAAATAATAATCAATACTTACTAAGAGCACGGTGCTCGAGTGGATTGTTTTACTATTTTTTAAAAGAAAACACAGGCCTCTTCATGTGGGTTCGAATCCTCACTTCGGCATTTATTTTTTTTTCTAAAAACATTTTTTTTTTCATCCTTATTTTGTGTAAGTTTTCATTGTAGTTATGTTTTTTTGTTTAGTTTTAGTTAACATTAGCAGCGAAAATATTCGTATTAATAATATAGCAGCCTTTGTTTGAGTTTGAAAAATTAAAGAAGAGAAATTTGATTGCTGATTACTATTCATATTTATAAAGCCTAGCGTACACCTCGTTCCTGGGTATCACAATATTTTTTCATTGAAAGCGCGCGTGGCTCCCTCATTGTTTCCAATGAATCTACAGCACTGAAATTGTAGTAGTACGCTGCAGCCTTAATTCAGTAGCTCCCAACGCTGTCCTCCTACATTTATAAAACCAAATCTGTGTAAACAGCTTCAAACATACTAAAATCTTAAAGTGTGTATAGCATGGATGCAGGAAGGCATGTTCAAGATCCTGTTGTCTTAAAAAAGCGTTACAGAATCAAGAAAGCAAAGAAAACATAACGAGTCTCAATTCAACTGTGGCAGTATGTACCATTTTCTCATGCGCCGACTTTTGTTTTTATTCGTCGGATCGTAAGAAAATATCATTGACCCATATGTTCATATGCCAATAGCCGTGAGACCCGGATACGCATACACTTCCGAACAGTATAATCAAGGTTTTTCTGTTCGTCAATATTTTCTACCATATCGAACCGTTGAATTAGAATCGAAGGACCTGTTTCGACTGCGTGTGTGCAGCTAATCTTTGCCTTCGTTGTTCGCATATGCAATAAGACATTTGAAGCCTACCATAAGCGTGGTTCACGGCTGCGGACAGTTACAGCAATACAGCAAATTAAGGCCTGTACGATTTATACATTTACCAATACGATTTTGTCTTGTTCACGTACGTGTATGATTCTCGTCACGGTCTCTCAACTTCTGTAATTACTGTAAATATTCAGACACATTAGTGCCTTGTTCTGCCTAATCAAATATTTGGACAGAATAGAAAATGTTCAGGAAGAACAACTATCACAGAACATATTATCATTATTGTTAATTATAATTAGGACAACAGAAAATGTCAATATGTCATATGCTCATAGAGTTGGCACAGGTAACCGTGAGCACGGTCTGGTCAGGTGTTTGTAATATTTTTCTCTGTAATTTCTGACAAATCTCTAAGTGGACAGAGTAAGACGCTGATCCGACTGGGCGCGCTTGAGTTGCAGGCTTATGCGCACCTCAGTTCGCCGCATATGTGAAAAGACCATTTTCGCATGTTGCTATTTTATTATAAGCTCAAATAAGTGAAAAATTTTATGTCATATGCGAACAATGGAGATTCAGATAATTGTGCGCAACAAATACGTGAAAGAGTGTACATGTCTCAAATACCAATACCATATCAAAGACCATCCCGCGCATTTGCGTAGTCAGATCATGGTCTTCTCTGTCCGCCAAATTATTTGGTATGTTTTACAGTATTCAACAATTCTGTCAGCGGACAACGAAAACCATGATCAGGCTGCCTGGCTGCACAGACCAATCTGTGCACGCGTCGGACTTATTAGTAAAATGAACAAAAAAGAATATATTCGGAAATGCTCGTGAACATAGTCGAAATTTGTTAAATATTTAGCTGGTAATAATCAATTTTCTTCTTGACTTCGGTAGGTGTTCTTTTTGTTTGCTTGTGTCTGGATGCAGAGAGTGAAGGGTATCATTTACAGATATTAAACGAAGAACATTCCGAATACATAGTACATACGAATTAGTGTTCAGTATTTGACACAACGTATGGGTCTAGTACATGCTTATCTACGTCAAACCGATAATCTGTTGAATATATCAGGAAGCTAAATAAATGAAATGCTTAATTTCACTACAGATGTGGCCAGATTTTAATTAGAACATTTATACAGGGAAAGTAATATATAAATATATGAAAAGAAAACGCTAGCGCCTGATTGCTGTACAGATAACACGGTAGATAGATGGTATTTGTGTATCTATGTCCACATAACTTTGGAACAGCTTAAAAACTTCGAGACCAGTAAGCACTTGGATCGGTGACAGCATATCGGCTGCTATTCATTTCTTTCCAGCTCTCTCTCTCTCTCTCTCTCTCTCTCTCTCTCTCTCTCTCAATGTGTCCTATTTCAAACGCGAACTGACGGACAGAGTGAACCACAACGTTATGAGTTCATGTATTACTATCGGCTGCTATTCATTTCTTTCCATCTCTCTCTCTCTCTCTCTGTCTGTTTTTTTCTTTCTTTTACACGTCCAGTCCTCAATTTGTCCTATTTCACACACGAACTGACGGACAGAGTGAACCACTACGTTATGATTTCATGTAATATATGGCTTCTGTAGCAAATGCAAAAACATGACTACCATAAGCTTGGATCAGCCACGTCGGATAAGGCTGGAATACAATGAATTAAGACTTGTAAGTGTTCAACTCGTAAATGGCTAATGTTCTAGACTATAAAGGTTGTAAATGGCTAATATCCCACAAGGTGAACCACAATATAATTTGCTAATGTCCCTTAATGGGAATCCGCAATTTAATTGGCTTTTGTCCCACAATGTAAACCTTTGTAAATTGCTAATGTCCCACAATGTGAACCATAATATAACTGGCTAATGTCTCACAATGTGAACCCACAATGTAATTGACTAGTGTCCAACAATGTTTCACTGTGATGGTTTACTGATGAGATGGGAAACCACTATGCGAACGTATGTTGGTTTTTCTGCCTGTCTTGGTTTTGTTTGCTCTTCTCCTTGTTGTCATTTAGGTCATGGTCTATGATTATGTCTCTTCGTGGATGACGTATCGATGGATGGGTGCTGTTTGTTTTTAGTTGTCACCTGGTCTGCATTACATTTCTTTCAAACAGTTGAAAATTAGTACTTCCGAAGAAGCTAAACACAGACGAGCTTGAGTCTAGCACACTAACTTTGGCATGGTTGTATCTACGCTATTCAGTAAGTGAAACAGTTTTCTACCTTCCTTAACATAACATCTTGGCTGCGCCATGCGAAATAAAGTCTTCGGGCATATGCGGACAGCGAAGCCAAGAACAGACTGCACATCCGTGCAGTTTGATCAGGGCCTTCGCTGTCCGCTAACAGAATCATTGGACGCTATAAAATGTATCCATTGGAAAGCAAATGCCCGGATGAGATTTTGCGCATGCCTAGATACAATCTGAATATGTATATTTTGCGCATGCTCGAAGTCACATTCTTGCTTGGCGCGCCCATCTATTATATACAATTAAAGGAGCATGATGCACTTGGTAGTTTCCGTCATTGTGTACAAGGAATGGTTATTTTATGGCCGTGATTCCGATATTATTCATTCTTTATTTTATTTTGTAGCCTTTCGTTGGCGCCGTGTTTTTGTTTTTGTCTAATCTTACTTTGTGACTACCATCTGTAGGGAGAAGGGAACTTGTCGCTTAGCGTGTCAGTAAGTTAGCTGTGAATCGTTCCGTTCGTTCGCGCATACTCTAAGTATGTGAGGTAGACCGCAATCTGTAATTATGACACTCCCTACGCTTCTTCGTTACATTTTTGGTCGATTGTTTACAGTCGAGCCATAGTATACATACGCCAAAATGTCCTTAGATTGTTGTCCACATGATTATAAGTGACCAATTAAATCTAACCGTGCGTTTGTATGAAATCTAGGTAGCGTTTGTTTATACCTGCCCTATTCTTGTCGCTGTGACGTCAGAGTGCCATGTAAAGATGGTTATCTGTAAAACCTGGACTGGGACATTGGCAAACAGTGCAGACCCAGATCAGACGAGGCGAAATCCGGCGTCTGATCAGGGACTGAACTGTTTACCTAAATTAAGGAAGTTAAGGGTTAAATGGAACAGTCTTTAGTCCTCTTCAGGATCATTTTCCCAGAGTACACTTTGATACAATCGACCTACCCATCACGTAAACATTCCTATATAGTTTTGATCCCCTTAAATCCTACATTTTATATAGTAAAACTGGGTTTACCGGGTTATACATTATTTTCTTATTTATGCTCACAAACATAGATTGTAGGTACTCGTTAGAACCGCCTCGAGTAATTGCAATCTATGTTTTGACCAGTAATATGAAAAATATCAATGTTTTTTTTTTATCTGAAAATTTGCAGTTTTTGGAGGTGAAATTTTTGTATATATTAGAATGGGCGTGTTTTCGTAATGCAGTGCTATCAGAGCTTTGATTTGTTATGTTTGCAAATTATCGCTGCCACGCACGTAATACACACAGCTTTAAATCAATATTAGGCCCAAGATACAACCTTATTAAGTTGCAAATTACGAAGTAATGGTAAAAGAAAATCTTAATAAATTCTAGAACACTCCTAGTAAATCTACGTTAGCTAAAAATGCTTTGTAATTTGGTTTATGCTATTCTGTGAAATTAATCGTAATAACGTAAAACGATACTTTAAACAATGAAATAACAATCAAGTGTGTCTAATATTTTATTCTGCTGTATCAAATGTATTATCCATTATTCAGTCTTATTTCTTTGTAACCATGCGGAATTGCTTTAAGCGTGTGTACGAAATTACCATAAGTAGTCGTTTCCTACCGTGTAACTTCTTAGTCTCGGGTGGGTGTCGGCGGGGGCAGGGGGGTGGGGGGGAGGGGAGTAACCTCCTATATATGGCATAGTATGGATGTGCGTGCCGAATAGCCCCCTTTTTCAGCGCTGCCAGGTATATGATTGGCCAACCTTTTTTCAACAAAAAGTATATGAATAGCCCGATCTTTCTGGATTCCTATGTGAAATGCCCCGTGTTTCTGACATCCTGGTATATTGACATAGTTTTTCGCTCAGAGATTTTTTGAGGCTGCTTATCCCCTTGGTATTATATGAATTGACTGTGATATTTGTGTAATAACCAGCAAATAATGGGTACAAATAATCAAAGGACAGTATATGAATAGGTCAACATTTTTGATAATCAAGTATATGAATGGGTCCATTTTTTTGAAGGGCAGGTATATGAATGGGGTAGATTTTGAAATACTGGCTCGCACACCCGTACCACAATTACCTCTAAGTTCACCCCCGCACCCCCCACCCCCCTACCCCCCGTGCTCTTAGTCCGTTAAAGTACCGGATGATATCTCTAAAAGCACTTGATAAATGTACACCGTAATAAATTGCTGTTTGAGCAAAGTTCACACTGTTTTCTGGTTTATGTAAATAATTCAGGAAATACAATATGCATATTGTGATCAATTATTTCGTAAAGCGGCATAAAATTCACTGAGGTCCTTGGATTTTTATGGGACAGGATACCCTCGTCCCCGAGGTCATACATCTGTTTTCATGCTCAACTCAATTGAGTATGAAGAAGTCTCTGCTAATAAATATGAAAATGCCAACTTAAGTTGGCATTTTCATATCTAATAGGAGAGAAATGTTCATGCTCAGAAAGTACGCATTTTCATACTTATAGCAGAGAAATTTAAAGCTCAGCTATGTTTATAAAGAAAGAATTTACAATTGTTAGAAATTTGAGATTTCAGCGTGAAAAAAAATGAGCATGAAAAAGTTTTATAAACTCGGTGCCTGACAGACTCTCTGCTAATTTTGACACAGAAGACAACTTACTGTTTGCTTTCAGAACATCGGTTCCCTTATAAAAAGGGATCCACTGTAAAGAGGAATGAATTTGCTCTCACAGGGAGCAAATTCGTTCCTTCTAGAGTAGAGTCCTTTTCAGTAGAGAGGCAAAACCATTTTGATAGAGCAGTTTCTCATAAAAGTGTAATAATGCCTCTTAAACCTAAAACTAAGCTTTAATGTTTGATAATGTTTTATAATATATCTCTGACCAGTAAATCTCAGCTCAACCAGCACAATTTCGTAATCTTATATCAGAGCCTTCGCTTTCCATCTGTAGAAGCCTTGGCTTGTTGATATCCCATTACGAAAACAAGCCTATTCAAATATACTGAAAATTTTACCACCAAAAAATTGAAAATTTTCAGATAAAAATTCTGATATTTTTTCATATTTCTGATCAAAACATAGATTGTGGGTACTCGTTAGAACCGCCTCGACGAAGCGGTTCTAACGAGTACCCACAATCTTTGTTTTTGAGCAGAAATAAGAAAAATAATGTATACACCTGCAAACCCCAGTTTTACTATATAAAAGTGGGGTTTAAGGGGGTCAAAATTATATAGGCATGTTTTCATGATGCCTAAAACGCCCAAAGAAAACAGATGAATCTGTATGGATGCACAGACTGTTTTTGCTGGAAGCTAATCACCAACTTCTTTTCTCACAGTATAGACACTAAGGTTGGCATAATTAATCGAATAATCGATTAATTGGTCGATAAATTTCACAAAAATCATTATCGTTATGGTTTTGCTAATAATCGATCATTTGATTTCTGTGTCTGTTACTTTAGTATTCGGTCATCTCAACTCCTTGCCATACTTTATCTAAAATTTGAACAAGTACTATTTACTACCCAATGTTTGTCTAAAATAAACTGAATGATTGGCAAACAGTGTAGACCCTGATGAGACGCCGCAAAACGCGGCGTCTCATCTGTGTCTACACTGTTTGCATAGGCCTGTCTGTCCAAATACGTACAGTTAAGTATAACATTAAGAGTCATGTTCAGAAAGACAGGTAAAATTATGACCTAATCTTTAGTGATTACTAATCGATTATCGGTCAGAATGGCAGGACTGATAATCGATTATATTTTCAGCTCTGATTCGCTAGCCCTAATAGCCAGCCCTAATAGACACATTGTCAGACACGGATTGACGTGCAGTAAAGGACACCGTACGTTACGAATCTCGAGGCCCTTGATGTATACGGAGAAAACTCGTCCATGCGTATCCAGTTGTCTTTCCGCTGCACGAGTCATTTACAGTTTTAAGTTGAATGAATAACCTTGTACTTTACCGCTCTATATATTTTACAAGAGAGGTAACTTTTAGTGCTGTTTGTGTGTTTTCTGCTCACTAAACCTCTTCTAAAAAGGGTCTACACTCTAACAGGAAAGAATTTGCTCCCAGAGGGAAGTGGGGAAAGGCCAGAAGCTATAAGGCTGTTATTGCCGCTGAATGTAATCCAGTTCTCTTAATTCAAGTTTATGGCCATTAAGGATTTCCAGGCAATCAAACACAATCAGCAGGAAAAAAGATCAAAATCAGATAATATCCATGTTTTTTTTTTTTTTTTTTTTTTTGCAGGCATGATACAATTTACTCTTCATTAGTGCTGGAATTAGATCGCAACATGCGAAAACGAACCTGATGACATGTCCGCCCAGCGATGACTTAGATCAGCCTATATATGCTCCAAGTCGAATCAAGATTTTCGGAGCCCGAAAGTCTAGTCCATGTAATATACACCCCATTATACAGTCGAACCTCGTTATCTCGAACTCGCTTATTTCGAATTACCGCTTATCTCGAAGTGAAAATCTGGTCCCTGTTTTAACATGAAACTATGACAACAGGTTACAAAATAATGTGGAAAAGAGGAGAAATTGCTCCTCAGGAGCAATTTCTCCTCTTTTCCACATTATTATATATATATATTTCTAACTTCAGGAGTCAAATTACATATCCATTTGTTAAAAATGGTTGTTCAATGTATTGCTTTCCTCACTCTCTCAACTCTGATATGTCAAGGTACGGATATCTCGAAGTGTTTTAGAGAGTTTTTTGGAATTCGAGATAACGAGAGTCGACTGTATATAAGCCACTACGTCCGAAAGAAGCACCTCAGGACATGTACGCATAGCGAAGATTCAGATCAGCCTGCGCAATCGCGCAATCTGATCAGAATCTTTACCGGGCGCATTTTGAATAGCCAAGGCTGCAACGTTTCTTAATGTGAACAGTGAAAACTCTGATCAGACTGCGTTGATGCACAGCATGATTTCAGTCTTTGATGCGTGCATCTGTCAGAAGACGTTTTCTCACCATCACGAAAACATGCCTATATAATATTGACCCTCTTAAACCCCACTTTTATATGAAAAAAAACTGGGATTTACAGAGGTAGACATTATCTTTCTTATTTTTGCTCAAAAATATAGATTGTGGGTACTCGTTAGTACGGTTATAACGAGTACCCATAATCTATGTTTTGAGCAGATATATGGAAAATATCAGAATTTCTTATCTAAATTTCATTGTTTGGTGGTAAAAGTTTCAGTATATTTGAATAGGTATGTTTTCGTAATGACTTTCCGGTTTATATAGAAAGTAATAACAGAAATTCGTAAGGATCTACATAGGGATAATTTAAAAAAAAATGTTGTTTTTAAAGCAGATTTTCAGGGTTTTTTTCACATCTAGAATCTTTGTTTACTGCGCAAACCTGTCTTAATGTGGTTAATAACCGAACCCACCCTTATCTCTCAGATTATAATTGAGCAAGAGCAAGACAAAACCTACAATAAGACTTGTGCAATCAGCGAAGACTCAGATCAGCCTGCAGCCTGATCAAAGTCTTCGCTTTGCGCCCAACTGGTATCTACGAACCAAAACAGAACCAAAAAAAAAAAAAAAAATTGCTAAGCTGTATATACTGAAAATTATATTATAAAAAATGAAAATTTACAAATGAAAAATTCTGATATTTTTCATATTTCTGCTCTAACATAGACTGTGGGTACTCGTTAGAACCGCCTCGGCGAGGCGGTTCTAACGAGTACCCACCATCTATGTTTTTTGAGCAGAAATAAGGAAAATAATGTATACCCCTGTAAACCCCAGTTTTGCTATATAAAAGTGGGGTTTAAGGGGGTCAAAATTATATAGACATATTTTCGTAATGATAATGGGAGTATAATCCAAGGTCGACAATTTTCTGCCTTTCTTTTTGAATTAATGCACAACACAGGTCCCGTTACAAAAAAAAAAAAAAAAAAAAAAAAAAAAAAAAAAGAAAAAAAAGAAAGAAAAAACAAGAAATGTTTCCAAAGGGAGCAAATTCTTCACTTTGAGAAGAATTCTTTCCAGGATAGGGCAAAATAAATTTTGACAGAGATGTCTTGCCTGAAAGCGTATTCATTCCCATTGAATGTTTCATTCTAGCAGTCTTGAAATATGACAAATATATGGATAGTGTTTGCTGAGAAAAATGTGAGCAGCATCTGCATTGCAAAAGCTACTAAAGCTACTCACATTTTTTGTTACAAAAGTAGCTTTGGTAGCATTTGCATTGCAAAAGCTACTAAAGCTACTCACATTTTTGTTGCAAAAGCATCAATGTATTTGAAAATTACTTAGCTACAACCGTTAACGAGTTTGCCATTAACGAGTTAATTACGCGAACGATGCTTTGATCAACTGGGTGTAGATTGATTTGAATCTTTTGTGTTTACGGGCAAATATCAAGGTATCTTTTTCAGTGACAGTACTGACGAGAGGCCCATATGTGCCGCAAGAGCAGAAAACGTACCCTCAGACATGAGCACACAGCGACATTGCAGAACAGATTCGCACAGTCTGATCGAAAGCTTTACTGGGCACAGTTTAGATAGCATAGGATGCAGTTTCTTCTAGACTGGCTCCAGTCTCTAATGACAAAATATTTTTTTCTTATAATCTGTTTCATAATCCACTAAAATAAAACCAAAGTAATATCATGCCTATAAAGGCTAGTAACCAGCCTTTATAGTCATGATAGTTTTTGATTTAATCTTAGCGGATTACCAAACAGGATATGAGAAAAAAATTTAGTCACTGGAGATTGGAACCAGTCTAGGTTTCTTCAAGCGGACGACAAAAGCTCTGATAAGCTTTACGATAACACGCCTATCCAAATGTATAGAAAAATTCACTTCCAAAAAACTGAATATTTTCACATAAAAAAACAAAACAAAACTGATATTCTTCATATATCTGCTCAAAACATAGATTGTGTGTACTCGTTAGAACCGCCTCGGTGAGGCGGTTCTAACGAGTACCCACAATATATGTTTTTTAAACAGAAATAAGAAAAATAATGTATACCCCTGCAAACCCCAGTTTTACTAATATAAAAGTGGGGTTTAAGGGGATCAAAATTATATAGGCATGTTTTTGGTGATGAGTGCGCTGATGCGCAGGTTGAATTTAGAATCCGTTAGAAGGTACGTTTTCTAACGTTGGGGTTCATATGCTGATTGAAAATCCTGTAAATAGCATTCGGCTCTCTAATAGTACGAGAAAATACCATTAGTTTATGTTATGAATTAAACATTAAATAAAAAATATCTCGTTCCCTTTCATAGCGAAACAGATTGAGAAAGAAGCCATAATTTAGTCTGAGGCCTGACTCACAGTGGTGCAATGAAGAAGGAATCTAAGCTGAAGATATTTGCTATGCTCGAAAAGTATCCATTTAAATATCTGGTAATGCGATTGTGTGCAATCGTGATACGTTTCAAGGGGAATGGACACACTTTAAGGAGAGGCACGTAGTCAAACTTCGATGGCTTGGACATCTTTTGGCCCACGAAATTTGTTCTAGACATGGGTAGTTCGAGCCACTGAGAATACATAATAGCGCCAGGTCGATACAAATGGGGATAATTTAAGGATATCTTTTCGACCTTCTATAAAATTATATAAAATGATGGTATGCTGAGTGTACGCATTAGAATCGCATCGATGATGCGATTCTAATGAGTACACACAACATATATTTTCATGATGAAATAGGAAAAGTTCACTAACATAACCCTATATATTTGTTTTCTTGAGCGAGCGGAAGAATTTCCTAGGGATTCAAAAACGAGATCGAATCAGCCACGGGTAAACGAGTCATCGGCGTTCGAGTCATTGTACTGCGCATGGCACATGCTTGGTTTACCATTGCATATTGTATGTTCATCATATCGTCTGTTTTCGCGAACACGGCGTGAGGGAGGGTGGACTACTATCATTCGTCGTCGAGAAAATTTAGTTTTCATTTTTAATATACTTTTATTACCTTCTGCACTATTCCAGAAGACGGCAAAGAACTGATTTGTTTTATTTTTCTCAGAATATATGCTTAGACTTTCCATGCAAACAGTCGCCCAAAGAAACAATTTGCATGGTATGTCAAAGCCTATTTTCTAGGAAAAACGAGAGAAATATTTCAAAATGTTGTCTGGTGTAATGTGTACCCATCATGTTGAGCGTCAAAATACCGTCAAATATTTTAAACTAGATGAAACACATGAACAGCGAATATGTAGTAACAACGGAGGGGACGTTGGCTTCTTTAAAAAGAATCCAAACGAGAGGTCTGCTGCTGTCTGTTAAACAGAGTAAAAAAGAGAAAAGGCACTGCTGTGTTTATTGTGTAATTACTGCAATTCAATATGAAACAATATAAAATTTGTCATGCAGCTATAAATTAACTGACATAATATCATAACTAAAAGTAATCTTCATCACTTTATGGGTAAATGCAACAGACTGATGACAGTTTTCTTATCTTTACCCAGAAAATAGGCTATAACGATTAGCATGAAAAGTCGAAGCCTAATTCCTTGGAAAAGTAAGAAAAAAAAAAAAAAAAAAAAAAAAAAAAACATTATAAAATACTATGTGCCGATTTTTTTAACCAGCATGAATACTGGAACGTCTTTATAACAGGGTTGGTTATAGCACGGTTGTGGATATAAGATAGTTCACAGATGGAACTAAGAATATTTGTATCCATCACGTAAACACGCCTATATAATTTGGACCCCCTTAAACACCACTTTTATATAGTAAAACTGGGGTTTACAGAGGTATACATTGTTTTCTTATTTTGCTAAAAAAAACATAGATTGTGGGTACTCACAATCTATGTTTTGAGCAGATATATGTAAAATATCAGAATTTTTTATCTGAAAAATTTCTTTTTTTGGTTGTAAAATTTTCAATATATTTGAATAGGAGTGTTTTCGTAATGACAACAAACATGTAAAGATCACATAGAAAAACGGCCGGGTCATTTTTGTATATTATCTGTAAATTTTGGTTAAATGCAACTCGCTTGTTTACCCGAGATGAGCTGCGTTTAGTTAAGCAGTTACTCGCAAACATAAGCAAACCTTCCATTCAGTTGTGACAGTTTTCTGGGGAGGGTAGAGAATATCCGCAAACTGTCTGATGTGATCTAGATCTACACTTAGGTTTAAGTTTTTATCAGCCTTGTTTATCAAATCATTTACAATAATTGATGGTAAACACAGCTCCTGATTTGACCTGGGTTGACAATATTATACAAATTATGCGATGAAATCAGAACGGTGTGATCTGGGTACATACTGTTTGCTCAGACCGATTAGTACGTTTGTTTACCATATTTAGTGCTCTGGGGCAACAGTGTTATCATAACCCCAAAAGAGCCTTCTGATCTGATCTGAGATTACGCCGTTTGTTCAGACCTGTTTGTCCGATCGTTTACGGAAATTACTATAGCTGGCTAATCAGAGCTGAAAAGATAATCGATTATCAGTCCTGCCATTGTGATCGATAATCGATTAGTAATCACTGAAGATTTGGTCATAATTTTACCTATCTCTGAACATGACTCTTACCATATGTTATACTTTACCGACATAATTGGCCAGACAGGCCTGAGCAAACAGTGTAGACCCAGATGAGACGCCGCAAAACGCGACGTCTCATTAGGGTCAACACTGTTTGCCACTCATTTAGCTATTTTTAGACACAACAATGTACTTGTTCAAAGTTTTGTGTAAATACGGTAAGTAACAGACACAGAACTCAAATGATCGATTATTCTCAAATCTGTAACGATAGTCATTTTTGTGGAATTTATCGATCAATTAATCGATTATCCGACTAATTGTGCCAGCCTTAGTAATTACGGTAAATATGTACACGATACCGTTTCGCATGGTATGCTTTATTTATATAACGGTCAACCGAAAAATGTCCATCGAGCCTTAAAGACGCAAAACCTTCCTAGTGGCGAAATCTCCACCACAAAAAGGTGCCAAAATTATCGAGTAGACCTCTAGCCACCAAAAACCTCTGACAACTTTCAAATCCATCACTTAACCCCCTGTCAGAGGTGTGCATTTGTAACATGTCTCTAATTGTTGATTGAAAAGGCTTTCGAAAAGCTTAAACTTGCATGCTTAATGTCGCCCAAGCTATCCGCGAAATCCAATACTTGTTGGATAGTAATTTGCGTTTGGGTTCATTTCACCTAATTTCGATTAACTTATAAACACCGCAGCGATAGTCGGAGAATAGAAGTCTCCTTGTCAGTTTTGGACTGGTTCACGTCATTTCCTAAAGCCAAGAATGAATGTTATTTAGTAACTTATAGGAAGTAGTCTGCACTGAAGCAAAATTCCCTCTTCCAAAGTAAACACATCTGAGGAACTTTTCCACTAATATATCTGTTGATAAGTGTCCATTGAAGACTGACATGGATCTATGTATCCCAATGATCGGTCAATATAGAGTCTTCGCTGTCCACCACAGACTTGGACCGTTGGCTATCCACAAGCACCAAGAAACTCTTCCCACATTTTAAGTAGATGATATTAGGGCATGAGATGCACACATGCCACGTCGTAACGTAACTCGGCAGAGGCTTATAGTTCTACTAAAGGGGTTATCATCTTCCCAGTATAGGTGTGCAACATGTAGTGTGTGGGTTCATCTGATTGGCTGCGGACTGAGAGTTTATCAGGGACAGGATCTAGTTCTCTTAGAGAAACTGGTATGATAATAGCTTTTACCTCTGCAGGACTTCATTAAATATTTACAATAATAATAATTACAATACCGGTTGTACAATCAAAGAAAAAAAATCAACAGACGACATTTTGATTTATTCCAGAAAACAGGGTTTGATACAAAACAGGGCTTGATATTTCATGCAAACTGTTTCCTCAAACCCTGTTTTCTGGAAAAAAAATCATCAAATTGTCGTCTGTTGAATTTGCCTTGAACGTGGTAAAGGTTTAACTTGACACCATTTCTTAATCTGATATCAGTTTGGAGCAAGGGCAATACAAACCCATTAATGCTAATCACTGCTGAAGCCAGCTAGCCAATGATATGACACTTTCCTCCTGTAAGTCGTTTCGAGGGTCATAGCCCCGTTAGTAGAATAAGCCTCTGAACTCGGAAACTGCATTACGAAAACACGCCTATTCAAATATATTGAAAATTTTACCACCAAAAAATGAAAATTTTCAGATAAAAATTCTGATATTTTTCATATTTTTGCTCAAAACTTAGATTGTGGGTACTCGTTAGAACCGCCTCGACCAGGCGGTTCTAACGAGTACCCACAATCTATGTTTTTGAGCAGAAATAAGAAAAATAATGTATACCCCTGTAAACCCCAGTTTTAATATATAAAAAAGGGTTTAAGGGGGTCAAAATTATATAGGTATGTTTTCGTGATGGGGAACATGAAAAGCAGTCAGCCGTTCGCATATGTTTAATGTCACTGGTTTTAAAAGCGTTGATAAAACATGTTATAATGCGTTTCAACATTTCAGTAGTTCCAGCTGATTCCTAAACAGTTCCACCGAACTTCATTGTTATGGAATTGACTGAAAATGTTATATAATAATAATAATAATAATAATAATAATAATAATAATAATAAACACAAACCAAAAAAAAAAAAAAAAAAAAAAAACAAAAAAAACATAGAACCAATGGTCCTGTAGCTCACCTGAGACAGTTGTTTTGAACGAGCTCTATTGGTATGGTAGCCGGTACAGTTTGCAAAACCTTTGTTCTCTGTAGTCTATGGTAACTTGATATGGAATTTAGTTTTAATTAATTTGGCGAAATAGAAACTTCACATTAAATATGGCTTTGATAAAGTGACATATCAAATATCAAAGGCCTATGCCTTTTTAAGTTTTCCTTTCCCCATATGAGTTTATGTAAAACAAGTGACGCCTGAGGCATGGCAATTTTGACTCCAGGGCTATAATAGGAACAATTTTAATAAAAGTCCACTAGATAAAACTAGGTATCAGGAAAACTGCCCCCTGGAAAACTGCCACCCGGAAAACTGCCCCCTGAAAACTGCCCCTGAGAAAACTGCCCCCCCCCCAGGAAATCTGCCTCCCGGAAAACTGCTCTCCCCCCCCTACGAAAACTGCCCCCCCCCCCCCGCAGGAAATCTGCCACCCCCCCACCCCCCCCATAAAGGATTTATTGTACATATACTTTTCTCATGCATATGCACTTTTCTCATGTATATAAATAATGTTGATAGTAATAATAGTAATAATAATAATAATAATAATTTTTAAAAGCAATATAGCAATTTAATATCCCCTGATTGCATTTTAGTGTTGCAATCAAAGTGGAAAAACCCATTGTTGATAATAATAATAGTAATTAATAATAATAATAATAATAATAATTTTTAATTCTTTAATTTGTGATCAAAACAGACAGGGTTGTTTTTCTCTTCAAAGACTGCTTAATCAAATATCTAATCAAGTTGATTATTTTTGATGGCAATTTCTTTGTAATGTATTTACAGTCTTTTGTTTGAATTGAAGTTCAAAGAGTTTATGGGCATAAAAAGTGTTGTTTCTGTAGCATTTTATCAGTTGTCTCATTGCTACAATGAAAGGTAGGGGACCCCATGGGCTATAATTTGAACAATCTTGGTAGGTCTACTTGATGAAGCTACATACCAAATATCAAAGGCCTGAGTCTAGTTTTAGACAAGAAAAATCTTAGTTTTTCCCTATATGTGTCTATGTAAAACAAATGACCCATGCGGGCATGGCCATTTCTAAACCCAAGGCTACAATTTGGACAATCTTGGTAAAAGCCTACTTGATGAAGCTACAAACCTAATATCAAAGGCCTGGGCCTTCCAATTTCACACAAGAATAGTTTTTATTCGAAGTTTTTATCCATATGGTGCTATGTAAAACAAGTGACTCCCTTGGCGGAGCCATTTTTGACCCCAAAGCTTTAATTTGAACAATGTTGGTGGATGTCCATTAGATAAAGCTACGGTCCCGTTATACATTTTCAAAAAAGTAAGAGAAAAGTCCAGGGAGTGCCACAATCACAAACCGCAGCCCTTCCCAGACCCCAAGAGGAAGAAGAAACCGACAAATCTAAACAAGCACAAACCGAACAAACGTACGAAAAGCACTAAGATTAGCTCTCTCTTTCCCAAGCGAGGTAATCGCAATACTAAAAGGACTGAAAAACACAAGAACAAAATGGAACACGGAAAGACATACAACAAATCGCCTCGTAGAATAAACCACAAAGCAACAAAGAGTAAGACTAACACCGGGACCACCGCCTTAGAACGGTCAGTAGAGCAAACCACCGGGGGGTTTAATGCACCTTTACAGCTAGCTAACCTCACCCTGTGTCCCGATGCTACTCTTAATACAGAAATACATAAATATTCGGTTCGCATAAAGGCTCCCAACTCAGTCAATGCATCAAAGCGAAAACATAAAAATCAAATTAATCACTATAATAAACAAAGACGAGTACTCATGGCTAATTCTACTGTATGCCAGAGTAAATGAAAACCAATAGTTGAACCACGGCGGGCCAAGCCAAATACATATCGTCAAGCCCCAACCCACTGGTTAAAGTTTTACGAAGAGGCCGTCATTGAGTCTGAGGCCCGAACCGCCGTCGTGCAATTAAAGAGTGAAGCATAGCCATCAACAATGATTGGGTTGACAACTATGCATGCAGTCTGCCGCATAATATCCAGGCTATAGCCAATTCTTTTATAACGGTTAATAAGTTTTCTGAATTGCTCCGAAAAGTTAGATTTACGTACAATTTTTTTTAAATCTGTACACTAAGTCACCGTAAAATTCAGGTTCCGTTATACCTTGTTGCAGAAGTGTTTTCAGACTGACGCTATAGTTTTCCAACAAGGCACTATGTCTGCGATAAAATTTCGAAAACGCCTTATAAATTTTAAAATAACGATAGCCCTGCCTAAGAAGTTTAGCAGTAAGGGCTTTATTACGGTAGTTAAAGTCATTAAGATTTGAAGAAGCTCTGGCGAATCTTATAAGTTGAGATATGTATACCCTATATGAGGTACGCCGGGGGACATCGCCATCCAGAAAAGGGAAATTGACTTTATCAAAATCAAAATCGTCCCGTTTATCATAAATTTTGTTGGAAACTGTACCATTAGATATACACAGATTCAAATAAAAAAAAAGGTGCCTCGGTATCGGCAGAATTTGCTCTATTTAACTGGAGTTCTGTAGGGTATATCCGGTCCACCATTCGGTCAAAGTAAATATTGTCAATATTTAATAAATCGTCAAGGTATCTTGAAGTTGAATTGAAAGCCTCAATAATGTCAGCCTGATTTTCACGTGAGAGAGACTTCATGAAATCTCTCTAATAAGAAAAAAGAAACAAATCTGCAACAAGAGGAGCACAATTAGTTCCTATCGGAATACCAATAGTTTGCCAATAAAATTTAGTTCCAAATCTAATAAAAATATTATCCAAAAGATAAACAAGGGCATCACAGACTTTTTGACACGACCATAAAGTGTGATTATTATATGCATCTGAAGTGAAAAAAGCACATTCTTCGTTGCAAGCCAAATATTGGGTATTCTCCCGAATAAACGTTCGGTTAATTCAATCAATAAGTTTATCTTTTATAAGATGATGAGGTAACGTAGTATACAGTGTAGAACAATCATATGTAGACAATTTAGAAGCCTGAAAGTTTTTAGATTTAAATTTATTGCGAACATCCTTAGAATTTTTAATTGACCAAAAATAGTTAATTCCCTCCCTTTCGTAAACGGTATCATAGTATCTAATCCAATGTTTTTAACAGCAGTAAGGCATGAAGTTAGCAGTTTGGACAAAACAATAGTAGAAGAACTAAAATTAGCAATGAAACGTGCTTTATAAGGTCGTTTATGAAGTGTCGGTAACCAATATAACGTAGGAAGTCTGTCTTGCTTTTCTTTAATACTAACTGCAAACTTAGCAGTTATATCGGTAGAATGGGTATTGACAATAGATCTCTCGTCAGTAGAAATCCGTTCATATGTTTTGGTACTACCAAGTTCTTGTTTTAGAGTACTGATATAATAAAGTCGTCACACAACAACAATATTATTAGCAGCTTTATCAGCTGGAGCCAAAACATACTTCCTATGAAATTCTTGGCTACCTTGTTTCAAATATCGAAAAGATAATTTAGGCTTAGGAGGTAGAAGATCAAGAGTAAAATAACTCACGTTCATCAATGATCTTAAAAATCTTCAATTTCCAATTATTTAAAGCATTAGACTCAACATGCTCTCCTTTACACCAACACGTACAATAATCATTTAAAGCACTTACGTAATGAAGAAACAGACAGTGAAGCTAGTTTAGAAAGCATTTGATGACGTCAAGAATTTAAGAGAATATTTAAATCAAAAAGAGATAAAACAGTTTTATGTTTTCGTTTAAAATTACCATTTTTGCGCTTATCATGGGATCGTGTATTACGTTTTTTAATATCTAAAAGGGAAAAAGCATCGAAATCCGGCATTTTAGAAATATTTCCTTCATGGTAAATATTATCATTAAATCCAAGTGGAAAAGGGGTTTTTAAACGATTAATCCATTTAAGTTCAAGTTCATGTCTTAAAATATTTTTGAATCTTTCGGTAGAATTGGACTTGTGTATAATTTTTTCAACAGGTTGAACCAAAACTTTACTAGATGATCATGAATGACCAGTACTCCGGAAATGTTGATAAAAGAAATGTATCAATTTTCTTTGCTATTTTGATTTTAACTTTATTGGGCCTATGTCCAAAATGCAGTATAACAAGACCCAGAGCCATTTGCCCTTTGGGTCCAGAGAACAAGATTTGTAATGGGTTTTTATACGGGCGCGGCAGGAATATTGGTCATGTAGCCCAGATGCGGCGAACAAACATTCGTTCCCCCTAGCGATTGAGGTTCTATATGAAATTTGGCTTTGACTGGCCCAGTGGTTTCTAAGATATTTGAAGAATGTGGACGACGGACGACAGAAAGACGGACGTAGAGACAACGTAGCCTGCCTATACTATAAGTTCACTTATGAACCTGAAGGCTCAGATGAGCTAATAATAATAATAATAATAATAAAGAAGTTCAGCAAGTGCAAAAATCAATTGTCGCAACTTACCTCCGATACGAGAGGAAGAGCGAACAAAATGGATCAACCACAGACAGAACATACAGTCAACTTTCATTATCTCGAAGTCCAAAGGACTCTATGAAATACTTCGAGATATCCGTACCTCGAAATATCAGATTTGCAGAATTGATGAAAAATCGAACAGCCACATTTCACAAATGAACATGTAATTTGACATTTGAAGTTAGAGATATATTAAAAATATTGTTGAAAAGAGGAGAATTTCTCCTTTTTTTTTTCATAATATCTTGTACCCTGTTGTTAGATTTCTATGTTAAAACAGTGACCAGATTTTCACTTTGAGATAAGCAGTTATTTCAGATAAACAGAGTCGAGATAACAATACTAAACAACTAGTCAGGCGCCCAGCTTTAACCAGTTTCACAGAATCCTAATGTTCACCCTGGTTTCCGACATTATTCAGAATACATTGAATTGTTCGGTTTACATGCAGGTTTCCTATTAAATTAGTATACCGTCTAAGAGAAATTTATTAAACCAGATTAACCCTTGCCATGCTGAATAAATTAGGATTCTGTTTTCAGCCGATCAGATTATTAATCCAGGTTGTTAATGCAAATTCACATACTTAATGACAAACAGTGTACATCAAGATCAGTTGGCTTCTTCAGAAACAAACTGATCTGGATCTATACTGTTTGCAAAAGCAGGGCATATCCGTGTTCAGCAGAATCAAGGTTGAAATAACAGCAATGAAACAAAGAGGTTCAAGACAAAACTGGCAGTCCAAGAAAATAAATACCATTAGTTGCTTCCCGGAGGGCCAGGGCAATGATAGAACAAAACCGCAATGTTATAAATCATAAAACTAATTTTGTGCTAGCAGACAAAATCGTATCAGACTGCAGATTTAAGTTTATAGCTTGCTTTTAGACAGCACAATTAAGAGGTCATGAACATCAGCTCTGTTCCATGCAACAATAACACAATGTATGTCAATAGTGAATTACACTGAATGATCTACGATTCTGTCTGCTTGTACAATTATCCTATTCTGAAATTATGCCCAAGCCAACTTTAAAATCAAATCTGTCACGCGCCTGGTGTTATGAACTCGTTTATCTTGTAAACCGTATTAGTTTAGATTGCGCCCAACTCTATTACTGGAACAAAAACTCTAGGCCCAGTTGTTCAAAACTAACGATATCGTTAGTTCACGTATCGTTAAAACTTTGATCGTTAAATATGGCATATGATACTAACATTTTTGCTGAAAAGATGCGAGTAGCTTTTGCTTTTTTTTTCGGCAAATGTACCCTGTGATTTATTATATATTTTAGTTAATGCTATTTAATATTTTAAAATTAAAAACATTAATTGTATGGTTTCGTGACAAATGGCCGGTTTCGACATTAAATAAAGTCCGTCATTGACGAGACTGGACACTTTTAATGAAATCGTACAAGTAAAGTTTTCGTTTTTATAAGACTTTGGAGCTTAAAACTATCAAAGTGGCATGGTTTCTGCAAATAACAATGAGTTTTTTTTTTCTCAACGTATTAAGAAAGTACAAAAGAAATCACAACAGTTACATATTTCACAAATGTTCGAAGATAACGCTTTTTTACTATACATGCATCACCGGTGGAAGGACGAAACGAAAATTGCCGGTGTAGATAAATCACAGTTTTCATATGACAGCACTGTAGAATGCTGTCCTTCGCTGACGAAAACATTATAAACGAACATGCATGTGAATGAAACTTGAAATATCCTACTAAACTTTGTCGCCCCGTCTATTTTGGAATGCAAAATGATGTACTAAATGTTTCTAGATTACTTCCCGTACTTCAACATAGTCCCGGCATTATATATTCTGCTCTTTCCCAGTCAGCATTCTACGTAAATCTATATCGGGCCGTCATCGGCCCGTCAGGGTAGCTGACGGGCCGATGACGGCCCGATGTAGATTTACGTAGAATGCTAGCTGGGTTTGAACTCAATAATGTTATTTTAGTTGTAATGTTTAACTCGAGCTTAAGGTCGAGGAGGGAGGTAAGGACGTATATATTGTCACATAAGCTAATTACCACACACGAACTGACGACCCCAAACCGAGTCTACTGCTCTCATTTCATAGGTCCGTTCCTTGATTAGAAGAGATTCCATTTTACAGAAATTATTTATGTTGAAAACTTGAAACAGATTAAACTAAAAAAAACTGTTATAAATCAACAGGCTGAAGCCTTAATATTCGTAGAGTACTGGAGTCAGATGTGATCAATGGTTACGTTAACCTATTTGAAAAATGTAGATAAACGCCATTGGTGCAAACATGCCCTGTCTTAGCAAACAGTAATCATATATATATATATATATATATATATATATATATATATATATATATATATATATATATATATATATATATATATATATATATATATATATATATGTGTGTGTGTGTGTGTGTGTGTGAATTTAGATTATAAAATGTGCCAACCACATGAATTTACTTAGTAACTCATACACTTCCTACATTTTGCATTTGAACACCTTCCATGTTGAAATATATTATTCTTTTAATATTGAGCCTACCCGCAAAGGAGACAAACAGTTTCTGTAAAACCAAAGGTAACGCGATTGAGACCAGCCTGAGGAATGCATCATTCCAGTACACATGACTTTAGAATACATCCATGCATTATGCTGTTAATAATCATTTACTGCTTTAGCCCATTGAAGACTGGAGACCCCTAAACGGGTGCCTGGCAAACAGTGCAGACCCAAATCAGACGCCGCAGAACGTGGCGTCTGATCAGGGTCTTCTCTGTTTGAAAATAGTTCAACCATTTTTCTTTAGGAATACCTATATCATATGACCTGACATACCTAAAATCGAAAATTGACTCTTCCAATATATAGTGTGAGAGAGTTAATAGGTTAGTAACCCATGGCACTGAGGAAAATGGGTACGCGTTCCGGATAGTCTAACACATTAAGAAATGCGCCGTTGTCAGAATAAATACGGTGCTCTGTTTTGCGCTGCAGACAAACCGACGTTCAATACTGTTAGCCAGACAGTTTTTGCATTTCTTGCTGTTTTCGTTTAATAGTTCTGATTGAATTATTATAGCGTGTCTATCTTTATTGTGTGCTCTCAACTACGCAGACAGTCGCCATAAGAATAATTTCATAACGTTCTGTCTTCCTTCAAGAACTCCTAGTATTTACCATGAATATTACATCATAATCTTAAGGGTCTGGATGTGGTTTACTGATTAGCAAAATCAGTCATGTTTGTTGTAATTATTTTTTTTTTCTTATAATTATCACAGAACATATTGCTAAAATTACTAATTGGAGATAAGGGCTGAAAATCTAAAGAAACTCAATATAAAGAATGCTCATAAAGGTGAACTACTAAAAAAAAAAGTTACCATTTTCGATAACCGTTAAAGAAATGGTCATTTTCTTTGAGAAAGCGAATATGTAATAAGCATAATGTTTAGAGAAATCCAGAACTCCACTAAGACCCTCAGTCATCTGAGCAAACGGCGTAGAGATTGCACCGCAGCTATTATATTTGTAAACTTAGCCCTACATGTAGTTGTACATGTATGGGACAAGTGGTACTTCCGTACTGATTGGACTGCCGTCTGATCTTAATAGTCAATTAGAAGCGAGGTCATAAAAGGTAAATTTCGAGAAAATAAAGAAGCCAATATCAATACCGCTTTCATCACTTTCATTTTCACTTTAATATTCAGTCCAATCCTGTCTGCTTATATCTAGTGTCTACAGCTCCTGACAATATTTGTTTACGAATTAACCCTTTATTGTCAGGCTAATTGATGCTCTATTTGTATGCTCATGGAACCCTTCGGAGATCTCATGGGTAACCCAGCTAGCATTCTACGTAAATCTACATCGGGCCGTCATCGGCCCGTCAGCTACCCTGACGGGCCGATGACGGCCCGATATAGATTTACGTAGAATGCTGACTGGGTAAGAACCCGCCCGTTTTCATTAACCTGTATCAATTCCTATAAGCGGCAGCCTTGTCAGGAAAGGTACCCAGTTCATTATATCTGAAGGATAACATCATGGGATTATATCAGCATGCAGGATATCATCATCGGACATCTCCTACCTATCTACCCAGTCAGCATTCTACGTAAATACATATCGGGCCGTCATCGGCCCGTCAGGGTAGCTGACGGGCCGATGACGGTCCGATGTAGATTTACGTAGAATGCTAGCTGGGTAGATAAACGTGCCTTAGCAAACGTACGTACTGTTTGCCAGCCAGTAAAACACAAACAACCGTATGAAAGTTATCGTCCAAAGGTATTAAAATATCCTCAGAGAGGAAAATTTTAATTACTCTTAAAATTGTATTTAAATTTAATATTCTTAATTCAAATAAACATATATGAATCGAACTGTTGAAATGCATCGGCATTACAGTCCTACGTGTAACAGTGAATCTGTGAGTTTTTGTACACCCTGCCTGAATGTTCTAGTTTTTCAAAATAATAACTCAGGTTGTTGTAGTTCTTCATTGTTCGTGCAACGGTGATTTCATATGTGACGTTTATTTGGACATTATTTTTACTCATCTCTCCTCCTTCAGGATACCGCTGGAGGTTGGTGTGTGCATCGGGATTATGGCCAGCATACTTTGATACTGCAGTGCAGTATTTACCCTAGGTTTCAGGACATCCTGTCTAATTACCCATACTTTTCCTTACCGTACTTGTCCTAAACTTTGAACGTCCAGTCCAATCTGTAAATATGTCCAAAACTGCTGGATGACTGGTAACAGTACGAAAACACGCCTATTCAAATATATTGAAAATTTACCACCAAAACCTGAATGTTTCCAGATAAAAAATCCGATATTTTTTTCATATTTCTGCTCAAAACATAGATTGTGGGTACTCATTAGAATCGCCTCGCCGAGGCGGTTCTAACGAGTACACACAACTATGATTTTGAGCAGAAATAATAAAAATAATATATACCCCTGTAAACCCCAGTTTTACTATATAAAAGTGGGGCTTAAGGGAGTGGTCAAAGTTATACAGGTATGCTTTCGTGATGATCAGTGTAAACCCTGATTAGACGCCGCGTTTTGGGGCGTCTAAAAACGCGGCGTCTAATCCGGACTACATTTTTGCTCAGACCGTTCTCTCCGAATACACAGGATAAATACAGTAACACAGAATGTACCAATGTAAAAAAAAAAAAAAAAATCAACTTTGGTATTGATAATGCAGATGTACAGATGCGCAAAATTGATCTGAATATGTACATTTTGCATATATTTGAAAACATCCTCTCGTTTAATACGACTCACGTCTTTTGCACAGCCACAAAGATATAAACAATAAACAAGACACTTTATAACTATGAAGGACACGTCACTTGAGATGGGCTGACTCAGCCATTGCATTTAGATGGGAATCATTTGAAGCGCAACATTAGAAAACGTATCTTCTGAATATGCGCCCAACGAAGATTCAGTTCAATTTGCGCATTCGCGCAGTCTGATCAGAATCTTCACTGGAAGCATTTTAGATAGCCAAAGATGAAAAAAAAAAAAAAAAATACGGACAAGGAAGACTCTGACCAGACTGCGCGGATGCGCAGGCGGATTTGAGTCTGTTTGGAGCACGTGTCTAAAGGTACGTTTTTGAGACGTTGCGACTCAATGTATTTTGCTCTGAAGATAATGGAGTTCGTATATATATTCATTAGGACAATTACGTTGATAGCTGCTAGTCTGGAAATAAAGTCTATGATTACCATCAATCGCTGTGCACAACCTGCAGACACAGAAACCTGAGACACCCGCAAGCTCAAATTATTGTGAAACGCATAATAACGTGTGCCAAAACGGAACTGTCTATTGGAAAAATATACAAATGGAAGAAGACCAGAATGGATTGCGTTTCCGCTAAGTTTGTGTGGGGGCGTCCGTATCTAAAGGCCAAGTAACCGAACTAGTACATCACGAAAACATGCCTATATAATTTCGACCCCCTTAAACCCCACTTTTATACAGTAAAACTGGGGTTTACAGGGTTATACATTATTTTTCTTATTATTGCATAAAACATAGATTGTGGGTACTCGTTAGAACCGCCTCGGCGAGGCGGTTCTAACGAGTACCCACAATCTATGTTTTGAGCAGAAATATGAAAAATATCAGAGTTTTGTATCTGAAAGTTTTCAGTTTTTTGGAGGTGAAATTTTCCATATATTTGAATAGGCGTGTTTTCGTAATGAAGGTCCAGAATGTATCAAAGCAAGGCAAAGGTGATCTTGAGTCTGTGGGGATGCATATACTCTGACACCGTTTGGCAGTGCGAAGGCCAGTATCGCTTTCCGCGAAAATTATATTTATTTATCCCTTCTAGACGGTACTGAAGGCTTTAGTTAACCTCACAATATACTGAGGTGAAACAATCATTCAAATTACATATAGTTGGTACAATGTATTTCATCTACATGTTGTGGCAGTTATGTATTCCTATCTTCTTTGGAAATATTTATATTTTCAACCCAGTGCTAAGACGCACTAAAGCAGCGGTAAAGACTCCATATTCTCGCCGTATTCTGCTATTCATTACGAAAACACGCCTATTCAAATATATAGAAAATTTCACCTCCAAAAACTGAAAATTTTCAGATAAAAATCTCTGATATTTTTCATATTTCTGCTCAAAACATAGATTGTGGGTACTCGTTAGAACCGCCTCGATGAGGCGGTTCTAACGTGTACCCAATCTATGTTTTAAGCAGAAATAAGAAAAATAATGTATACCCCTGTAAACCCCAGTTTTACTATATAAAAGTAGGGTTTAAGGGGGTCAAAATTATACAGGCATGTTTTCGTGATGTTACCTCTGGCATTTTTCGACAAACTGTCAAATAAAAAAAAAAAAAAAAAATGAAGATGAAAGAATAAGAACATTTTGTTGGGTAATAGCCCCACACAAAATATTTCCTGACATCAAAAAGTGTCAATAAAACAGGAAAGGAATTTCAACCAGGGAATTGTTTTTCAACTTATTTAGCAGTCACTAACTAAATGTAAATCTTACAAGAAGTCTTATAATTCCTTATTTCTTTGTGGAATCAGATGATCTATATAGTAATGGCGCAAGCGGAATGGATTTAATTTGCTAAGAATGCTGATGGATATATTGCAAGCGGTAGACTTTTCTAATATCAGGGTTAACCATAGTGCAGAGTATGGACCACGGACCCATTGTGGTATCACGGTTACGCTAGAAGGTGTAAGCAGTGTTGCAAACTTCATTACTGCTTATGAAATGTCCCAGTTTCTATCTGTATATGTGTTCTTTGTCAGATAACCAGCAATAATATCAGAAAATGTGTGAGCATCACAAATTATTTCATGATTTAGAGGTTTGACATGACTATTGGCAATTTAAAAGCCGCAATATGAAAGCGACTCCACAAGTTTGTTCGATTTTATGACCATTTAAATCACACTGGGATTTCACTGGTGGCAAGTTTTTGAGATCTTGCCTAAAGCTGACTTTCAAAGGGCATTGCATCATCAAAAGGGTACAACACTTAAAAGTTGTGTGTTCTGACAATGTGCACATCATATTTATAGGTCACTGTATCTTATGTAGATATATATCTGTCCTATAAGTTTTCTGATGAGGAACTTGTAAATATTAGTTGGGTTTCTCAAATCCTGTATCTTGCAAAAACGGTACCCTACAATCGGTAAGATATACGGCTGAGTTTTTGTTTATATAAGATTTGGATATTGGTTAATACAAAACCGCTGTATAGGAATTCGAAAATTATTGCATTTCGGCAAAATGCATGCTGGTTGATACTGGTTGAGAGTTTTGCAAAGCAACTATAAGTTCTGTTAAGCGTATACTACACAGGTATATAATAACAGGAAAATTTCACCCGACTGACGAGAAATTAATCTGTACAGTTGATGTCTGAACATGAATTAGCACTGATTTGTTTAACTTTTTGCCGCGTTTTGTAAAACGGCGTTTATTTTATGGAATTTTGATGAACATTTTGTTTGCGGAAAATACGTTACTTATTATGTTTGGTCTTCATACATTTTACCGAATCTGACTACAGTTCGTCAACAAAGTTTTACAAGTTGTGGACATGAAATAATGTGCGGCGATTCCCCTTAACATGCATATTTAAGACTTACGTAAGAGCAATACACTGTTGTATACGAATATGTTTTATAGACAAAATAAAAGCATAAACGCCCGAAAGATGTCTGGTAAAATGAAAATTGAAAATGTGTCATTCAAAATGGTGTCATGAACTTTGCACTCAAACGTTTTTTACAGGTTTATCGTAGCGGCCATATTGGACGAAAAATCGGAAATTTTTGGTGTTAATCTTTCTACAGGCCTTCTCATGAATAATATAGAACATGGAAGAAGTTTTTTTTGAAATGCAGTTTGAATGCGAAATTATATATATATATATATATATATATATATATATATATATATATATATATATATATATATATATATATATATATATATATATATATATATTAGCTTTTAGTATGATCTTGTTTGACGAATGTTTTTATTTTTTTCTATTTTCTATTTTTTATCTCATTTATTTATTTTATTTTTATTTTCAAATCATAGCTGCTTATGAGCAATAAAGATGCATTTAACAGAATCTTATAAGTTTATGAAAGTGATGTCAGAGAGGAAAACAGGATACTCACGCTTAAATGCGGAAACGGCCCGAATGTCACTCATGGCTTCATGTTTGCATATGCGCATGAAGAAATGTACATTTTGCTTTCTGTTTTAAGCATATTTTCTTTCTTTTCGGTATGATTTTAACCTCAGTACACAAGTGTTTTGTATACTTATTTGTTAAGTATCAACTGGGCCTCAATAGAAACATGCAAGTTATTTTTTTGCCAAATGCAATGTACTGATATCTGCTATACAGTTATTTTATATACAGACATGTCAGGGCTTTCTTCCTCTATCGAAATAAATCGTATAGCTTTCCGACATAAATACGAGTACTGGAACCCGTACTATATCGTGAGAGTATAAAGGCTTTGGAAAAATTCAAGTTCAAAAATACAGCGGACATATGTGCACAGCAAAGACGCAGATCAGCGTTTGCAAAGGCGCCGTCTGATCAGGGTCGTTGAGGCGCGCTCTTGAAATATTCATGAAACGAAGTCTTTTCAGGCTGAGAGCTGATCGATTTGAGAAACGCGATTACACGGCCTGTTAGTGGTCACCAACTCAAGACATTGTCAAGAAAAATATGAAATATCACATTCAGTGATTATCTTCACTTCAGTGCACCTTGTCGACAGTTTGGCACCACTACTAATTTTGAGATTGTTTCTTTCCACTTTGATCTGTTTTCAAAAGCCCTTTGAAATCTTACGATAATGTCTTTCTTGTTGCCTGTCCCTTTTCTTGTCTCTTAGACTGTCTTTAGCCATACCAGAGGGAAGTGCGATGTGATTCTACCACCTGCCGTTTCATTTTTTAGTTATAGTAAGAATGTCATCATAGAATCTAATTGCATCTAAGGTTTGCTTGCGTACTTCGCCATTGGTGCTATGATATAAGTAAATGCTGTTCAGTACACTCAATGGCTCGAACATCTTTGAGACCATGGACTTTTGTTCCAGATATCGGTAGTTCAAGCCACTGAGGGTTAATCATGGCGCCAGGTCAAGAAGCAAATGGTGATAATTTAGGGAAATCTTTTCGGTTTTCTACACAATGATAGTATGTTGAGTGTACTCATTAGAATCGCCTAGATGAGGCAAATCTAAAGAGTACACACAACATACAATTTCATGATAATATATCTATTTTCTTGAGTTATCAGTAGAATTCCGAAGGGACTCTAAACGAGTTCGAATTAGCCGTGGTGAACGAGTTATTAAGGTTCAACTGTAGTTTGCAATTCCATCTCATTTCCAAGGCCCGGATAATTTTCTCGTTCAAGTCTCGCAAACGTACAATGCAACCATGGAGCGCATCAGCTTGATTTTCCATTACGAAAATACGCCTATTCAAATATATAGAAAATTTCACCTCCAAAATCTGAAAATTTTCAGATAAAAAGCTCTCTGATATTTTCATATTTCTGCTCAAAACATAGATTGTGGGTACTCGTTAGAACCGCCTCGGCGAGGCGGTTCTAACGAGTACCACATTCTATGTTTTTTTGAGCAGAAATAAGAAAAATAATGTAAACCCCTGTTAAACCCCAGTTTTACTATATAAGTGGGGTTTAAGGGGGTCAAAATTATATAGGCATGTTTTCGTGATGGAAGTGGGCATTATGTTCTTACCATTTCATACAACATAGTTTTGCTTGCATCGTAGATGTTTGAACTAACCTTGAAGAATCTGGGGTTTGGAGACGTCATTTGATATAATGGGCGATTGGTATTTTGAATTTCTTTACCCATTTAAGCCTGGTGCCATTCACTCTGATACTGTTAAAGGGCAAATATAAAGGTTTTTAAAATATTCCTGGTTTTCAGGGTGTTGATAGAATGCTTTAAGAGAATTATTTTGTTGAAAACCCCATCAAAAAATTCCAATCCAATCAAAAGTTATGGTGATTAATTTACGATACCTACCTTTTTTCCTGTTAGAGTAACCTCTCTTGGATTGTGTATTGATTAAGGCCCACAATGCAATATTCTGTGATGTCATAGTGGAACTTAAATTTTAAATTGAAATTTTAAACAGGAGTATTCTGCATTTCCTTATATGCTACACAGTTTTCCTCCTTAACCATTATTGAAATTGGTCTCTGTCCACAAATAAGCCCATGAATAGAGAATTTAACTCAAATTTTAATCTGTTATTTAAATTTAAAGCTAAATTTTAAAATGTTTAAAACTTGACTAATATTAAATTTTTCGTAAGTTTTTTTTTAATAATAGTAAATTTTGGGTGTATATCATATAAATGAATACCCAAAAAGTCAATTTTGGCTAATTATTAAGCATTGTAACTGGATTTTAAATTATTTAAATGAAATTTTTTAATTTGAAATGTAACACTTTAAACGGAAAATAAGAGCTAAATTCCTATGTATATTAGTTTAAAGGAGCTGAATAAATTAAACAATATGAAAACTGAATTGATGCAGATTAAAGAGCAAAAAATATTGGCAATTTAAAAAAGTTTAAAATTTTACTGTTCCCTTATGATGTCATAAAAAGGCTCATGAATATTAATGAGGCAGCCTGAATTCAATCCTCTTGGATGTTAAATATCAAATTTCAAATCGCAATATTTCAGAAACCGTTTAAGATAATTTGATGCGGTTTTCGGCAGTCACCTCCTTACTGAAGTGCCCTTAAATATTTATTAGAATTAAAACCTTTTTATTTGCCCTTTAAGAACCAATTTTCCAGTTACGTAAAAGTGTTTTAAGAACGTCCCTACCTCCGTCGTGGTTTTTACACCGCTGATCATTATAAAGCCGTGCTTTTGATATTGTTTTGTCTTTATATTACGTGGTTGCCTCGGCCACGTACTCATTTTTTTCCAACTTGGGTGGAGCCTTGTTCATGATTGTTTCTTGCACACCAGATAAGGAAATCCTGGATTTAATCCTGGGATATCCTACCCAGGTAAAGATAAAATTCGAGAATTCTCACGTATATGATATGCACTGGTTGTAAGGGACATCACGTAAGCCATCGTTAAGGTTTACGTCACTGAATGTAATGACGTCATTAAATGCCATAGTAATGTTATCACAATATGGCGGACGTGAGCAATCGAAATGACCGCATTATTAAAACAAATCTACGTTAAGAAAATATAAAGTGTGACAGAAAAAGAACCTTTAAAATCCTTTCCGCGCGATTACTGTCTGGCCTCGTGATGCCAGACAGCAATCAGCGGGACGGATGTTTCTATCTACATGTACCCCTCACACTCATGATAAATCCTTATATTCTTGACCTATTTAGCTTTGCAATCACCTCACTTGTGGACAAGGAAGTGGTAGCTTGGCTAGTCTGTTAAATAAATTATCTAGGCCAAGTTGTTCAAAACTAACGATCTCGTTAGTCAACGTATCTTTAAAACTTTGATCATTAAATATGACATATACGCTAATATTTTTGCTGAAAAAATGTGAGTAGCTTTTGCGTTCTGTGAATTAGATATTATACTTACTAGAACCTTTAATAGTTTGACCACTAACGAGATCGCTAAGGTAACGACGCTTTGAACAACTGGGCCTAGGCTGTGGATATTCCTGTTTGTTCGCTCCTCCTCTTAGTATTGGCGGTAGATGACAATTTGTGAATGTGGCACTTCCTAAAAGCCTTCATTAATTTTCTTCCAGTTTAATGTGAAAGAAGACATAACTGCGACTGACAGCTGATAGAAAGCAGTATGCTCCTGAGAGCAGCAAAGTATGTTGTCACAACATTTCTCGAAGCTAATATCCAATTAGCTAGGGCATGACTCGCGTGTTTAACGTGGTTAGCTTTGAGTGCAATAACAATAAAAATGCGGAAACAGCTAAATGATAGAATGACGACCTGATAGAGTAATGAAACGGGCGCTTGTAGACGTAAAGTGTCTCGCAAAAAGATTTTTCCGGTTGCTTTAGATTACAAGCATCAGTATTCAGTTCTCATCACGAAAACACGCCTATATAATTTTGACTTTTATATAGTAAAACTTGGGTTTACAGGGGTATACATTATTTTTCATATTTCTGCTCAAAAACATAGATTGTGGGTACTCGTTAAAACCGCCTCGGCGAGGCGGTTCTAACGAGTATCTACAATCTATGTTTTGAGCAGAAATGTGAAAAATATCAGAGTTTTTTGTCTGAAAATGTTTATTTTTTGGAGGTGAAATTTTCTATACATTTGAATAGGTGTGTTTTCGTAATGTAAAGAAAGGTCTTTGAGGCATAAGAGGACAGCGAATGCTCAGGTCAGACATAGCGACAGTCTGATCTGAGCCTTTGCTGTCTGCTTACAGAATTACTGGGTATTGTAGACTTATAATGACATACAACAAAGTCTCTGGTCAGACTTTATGTCCTAGCCCGCTGATCTGGATATTTACTGGTCAACGAAAACCCCTTTTTCCACGACACGGCCCGTACATTTCCAGGTGATTTAGAATACAAGCAACAGTTTTAAAACTAATATAAAAAAAACTTTATCAGGAGTATGCTTGCTTTTTATAAGTATGAAAATACTGCGTCGAAATTACTTATTTGATTCTATATTATATTAATAATTATTGATATATATTATTCGACCTAACACCAAATATCGTATAAGAAAATAACAGCTACTAATTGGAGGTCACATAAGACGGCTTTACAATAATCGTTCAGAAGATGCAAAATAGTTCTTGAAAAAAAAACACGCAAGTGTTATGCTTTACTGAGCGCAGCCATTGTGTGCAAGATAGGAAAGGACAGGATAGGATTTGATTGGATGAGACACTGCAGAATAGGGTAGGATATGATAGTAGAGCAGAAGGGAGGAGAGGTCATGACATGATAGAACATGACAGGATCTGATTGGATATAGAATAGGGATGTCTTCTGCAGCGTCCAGTCTTAGATTACAATGTTTGCTCAGTTCGCCTGCCCAAATAAACAGGTAAACGCGAAGAATTCGTTCGAGACGGTCACTATTTTATCATAACAGAAAAGACCTACTGATGCAAGTACTGACCGAAGACTACTAAGCTAGAATGGACAAGTCTTGGGCACTGTTGTTTGATTGTAGTTCAATAGTTAAGGGGATATACACTTGTTAGATTTCCCGCCGTTTTTACATAAGAGACGTGTTGCCTTCGTGGTTGCTTTGCGATAAACCAATCCCCTTTCGGAAAGGAAAACGCTAAAAGGCAAAAAATTGCTGCAAAGGGGAGCAATTCTTTCCTTTTAGAATAAACACTTGTTCAGAAGGGAGGGAAATAGTTTCGGTAGTTGTGCCTCCCTTGAAAATATCACACATTTCCATAACACCATGACATTCGGGGCAAAAACTTCAGCAGACGAATTGCTTTCTTTTTTTAATTCTTTCGCTGCCGTATTTCAGACGACATGTGTCGTCTACTTTTGTTTTAAACAAACTATCAATTGGAAAGAAGTTTATATGTAAAGTTGAAAAAAAAAACAAAAAAAAAAAAAAACTGAATGACAAACAGCGTAGATCAAGATGAGACGGCTCATGATGAGCCGTCTCATCTGGATCTATGCTGTTTGCAAAGGCCTATTATTATCGCCGGTGGCAGTGACAGAGTTAAATTACTTATTTGCTCCGGAAAATTGGGTTAACAGTTTGTTGCACAAGGAAAGGAGAGAATTTGCTTGAAATGTCAAACCCTATTTTCGGGGGAAAATAAGGGTCAAATCATCAATTTGTTGTCTGCTGAATTTGCATAGAGAGTGCTACAACTAAGGATCCAGTGTCCTTTTTTACATAATTTACATAAAATACTGACTAGGAGAAATAGTATTGCGCATATTGTGTTGTTGACGTTCCAATCCTATTTATCAGATCTTGGCAAACGAAAAGGTACCTGGCCACTAGACTGCCTCATACACGCATGAACCGTATACCAGAATTGCCCTGTAGACTGTATAGAATTTATACTTAAAGCGCCATTTATAATCATAGCAGACGACGTTCTAAAAGATTTCCTTTCAAAGATATTAACGCATAACATTTCACGTTAATCGTCTACTTAGCTAGACGGTTATCATGACACATCAAACCTTATTGTCTTGAAAAAACAAAACAAAACAAAACAAAAAAAAAACAAAAAAACAACAAAACAAAAAAAAAAAAAAAAAAAAAAAAAAAAAAAAAAAAATAAAAAAAATAAAAAAAAATAATAATGTTGTCTGCTGATGATGTCATTGGTGTTTCAGGGAGACTGGATTCGTTTAGTTGTCGTTCCATCATTTGTGTACAAGGGAGACAAATTCTTTTCTTCTAGGGTAGATCCATAAAGAAAAGGAAGGTAAAGCAATTATTACAGACTTGCTTCTCTGAAAATGTATCCATCAGGCTTAAGGATTATTCCTTGATCAAACACATGGCATTATGTACTTTAGATGTTACCGCATAACAAGAAAGCTAATACAATGAGGTTGCCTTGGTTGTTTATAAGCCAGAAAGGAATTTCGCCAGATCTAGAAACTGGCTAGGCGAAATAGGAATTCGTATTTGGATCTTTACCTAATCTACCGGGTGGTTGTTTTTCTCCTCAGTAATTTCACAACTGTAGGCACATATCAAAATCAAAGTACTGGAAGTATTGAGAGGTAGGCAATTAGCTCACAATTCTTTTAACTTTGCAGTGCTTTTGCAAGGGAGCCAACCTTTGAAATTTGATTTCGTATCAAACGGGCTTCGAAAGATGACATTTGCGGCCGATAGGCAAGTACTTTTAGTTCTAGTGATTACTACTGAATTCCTGAGTGTTTTTTTTTTTTTTTTTTTTTTTTTTTTGCCAAGCGTTTATTTTTACTGAGGGAACTAAACCACGCGGAGGATGTAGAGACTTTGTTACAAAGTAATAGTTTCCCTTTGTAGCTGTGGGGATACACTACTTTCGGTTTTACCTCCCTGTAATTCATTTTCTTCGAATAATCTGACTGATGTTTTCAATCATCCATTGCAGAACATTGTACAACTTGTTTTACCATGAAATCTTCATTTCCACATTTTGGAAAAGATAGATTTCCAAACAAGAATGTACAGTCACAGACCCATTTTATATTTAAGTAGTGTCAGAGTTGTTTTATTTGTTGTAAACTGTACAAAACTTCCTGTAGATTAACCAAACAGTGACGACACTGATCAGACGCTGCACTAATTCTGCGGCGTCTGATCTAGGTTTACACTGTTTGCCAATCCAAAAAGTACCTAATTTGGACGAAAACAGTGGTGACGTTGATCAGACGGCGTTCTGATCTGAGTCTACACCGTTTGCAAATGTCAACAAAATGCCTTTGGACAGAGCTACTTTAAATTTAGGGGGTGTCAGTTTTGATTTGTTTGATGTAAGTTTGCAAAACAAAATCCTGCACTGTAATTGAACAGTGACGTCGCGTTCAGCGGCGTCTGATCAGGGTTTACACTGTTTGCCTAAATCCCAAAGTGCCTTTGGAGAGATCCATTGGACAAAATCATTTGAAAGTTAAGGGGTGTTAAATTTGTTTTATTTGTTGTAAGTTTATAAATGTTCCTGTACTTTGGCAAACAGTGTTTACCCTTAACAGACGGGCCGATCTGTGGCTCTCGGATCTGGATCTGCATTGCTGAGATAGGGTTGCCCTTTCCCACAAGAAGACACTGCGTGACCCTAATTAACTTCACGTGGCACCGGGACGGGAATCCGCTTTATGAGAAAAACGATCTTATTATCATGTTCGTTTTTATTGTTTTGTTGGGATCAAGTTTAATTGTACAGATAGTGCGAACAGAGTTCCTATCGTCACCTTCATAAGGGTAAAACACTGACATGACATGACGGCTTGTTTATCACATTATCCATTCTCATTGAAAATAACTCAATAATTGACGTTTATTTCACTCGTCGGTGCACATGTGACAGTTTTCCAGGTAAATTAACCCAGTGTTAACATGTACGTAATGTATTTATACGCGTTGATCAATGTTCCGTTGTCGAAAGTATAAGTATTGCTCACAGAAGCAAACTGAAGCCATTTTTAATTTGAATAACTCTAAAATGACTATTATGATTTTTTTGGCAATGTACAATGCGGATAAATTCTCGGAACTATAAAAGAAATTTGAGAACTAGTTTTCTAGCGTAAGATTATTAGAATAGAGATAGCTAAAGCGGTCCCCAAAATCAAGTCGAAGACCATAGCTGTAGACGGGCTTAACAGCCCGCCTAAAAATGATTTAGTGATTATCAAGAATGCAAATGTAACATTTTAATGAAATAACCACTTTAAAAGTCTATGTTAACCCCACTCAACTAATGATATCAGGCAAAGTTTCTTGGTTGAAAATGATCTTAGTTCAGTGTTACAGAAAATGAATTCATTGCTTTGAAGAGAACAAAATCAATTTTGACAAAGTTCTCTTCCTTGAATGTCTATCAGTTCCCCTTAAGACGTCGCGGTGTGCTAATATACAAATGGTTAATGATGAAAAATACGTCGGGAAACGAAATTGCAGGGATGGGCTATTTTATTATAGTGGTAAATGCCAGTCAAGGAACTGAATAACTTTAATTAGAATCACAGATTAAAGCTAAGGATATTTGTATATTATAGACAGTACTTATTCGATTTATTGGCTCAGCACTCCCTGAAGACTTTTTTTGATACAAATATGCGTCTTATCAGGAATCTCTTGATTAAATAACGCACATCAAATAATAAACATATATAAAAATAAAGCTCCTATATGCTGAACAATTTGGTAAACATAAATAGAAAAACTAGCCGAGAAAATGGAAAGTCATTGGGCTTTCCAGATCAAGAAAATGTTATCACGAGAGCCGCCATTTGCGTTTGTTAGTGACGTCATAACACGTAATTTAATATGCAAAAGTCAACTTAATCACATCTACCGCAAACTAGTATTGTTGTATCTCTGCCAATTGGTTCGTTTGGATAATTATATACTTTGAACTTGCGCACATGAGCAGCACATACCTGTCAAGCGTTTTCTACAACAATGAAATACCTGAATAAATATTCAAAATGGCGGCACCCATGCTCACCGTTATAGAAAAGTTAAGCTAGAGTCGCTTTCCTATTTCTTGCAAGATTTTGACAAATCCGCGCCAAGATGCTTATGTCAGGTTGAAACGTTTAAGGCACATTACATTTAGTATTTGTTTCCCTTTAACCGCAGCATGGAAGAGGCACACGCCTGACAGAAGAAGAAAATCACGTGCAAAGGATCAAAGTTACGTAATGCAAATCTAACAAAATCATGTCGGCTTTTGCAGGCGTATCGAAAATCGGAGAAAAAAAAAAGAACACTTCCATCGAAGATACTCAATGTTCATAATTCTAATGATTACAAAAAAGCCAGTGGCATTTGGCTTCCCATTGAATTTACTGTTTTATATCAATGAGCAAATACTGCTATACGTTTTTTTCTCTCTCTCTTCAATATTAGAAAGACCTACAGTGTTTAAACATCTTCGTTTTTATTAAGTCTGGTTAAAATTAGAGGGGTGCAAATGTTAATCTTTTAGTGCAGATCCCGTTTCAGAAGGTGACTAGTGTGCGCGAAAGAAACTGGGAAGTCACAAATATTGCCGCTTTTGAAAGATATTGGCAAATTCGGGCTTCAGCAAATTTCATACTTTACAATGTACATGTATATAAAATGCGAGAACGTGCAGTCTAATATGGTCTTTGCTGTTTGCATTTCCTCCAAGAAACGAGTATGTTTCTTGCTAGAAGCAGCTGATATCAATACGTCCTATTCGTTTCAAATTTCCATTCGTTTTCATTATATTTGTAATTGCCAATTTGCATTTGGGCCGGGCCACAGCATTTCCTATAAGATTGCATGTGCGCCCACTGGAAACTCAGATCAGACTGCGCATCCGTACAGTCTGATTACTTCGCTGTCTGCCTGAAGACGCTTTAGATCCCTGGCTACTAAAAGAGTGCCTAGCAGAGACTCTGATCATACTGCGTGGATGTGCAGGATGATCTGAGTCTTCGCTTGGCGCACATGAAATATTGTGGTGAATGTTGTGGATCGGCTCATTTGGAAACGTATGCGACATTAAATTGTGTTTTCCTTGCATAGTTTGCTCTAAATTGGTTTAGGATACTTGAGCAGTGGTTATATTAGAAACCTGAATAGCTTTAGAGAGGCTGCTAATATGGAATGGTTGCTAATGGAAACAAAGGTACACAGTCAACCTTCTTTATATCGGCACTCAATACAACGGAAATTTCGTTATAATGAAGATTACACTGGTATGAAATTTTCAATCAAGAGGTGACAGTGAATCAGAAATTATGCAAGAACATTGTATTAAATACTTCAAGAAAAAATATGTTTTGGATATTTGTTAGAAATCATTTTCTTATGGCAACATTTCTGGGAACAAATGCTGTCGTTGTAACGGGAGTTAACTATAGCATTGAAATTATGAAACGAAGATACGCCAACACTGTCAGTTCAATTTAAGGGGAATGAATATGCATTGTGGATTTAACGCCATTTTTGACAAGGGAGACAACTTTTGTGACATGCGTTTTGCTTTTTGCATACCAGTACCCTTCTGAAAAGGGACTAATATAAACAAAATAATTTGCTTTCCAAAGGAAGCAAATTATTTCTTTTTATAGTTGACACCTTTTCAGAAGGGAGACAAACACGTTTTTATAGTTTACAGTGTTGGCGCCCTTGAAAGTTTATCGATTCCTCTTAATGAAATTCTTCATTAATTTTCTTTCAATTATCTACCAAGAAACATTGCCATATGTTCGCAAATAGCTACAAGCAAACGTTGAATCGTACATTGATAGAATTCCATATTAATAAGACAGTACTGTATTTAGTTATCCTGCGTATTTATGAAAGCTGGTTATGAGCTGGAGTGTAATGTGCAAATATTCAGTCGAACTTTAATGGCTCTAACATCTTTGGGGCCATGGAAATTGCCCTAGACATGGGTAGTTCGAGCTCCAGAGAGTTAATCATAGCGCCAAGTCAGGAGAAAACAAAAAAGGCCAACAAAAGGCCAAACTCCATTATGTCTGCGGGGTGCCATTGAAGTCTCTACCATTCAACTAGGACTGGAAGAACCAAATCTAAGATGGCCACCAGGCGCCATCTTGAAAACTTAACTTTTTAAATACTTGCCATGGAAAGGCATGTAATATGTCTAGAGCTTTCTGGTATGCAGAATCCAATTCTGATGTTATTTTTGCATTTTAATGTACCGGAAGAACCAAATTCGAGATGGCCGACAGACACCATCTTGGAAAATATAACTTGTTAACTGATTATCATACAATATTATGATAAATGTCTTTCTATAGGATTTTTGGTGTGCAGATTTCAAATTTTATGTTATTTTTGCAATTTTAAGCCACAAAAGGCCAAACTCTATTATGTCTGCGGGATGCCATTGAAGTCTCTACCATTCAACCAGGACTGAAAGACCTGCAGTGCTGTAAAACAATATCCTTGAATGGAAGTGCATTTTTAATTCCCATCCGTTCGCACTGTATCACTCTGTCTCACTTCTCTGGGTGCTTAAGGTTCTATGTCTCACACACACATTTGCACAAAACAGGCATTGTGTCTCAAATTCAAAGTCTGCGACTTGTGATCTATTCATTCTTGCAGCTGGAGCTTCATCACTATCTGCCCGACCTTCCTTCCTTTTCTTAGCCAAAAATCTTATAATGTGCTCCTTGTACGTGTATGAGCAATAGCAGTTTTTGTGCATTTCGATCGATGCTTGTTCACTTTTTCCAAGACTGCCTGCACTGTAGTGCGCATTTCATCGTCCTGTCTGTGAAATGCACACTCAATCACTTTGAGGATCTTTGTTTCTTGTACGTCTGCAGTGGCCCAGAATTACTGCAGGTCGACAGTAAACACTTTCTACTTGGAGTTGCCATAGTGACGTGTAGCTTGTTCTGAGCGGTAGTGAAAACTGGTTTACTTAGAAATGGATGCGAGCTCATTCAGCGCACCTGCCAAAATTTATACTGACAAAATATCTATCACGTCGCGAGTAAACAACCAAGGTTGATTTGTTACAGAGAATGGCTCTTAATATGATTGTTCTCAATTTAGACAGAGTTACCTACTCCAAAACATGGTTGGTATTAACTATAAAATGATCAGCTTGCTAAAATAAATTATCGTCATGGTAATGTCTCAAACATGTAGTTGTGACTGTGATTGGTAAATGATTGCAATTACATTTATATAAATAGATCAGGTGTTACAAGTATTAATGAAAGTGTCTTTAAATAAAACCACTGTGGCTCACTTAGCTCACAGACAAAATGGCTCAGTAATAAAACTGTTCGGTAAGGCTCGATTCTCATCACGAAAACACGCCTATATAATTTTGACCCTCTTAAACCCCACTTTTATATAGTAAAACTGGGGTTTACTGGGGTATACATTATTTTTCTTATTTCTGTTCAAAGACATAAATAGTGGGTACTCGTTAGAGAGGCGGTTCTAACGAGTACCCACAATTTATGTTTTGAGCAGAAATAGGAAAAAAAATAGAGTTTTTTATCTCAAAATTTTCAGTTTTTGGAGGTGAAATTATCTGTACATGTATATTTGAATAGGCGTGTTTTCGTAATGTATAGGAAGAAGTTACCTGAAGATTGAGCTCTTTTGTGCTACTACATTTATCCACAGGGTATATAAATATATAATTATTCTATAGAGTAGGAAAGTCAATATTTCAGACACATCTACGACTCTATAAAATAGATTTATACCTTACAAGTAGCTTTTCTGCGATGTGACTTCTATGAAATCTGTTGCAGGTCTGATTTAAAGTTGTTGTTGTGGGGATTTTTAACGCTACCAGGCACCTAAGGCAAACAGAGGCAGCGGCAATTGTTATGTACATGTATTTGTACAGCCTTGCTTTCATGGATCACCCATGCACACTTGGTGCCACTGTCTGTCACCATGCACCGCCCTGTCCACTTTTTACTCAACCCAGGGCACGTTGAGTATGAGATAGCCGTACTAACGGTCTGAAAATTGTCTCCACCCGAGCGGGATTCAGCTTGAAAATCAAGCGCGCAAACCACTAATCCATCCCCGTTCCCCCCCCCCCCCCCCCCCTTCCCACCGATTTAAAGTTGCTGTTGTGCGGATTTTGAACGCTACCAGGCACCGGGTGCACATAGAGGCGAGGCAGTGGCAATGTTATGTATATGTATTTGTACAGCCTTGCTCTCATGGCTCACCCATGCACACTTGGTGCCGCTATCTGTCACCAAGCACTGCCCTGTCCACTTTATACTCAACCCAGGGCATGTCAAGTATGAGCTAGGCGTACTAATGGTCTGAAAAGTGTCTCCACCCGAGCGGGATTGGAACTCACATCCCACTTGAAAGTCGCGTGCGCTAACCACCAGGCTACCCAGTCCTACTGATTTAAAGACTGACTGACTGTTCAGATTTTTAATGTTACCAGACAACTGAGTCAGTAACATAGAGGCAGTGCCTGATTAAAAGTTGTTGTTGTTGTTGTTGTTGTGCGGATTTTTAACGCTACCAGGCACCCGAGGCACATAGAGGCAGCGGCGATTGTTATGTACATGTATTTGTACAGCCTTGCTTTCATGGATCACCCATGCACACTTGGTGCCGCTGTCTGTCACCAAGCGCCACCCTGTCCACCTGTATACTCAACCCAGGACACGTCGAGTATAAGCTAGGCGTACTAACGGTCTGAAAATTATCTTGACCCGAGCGGGATTCGAACCTACGATATCCCGCTTGAAAGCCCACTGCGCTAACCACAAGGCCATCCAGCACCCTCCCCCCATGAGTTTTGGTTGGTTGAATTTGAGAGTAATTCTGTGTATACTATATTGGGGCTCTTTTGCCATACGATCTAGAGTTATGAAACAAAAGAAAAAAATATTTGAGCTTTGTATTTCAAAACTAACATGTTTTATCTTTTCTAAGTGACATGAAAATTGGATCATACATACACAAGAAGCCTAAGAAAGACTTTATGGCTTATACAGCACTCTATATTAATTACTGATGGCTGAAACAATACATTTTTCAAGATGGCGAGTGGCTGCGGTAATACTGGAGCATAAAAACACCGCAAAAAAAAAATCAGAAATGTATTCTCCATACCAGATTATTCCTAAGAAGACATACTTCATAACCTTCTATTGTAATTCGTTAAAAGTCGTTTTTCAAGATGGCGGCTGGCGGCCATCTTAGATTTATGCAAATTAAATGAGTTGCCCAGAGTTGCCCTTTCGGCAACCAAGCTATATTTGCTCTAGAACACCAGAACAGTGCAAAGAAACAAAAAAAAAAAAACTTCATTGTACTCAACATTTCTAGGTTATGTATAGGGCATATAGAAGTGTCAAATGGACAAAGACGCATGGGGATAATTTAGGGATGACTTTTCGATTTTCATAAAGTAATGGTATGTTGAGTGTACTCATTAGCAACGCCTCGATGAGTACATAAAACAAATTTTTACTAAAATATCCCTAAATATTTGTTTTCTTGAGATATTGGAAGAGTTTCTTAGGGACAGAAACCGATTTCAGCCACGGTAAACGATTTATCAGTACTCGAGCCATCGATGCGATTCTAATGTGTACACACAACATACACTTTCAAGATGAAATAACCATATTTTCCCTAAAATATCCTTAAATATTTGTTTTGAGCCATCGTAAGAATTTCCTAGGGACTCAAAACGAGTTCGAATCAACTACGATAAACGAGCTTTTGGCGTTCGAGTCATCGAAGGTCATTACGAAAACACGCCTATTCAAATATACTGAAAATTACACCACCAAAAACTGAAAGTTTTCAGATAAAAATTCTAATATTTTTTTCATATTTCTGCTCAAAACATAGATTGTGGGTAGTCGTTATAACCGCCTCGGCGAGATTGTGGCGTCTAACGAGTACCCACAATCTATGTTTTTGAGTTGAAATAAGAAAAATAATGTATACCCCTGTAAACCCCAGTTTTACCAACGAAATGCCACGGTCACGAAGCCCAGCTCTCCCGAGGCACCAAAGGAACAAGGAATGAGGAACAAACACTGATAATATTACCACAAATGAAATCACTGACTATATGGGCTTTTATGGAGCTTCGGTAACTAATACAACGTAAGATGCGTGTCCTGGTTCTCTTTAATATTAACTGCAAACTTGACGGATCGATTACTATGATTGTCAATAATTGAACTCTCACCTTTGAAAGTTTGCATGTATGTTTCAAACAAACTGATTTCAGATTATTCTCGCAGCTTAACTCCTGAGACAGGAAGTCAGTTTGGACAGGAAGTGCTGACATTTTCATACACTTTCTTACCCTGTCTCCATTTGTATCCGCTTCCGTCTACGCATGTACTCTGCAGCATCTCACTGTCCTGAAGGATATTACATTCCACCCAGTTAAGCAGAATAAGAACGCTATTCAGACTATACACATACTTGTCCTAAAATTGGAAGACGTCCATTTTACTCTCTTTCGGTATGTATGCGAATTGTTGGATGAGTGGCGAACAGCTTAGACCCTTATCAGACACAGCGTTTTGCTGCGTCAATATGGGTGTACACTATTTTCTAAGGTCTGTCTTTTCCAATAACTGTAGTAATTTCTCTGTTAACCCATTTTAGTTTCGATACCCCTAAAAGGGTAATTGGCAAAGAGTATAGAACGCGGCGTCTGATCAGGGTCTACACTCTTTGAATTAAGTACAGGAATTTCTATAGAGCATAGTATTAATGAAAAAAAAAAAAAAAAAAAAAAAAAAAAAAAAAAAAACTAACCAGACACCCTGGTATTGGAAAAAGACCGGTCCAAAGAGTTGTGGTAGAAGAGTCAACTCGGCGTAAATGGGTTAAAGGCAAAACACCGAAGAAAACGAAACATACGGTGACTGCCTTTCACTCAAACCAAAAATAATTTGTTAGAACCAATAAAATTTGAGAAACAATGACAGGCTATTAACAACTGTCGACTCAATCGTGACCACATGTACGACATTTCCGATAAGTCTCTCTATCGATTTCAAGACCATTGATATCAAACTATTAATGTTCAAATGTATACAAATTTCCCACTATACAAATCGGAAAGGTCCAATATAATATATATAATATATTTTAAAGGTGATACAGGTACATGAAAAAATGTACCTTAGGACACGCCCTTCCAACGAAAGCTTAGATCGACTTTTGCCCGCGTGCAGTCTGATCAGAGTCTACTCTGTCTGTCTGAAGATATTTAGGTAGGTCATTTGACATGTAAGAGTGTTTTAGCGGAGGCTCTGATCAGATCGCGCGGATATGCAGGCTGATAAGAGTCTTCGTTTGTCAGATAAAAAAAGGTAAGAGAAAAGTCCAAACAAGCACAAACCGAACAAACGTACGAAAAGCACTAAGATTAGCTCTCTCTTCCCTAAGCGAGGTAATCGCAATACTAAAAGGACTGAAAAACACAAGAACAAAATGACACACGAAAGACATACAACAAATCGCCTCGTAGAATAAACCACAAAGCAACAAAGAGTAAGACTAACACCGGGACCACCGCCTTAGAACAGTCGGTAGAGCAAACCACCGGGGGGTTTAAAGCTCTTTTACAGCTAGCTAACTTCACCCTGGGTCCCGATGCTACTCTGAAGGTTGATCTTCTCACGTAACTGCCCGCAAAAGAACATACTCGCTTCACATCATGATAACTGTAAATTAATATCGTGCCAAAAAGTGTCATTACAAAAACACGCCTATTCAAATATATAGAGAATTTAACCTCCAAAAACTGAAAATTTTCAGATTAAAAAAACTCTGATATTTTTCGTAGTTCTGCTCAAAACATAGCTTGTGAATACTCGTTAGGACCGCCTTGGAGAGGCGGTTCTAACGCGTAACCACAATTTATGTTTTTGAACAGAAAAAAGAAAAATAATGTATACCCCTGTATACCGAAGTTTTACTGTATAAAAATGGGGTTTAAGAAAACTGGGGTTTAAGGGGGTCAAAATTATATAGGCGGGTTTTCGTGATGAAATCATAATCTACACTATTTGCGAAGAACCATGTTTCAGTAAGACTGACACCAAAACCAATGGACCGTAGACGCGCAGATAACCATAGAGTAGAAGTCAGTTCATTGCAAAATTTGAAGTACACATTTTCTTGGGTTAGTTATCATTACACGTCCATATACTTGAAGCAACAGACTGCAGACGCTCAGAAAAAAGTATAAAAGAGTATAAAAGGTTGACTACCGAATAACTACTGGTGAATAACTTTTCCTCATACGAGGGGCATTTTTGAAGTAGTGGCAACACTTGTGCGTTTTGAAAATACAGCTTACCTTTGCAGTAATGACTGGGTGAGACCTTCAAATTACTCTCCATTGATCTGGACAGATTTTTCTAGACGGGAAATCCATTCGGAAAAAAAAAAAAAAAAAAAAAAAAACATTTTTGAATTGTTCTTTGGGGATACTGTTTATACACTAGTACAGCACACTGCCCACAGCACTGTGCGTCTCAGCTTTACGTCCTCGTAGACAAGATTTGATATATGGGTTAAGCCTGAAATCACAGGGAGAGAGGTCAGGGATGTAGGGTGCGTGTGGCAAGACCTGAATATGAAATTCCTCCAAATAAGACTTCACCACTGCAGAACGGTGAGCGGGTGCATTATCATGGAGTAATTTGACCTCTTGGACTCCAGCCCTCGGGTGATTAACAACGGCAGAAAGAACAAAGTCACGGTAAAATGTCCCTGTTACACTACAGTTTTCTGGCACAGAAACACGAGGCACAATTCCATCGCAAGAACAAGGCGAACATTACCCTTCTGGCAGTCCTACTTTGACGAGCTACCACGGGGCGTTCATTGTTTTTACCTACCCACATCCTGTTGTTCAACTTATTGTCAGGCTCAAAAAATAGCCAAGTTTCATCACCAGTCACAACTTCCCTCAAGCGGCGGGAGTCGCGGTTCTTGAATCTAGCAAAAAAGAGGCATTTTCCACACGAACCTTCTTTTGTTCAGGGGTCAGCAGATGGGGTATCCAACGCGCACAAATCTTCTGTAGCTTTGATTTTTCTTTCAGGATAGTAAAGATATATGACGAACTCAAGCCCGATAAACCACTTATCTCTTCCACCGTATATCGTGAATCTTGCTGAACAATATATTGGACAGTGGCGACATCATTTTCAGAGGTTGCCAAAACTTGTCTACCCGGTTGGACCTCGTTTTTAACACTAGATCTACCCTCTTTAAAATAAGATACCCATCTAGCAACTGTTCTATATGAAAGAGTATTCTCTCCGTACACTGTATCAAATTCAGACTTAATTTCTGATGCGCTTTTACCCAGCAATCCGCGAATTTTGCAATAAGCATTTATTCTTTTCTAAAGCCACCCTGATTTTCGTCCACTTTTCTACCAGTATAAATTACCATGTAGTTTTCAAATACGTGTATTTTCATTTTGGCATTCAATAATCGTGCAAAAATCATACAACCATGACGACAAATCTTTACCCTTTCCAATGATATACAACACATGTATATGCACGAGCTAACCGGGATTTTATTGGGTTGTTGCCACTAGTTAAAAGATGCCCCTCGTACATGTGTGTAGTGCAATCATTAACATATGTGGGCCGCCGTGCCATTCGAAAACGTGTCTTCGGGCATATGCGGACAGCGAAGCCCAGATCAGCACTGCACAGAGCATTCACTGTTAGTCTACGAAACTAGTACAGAATGTATGAATGAAGAGCAAAGGCCCGAATGATAGTTTGCGCATGCGCTGGACGATCTGAATCTGCACATTTTGCACATGTTTGGAAGCATTTTTTTGCTTGATTCGCCCACGTGGCATTTAATTCCTTGAACGTCAATGGCAAATTCAACAAACGACAATTTGATGATATTTTATTTTGATTTAATTATTACTTGAAACAGGGAAACACCATTACACTTGTTTACCATTTATTGCCAATTTCGATTATGTTGGTCTTATTAGCTTGAAAAAAATAAGAAAAAATAATTTAAATATTGTCTGCTGAAATATGTATCTGTCACGACTTATTTAACGCTTAGCACTCCGGGAAAAAACTTTCAGCAAACGCCATTTTAGAATATATTTCTTATTTTTCATAGAAAACATGTTTTTATATTTAATGCAAATTGTCTCCAATAGGAACAGTTTGCATGAAATGTCATAACCTGTTTTCTAGGAAAATTAAGAAAACATATAATAAATTTGTCGTCTGCTGAATTAGCCCAATGTAGTAAAAGTTAAGCACTTAAGCGTTTTTTTTTTCCTGTCGCAGATCACTCTTTTTTCTGTTTGAACGTCAATGTTAATGGATTGTAGTCTCCTGAGAGTTCCAAACCCTATTTAGCTTGATTACCTCGACCGAACTCCTTTCAGAGGTCAGTGTATGCTCGAATTCTAATATTCTTAGAAATCTCCTGTATACATGTCATTACTGACTTTATACAACCTGTCAGATCTGACGGATGAAAAATATTTATGAGGCGTGCCCAGGAGACGGATTCTTATGAGAGCAACAGCTTTGCATGGTAATCAGCCAATCATTGACGGTTCGTAAATATCGTATATAATCTAAATATTAGAACCTTACTCCTTACCATATATCTCCTAAATTTTAAAGACGTCCATTTGGGAAAAAAACCTACAATTTTGGCGAATGTTTGAGATTTTTGTTAACAAAGATCACAAAGTGACATTACAGGAAATAGCGGATCAATTTAGCATCGGTCAAGGATAAGATTTTTCACGCAAAATTAGATATGAGAAAGGTAAGTGCTAGGTGGGAGCTGAAACCGTTCACAGAAGACCAGAAAGCATCCAGGGTGACTTAGCAAAAGAAGAGAAGATTTGGGGCGTTTTAACCATGATGAAAATAAGATTTTGAACTATATTGTCATTGGGGATGACATATAATTTCGTAATGCTGAACCTGAAAGGAAAGCTAGACAAAGCAGTGGAAACAGGCTTGTTCCTCACCTACCAAGAGGTTTAAGCTGTCTCCATCTGTTGGCAAGGCTATGCTGGTTGCCTTATGGGATACATGTTGAATAATACTTGCTCGTGTCATGCCAAAAGGTCGAACTGTGGCTGTCAGATATTGTTCAGAAGTAAAAAAAAAAAAAAAAAAAAAAAAAAAAAAACAACTAAATAACTAAATAACGTCTCAGTCTAGCTCAGACAACTGTCCTTCTTTTGCATGACAATTTCCCCTTTCCTACTACTCTCATCTATAGTAGAACTGATCAACTCCTATAAGGGACAATGGTTGCCCCACCCTCAGTACAGCCCAGACCTCCCCCATGCGACTTTTATTAATTTCCAGAACTGTACAAAAGGATAGCTGGAAACAAAAATGAGATCAGGGCGACTTTGATTTCAGCTGTAAATCGGTACCTAAGAAATACGCCAACTTCATAGTTTGCGCAAACAGTCCGGATATTTTCCGACAGACCCTCGTAAACGATCAGGAATAGACAAACGTTTTATTACATGATTCCTGGATCATTTTAACTCCATGACAATTTTAACTCAAACGTTTTGGGATATTTTGTCATAAAATGAACGAATCTAAATAGATCTAATTCTTTCATTTGATATGCTATAAAGATTATGGTAGCAGTATACGGATAAACATTAATTTGATGTTGAATATGAACATATCTGCATTGTTTCCAAAATATATAATCCTATGAAGTTGAATATATATTGTGACTAAATACAGGCACAGGTATCTACGCATACGTTTTAATATGTTAGGCTATACGCTTTTTCTCAATAAAACGAGTCAATTAGGATGTGCAAACGGGTTTTATAGTATAGTGACATCATCGAGAAACTAGCAGCTGCATTTTGAAGGCACACGTGCTTTTAATTAAGAATGAAAATGTACACTATTTGTTCCAAATTTATCCTGAAATACCCACTCGCTAATTAAGAATATATTCTTCACTGATATTATCGTTTTATGTGCAATTTTGTGTTTTCAAAGCTGAAGAGATATTTGTTGATAAAAAATAAATGATGCAAATTCGTACTCATACCACATTGTACACAGATATGTCCGTCAAGAGTACTGAAACATACGTTACATTTGGTAACGTATGTTTCATCAAATAAATATCTTAATCTGACAATAATGATTTTGAAATTACTCATTGTGGTTATATTACCGTCCCGTGTGTATATACTGTGTTTTACTGATATAAAAAAGTACAGGAATTTCACTTTTAATATTTATCCTGAGCATGTTTTTTTTTTAACAAGAGCTCCGCCAAGCGGGGCATTATACGCCCGTGACAAGTAAAAAGATGTAGCACATAAACTGTGTCCTGTATAATTCAGTGCTCCGGATATAAACTGTAAGTGGAATTACAAAAAAAAATAAATAAATAAATAAATAAATAAATAAATAAATGCAAAAAAAAAAAAAAAAATAAAAAAAATTTCATTGGGGCATATCTCTGCTGATATTTGGTGAACTGTAACCGAAGCGACCAAGCTGGCCCAGGAATTAAGGAAGAAGTGATTTCTCCCTCTTGGGAAAATAGGGAGGTTTGCTGCTTCTTGGGAGAAGTGCTTTCTGATGGAGGACACACAACAGAAGCATGACTATATTATAAGCTCATATGAGCCTTTGGCTGATTTGTTTTTCCTATACTTCAATATCGGACCAAACAATAACAAAACAAAAATAAACAACAAAAAAAAAAAAAAAAAAAAAAAAAAAAAATGCTGCAAAATTTTTTTTTGTAAACCTTTAACTTGTTTAATACTGATTTTATTTTTGTTTTTCAAGGGAGCCAAATCAGAAGAGTATTAAATAAAAAAAAATCCAAAAAGAATTATGTATTCATAAGGATTTAATAATGGCAACCTTTCCTTGCAAATCTAATAAAAGAAGAAGAAGAAAAAAAATCAATATCTTGCCTGTATGACCAAAACTTTAGCTATTTGCAAAAAATATACCTATTATAAAATAAAAATTGCACATTATTACCTCTAAACAATATACTGCGAAAAGTTTACTAAAACTTTCAAAGGGACATAAATCTGCAAATATTTGGTGCACTGTAAACTCGAAATAATATGTGCTGCTCCACATCATCGTGTAATTATTTATGAAGGTTCTGCTTGATCGGATGTAAACTATAGAAGGATTTAGCCAGAAACAAAAAAATAATAGAAATTTTCAACGGGGTTTAACTCTGCTAATATTTGGTGGAATGTAACCTTGAAACAATATGCGCTACTCCACATCATGGTCTAATTACAAATAAAATTTCAGCTTGATAGGATGTAAACTGTAGGAGGATTTAGCCGGAAACAAAAAGTTTACTGAAATTTTCAAAGGGGCATAACTCTGCTAATATTTGGTGGACTAAAACCGCGAAAAAATATATGCTGCACCACATCATGGTCTAACTGTACATGAAGTTTCAGCTTGATTTGATGTAAACTGTAGGAGGATTTAGTCAGAAACGAAAAATTAATAGAAATCTTCAAAGGAGTATAACTCTGCTAATATTTGGTGGACTACAACCTTGAAACAACATGCGCTGCTCCACATCATGGTCTAACTACAAATCAAGTTTCAGCTTGATCGGATGTAAACTGTAGGAGGAGTTAGCCGGAAACGAAAAAACTGAAATTTTCAAAGGGGCATAACTCTGCTAATATTTGGTGGACTGTAACCTCGAAATAATATGCGCTGCTCCACATCATGATCTAACTATATATGAAGTTTCAGGATGATTAAATGTAAAATGTAGGAGGAGTTAACCGGAAATGAAAAGTTTACAGAAATTTTTTAAGGGGCATATCTCTGCAAACATTTAGTGGACTGTAACCCCGAAATAGTATGCGCTGCGCCACACCATGGTCTAACTATATACCAATTTCATCTTGATCGAATGTAAACTGTACGAGGAGTTAGCCGGAAACGAAGAAGTTTATGGACGGACGGACGCCATACCCCGTAACATAATACGTCCCGTTTTTCAAACGGGCGTATAAAAAGCGATTGGGATATTGTAAACACCCCCGTCCGTCAATCACCCTATCTCCTCCTAAACAAGTTGGCGGAATTAGACCAAACTTGCTACATGACTTACCCTCATGGTACGGGTGTGTGTGAGCAACATTTTTTCCGTCCATCAATGCATCGTCCGCTCATCTGTTCGTCACGTTATCTCCTCCAAAACCAAAGTGTGGAATTTAACCTTTGCTACATGACTTCCTGATGTAGTAAGGGTGTGCAAGAGCAATAGTATTTTTCGGTCCGTCCGTCCGTCTTTTTGTTCATCTGTCCGTCACGCTATCTTTTCATTAACCACTGGGCAGAATTTAACCAAACTTGCTACATGACTTCCCCACATGGTAAGAGTGTGCGAGAGCTACATTACTTTTCCGTCCGTCTGTCCGCCTCTCTGTCTGTCCTTTTATCCGTCCTTCACGCTTTTTTCTCCTAAACCACAAGGTGGAATTTAACCAAACTTGCTACATGACTTCCCGCGTTGTAAGGGTATAGGAAATCAACATTATTTTCTGTCCGTCCGTCTGTCCGTCCATCCGTCCGTCACGCTACCTCCTCTTGAACCACTGGGCAGAGTTTAGCCAAACTTGCTACATTACTTCCCCGCGTGGTAAGGTTCTGCGAATGCAACATTATTTCTGCTTCTCTCTGCTCGGTGGTGAAAGAGTTGGGATTTGCATTGTGCAACTGAAATATAATTTGACATAATGGTGAACAGGAGATTGAGAGATAGTTTTTAATGTTACAAGATACGTATATGATACATATATACCGGCATATTCTAATGCTCGCAAAATCCGTGCGTCTTTTTAACGTCAGTGGTGCGTTGATGTTGACGCTGTATATTTCAATTAACTAACAGTCGGAAAGATAATTCCATTTAAGTTGTTTGTGATATGATTTATTCTGCAGTGATACAAGAAAACTCTTGTAATTACATTCAGTCACACGTGAATTGAAACATACGTTACTCTGAATATTAATTACAAATACTACAACAATAGTCCAACAACAGCTACATGTAATGGCACGGTGTTACTGTATTAGGATATTTGCGAACAAAAAATAGATTTTTTTGTGTTGTGGGGTGATGGAGGGGAGGGGAGGGGGAAGGGTTCAACATATCATTTTCAGAGATAAATTGTAAGTTATTCATTACACTATACCTTCCACAAGTAGTAAATTAAATACAACTATATAGATATATTACGATATGCATATCAAAAATGTTCATGTACTTGCTCTATACCAAATACATACAACAACTATGTTACATTTCCTTTTTGACATAATTTCTTAGTTTGCAGATAGCCACGTTGTTTTTGAAACATGCGTTATTCAGATGCCTTTTATTTTCAGTATATTTTGGCCAGGCATTATCAGATTTATTAACTTAGCAGTTGTTTTCTCTAGTTAGCTGTTCAGACAAGTGGTTGTTAAAAGGTTTACTTCAGTATTTCAGAAAGTCGTCAATCTACACGTTTTCAAAAGTACACAAATTATTTATCTGCATATCTTATTATTTTTTTAAGAAAGTAACATTAGTTTTCAATTTGGCCCGTTTGATTAATAATCCGTGTCTGCGGTTTTATAGACACTCAGTTGTATGGTAAAGGACTATTCTTTTATGTGACAGTTTCTTTACGGGTTGTTCTATAAAGAGTGTATTTGTGTACTGTAATTATAATTAAATGTACAAATTACGTTACTGACGAAATTACGGTACCTTTACTCAATGTCTCTAATTCATAAACCAGAGAGGGAGATTGTTGAATATATTTTGTAATAATATCCTACGTACGCACGGCTTCTAGACGCGACACAATAAATTGAAAATTAAAGTTGTTGTTTTTTTCCTTTATTGCAAACCCGAAATGCTCTGTCTTATTCAGAAATAGCATATAAGCAGAATGTTTTGAACATGACATTGGCCGGGGAACAGCACTTCCTACAAGACTGCATGCGCGTTCAGCGAAGACTCAAATCAGCATGCGCATCCACACAGGCTAAACAGATACCTTGTTGTCCGTCTGAAGACGCTTTGGATCCTCGCCAACCCATAGGTAGGTTTAGAATGTGAGGGTTCTGATCAAACTGCGCGGACGCACATGCTGATATGCGTCTTCTCTGGGCCCACATGCAATCTTGCAGGATATATTGTGTCCCGGCTTAAATAGCCATACAATAGATAGATATGTTCGGAACTAGACAAGTGGTAATGGAATAAGAGCCAAGAAGCAGCAACGTTTTAATGAAACATAACAGACACATTTGTCTGAATATAAAATGAAAACCAGGATTTTAGCATGAATAATAAATAAGTAAAATTGTTAAAAGCTATAGAGCTATTTTTCAAAGTTATCAATTTGCACACCAGAAACATAGAGAAATCACTGAAATATTAAAGGCTCCTCAGAAAATATACTGAATACTAAATGAATGTATTTATGCTCAAAGATAAATTGTTGCCAAGATTGCAGTTCATTACTCAATATGTGTTTCGTTTTATATACAGTTTAAGCTTTAGCATTTTGTAGGCAGAAGATGAACCCTGGCAATATTGCAATATTTTCTTAGCTTTCATAGAAAGAAGGTTTTGATATTTCAGTCAAATTGTATCCAAAGGAGACAATTTGAAAAAATGTGAAGTCGTATATTCTGTGATTATTTTTTTTGTAAATAGCATGTCCTGTTGTCTAAAGTCTGCTGGTTTCAGTTTATGAGTGTGTTCATTGCGCTCAAAAGTCATTCATTACAAAAACATGCTATTCAAATATGCTGAAAATTTTACCACCAAAAAAAAAAAAAAAAAAAAATCACATAAAAAATCTGATATTTTTCAAATTTCTGCTCAAAACATAGATTGTGGGTACTCGTTAGAATCGTCTCGATGAGGCGGATCTAACGAGTACCCACAATCTATGTTTTGAATAGAAATAAGAATAATAATATATACCCCTGTAAACCCCAGTTTTACTATATAAAAGTGGGGTTTAAGGAGATCAGAATTATATAGGCATGTTTTCGTGATGCCTGTTAGAATCTGTTTAAACACAACTATGCGAAGAACTGCCTTAATAATTCAGATTTCAGGCAACCATCTACACGCACCTCATTTCACAACTTTATATTAAAAAGGTAAAATCAAAAGGGGTGTCTAAGAAATTATGGTTCATATGCAATCATGCAAACGACATTGCTATCATATGTGTAGCCTCAATAAAACGCAATAAGGCATATTCTTTTTTGTGTTCTTATAAGGCTCTATCATTGGTGTGAGAGGTAGACAGAAAATCCGTCCCGAGGATCACTGTCTGCATCACCAGACTTGCCGAATGGTGCCAGACTCTGATCGCGAGAGACGAATTTTTCGATCTACCCCTCACAGCCATGATATATTTTTGTCCTGCACAACTTTCATTTCTGATCGTAGATTTTTAATAATGCAGTCAGTCACCTCGATTGCTGACGGCCGCCATATTGTGATGACATAACTGTGGCGTTTAATGCCGTCATTACGTTCAGTGACGTAAATGTTTAGGATGGCGTATGTGACGTCCATTGCAACCAGTGCATATCAAACACGTGAGAATTCTCGATCTATATCTAACCCTGGGTAGGATAACCTGGGTAATCCCTTGATCCCTTGAACCTTGTACTGCTGTTAAACTTCAATGTCTCGAACATCTTTGTGACCATGGAAATTTGTTCGAGACATGGGTAGTTCGAGCCACTGAAGGTAAATCATAGCGCCAGGCAAATGGGGATTATTTAGGGATGTCTTTTTTATCTTTTATAAAGTAATGATATGTTGTGTGTTCACATTAGAATCACCTCGATGAGGCGATTTGAATGAGATCACACAACATGCATTTCCTTGAGAAAATCTGAAAATGTCCCTAAAATACCCCTTAACCCTTGTCCTGCTGAATCCGGATATGTCCTGCCTTTGCACACAGTGTAGAGCCAGATCAGTTTGCACTGTTTGTCATTAAATATTTGAATTTTTATCAAAAACCCGGATTAAGTAATCTGATTGGCTGACAACTGGAAGTGGGTGTGGCATCTTAATTTATTCAGCAGGACAAGAGTTAATATTTGTTTTCTGGAGCTATCGGAAGAATTTCCTAGGTACTCAAAACAGAATTCGAATCATCAACGGTAAACGAGCCATCCGGGTTCGAGCCAGTGAGGTTTTTTGCTGTATTTAAAATACATTGCTTTGCTTCCAGGTTCTAAGATAATAATACGTCAAGTACGTGTAAGATAGAGCCGAACGCAGCTGAACTTTTCTTGTAGTTTTTTTTTGTGTGTTTTATCCAGTTTACACACGTGAATATTACCCTAGCATTGGCTTAAGCGAAACTTGATTGTCCAAGTTACCCGAAAGCTGCACTAGTGATTCTTGTATACGGTCGCCAGATGGCACTTATCACCGGTGGCAGTGAAAACAGTCTTTCGTTTTCTCCTATTTCGTATATAGAAGTTAGCCTGCCGCGAAAGCAAAATGTAACTTCTGATAGCGTTTTTAGTAGAATCTGGCATCTATGCCTATCAGTTTTTTTTAAAAAAAACTTACTGATGACTATAGGGATAGAAGCCAAATTGGAGTTTGCTTCTGAGGGTAAAAAAATCAGTCAAAGATCAAATGAGTGCAAAACTGCTTATTTTGGTATTTACAGACGAGATGTATTAAATGTATTGCTACAGAATTAATTTAAAACGTAGTTTTAATTTATGTCAGCATTTTAACAGATTTTTTGCTGTTACTTTTTTCTATTTGTATTATTCATGGGGTTTGAAATCGAATATATATATATATATATATATATATATATATATATATATATATATATATATATATATATATATATATATATATATATATAATTTCCTTTTATTCGTCGCATTTTTAGCTAATGTGAACTGGGCAGTTATGGTATACCACCATACCCAGGGGGAATTTTGTAGACTATTTTTGTCTTAAAGTATATTAACTTACAATTTTATTTTGCAGCATGTTAGCCTCCTTGCGATGTCAGCCTTACATAGTAACAGCCTGTTATATTGATTACCCGTAGAAAACGTCTAATACCATACAAAACTATTAAACCTATGGGAATTGGAGGAAAATTAATTATGTGTTCAAACTATATATATACATGAAGTTAAAAAACAGTCAACTAGCTACAAATTGTGATGTTTATAAGTTTTTTTGGCCTTACATGGCGTTACGCATGTTACATTTTCTACTATATCCTTTAGAAATGGGTATTTTAGCTCAAATAGTGGAGTTTCTTAAGTTGTGAATCACCCATATGAGCTTAACTGTTCAATTTGTGATAAGATATTTAGCAAAAATGTCTCTCTAGCTTTTATACTTTGTCATTTGGTATTAAGCAAAGTCACCCCACTGAAAAAGATAATAAAGAAATAAACCAGTTTCACATAGTAACACAACAAATAAAGCCTAGAATAAAATAAAGTGAATTCTTATTATAACAATCTATCTGAGTAAACCTAGGATACACAGGTGCATTAAAACCTGTGGCTGTTGTATCATTCCAAAACTGCAGACGTAATGCCTTTATTCCTTGTCAGTTATATACATTAATATTGCCAAAAGACCACTTTAGCATACACTGTTGAATACTGTCATGATGTTTTCAATGTAGGTAAAGGCTTATTTCTTTACGTCTAAATAAAATAATATTTACAGTAAATAATAATTTGTCAGAACCTCGCCTGTATTTGCTTGATATTTTGTCCATGGTGGCATATGTTACACCTGAATGTGTTAATTTGAACAGAAGTTTTGTCTCTGTAAAGGTCTTTGCTTATAATTTTATCTTTTGAATTTAAATTCAGTTTTAGATTAATAGTTTTCAGAATAAAAGGAAAAACATGACACTTTAGCCTCATTTATTGTGTTACATTATCAGGTGCATTGCGTAGATAATCCATTCATCTGCAATTTACCTTACCAATGCATATCTACGCAAGCATTTTATTGGCATATTAAGAAGATCCTAATTAAAGCATGCTAAACTAATTTATATTTGTGACCTTCAAATTATATTTAACAGGAACATGACTAATAATTCAGTTTACCACGAAGCTTTTTCTGCTGCAGGTTTTATGTATGTGACATAAACCATTATATTCTGATTAAGCAATACTGGTAAAAACATATACTCATGCCAAGAACTTCATGTATTTTAACAACAGAGTAGTATTTATATGACGTCCTAAGTATAACAAACTGTGTAGTATCATAGAATCAGTATTGGAATGATAGGTTGGCTATAAAACCAAGTAAAAAGCCAGTCATAACAACGCTTTATGCTTTGCTGTACAATTCTTACTTAATAAAAAATAAAATGCCACATGACGTTTAAGGCCTGAGAGCCCAGCGATGACTGGTCAAGGTCAATGTATTCGCTGTGTGCTCAATGAACAGCTAAGGACGCCAGCTTTCTTCATGCTGACAACAAAGACTGACCAGACTAAGCGGACGCCCACGCTGAACTGAATCTTCGCTGGGCGCACATGTTATTTGTTGGTTTTGTCATGCTGTGGCTAAAATACATTAAGGTGACGTAATATAAATCATATAATATATAATACCTTGCTTTACGGTTATATGACTTTCCCAAAACCTAATAGTGTTGCTCTCGTAGAGATACAGAAAATGATAATCCATAAAGATAAGCGTGTAACATTAGGACAATTTGGTAACGTACATAACACAATGGAATTAAAACTTACAGCAATTTAGTGACTTTGGCGCCCTTCCATATTAAATCCACTCTTAAGAAGAAAACAAAAATGGTATACAAATTTTCATTATTTTGTTTTCAATGTTCAATGCATCTTTGTACATTTTTCTATTGTAAAATAATATTGTAAAATAATAAACTACTTAGCATACTTAACTCACATACATTCCATATCTCACACTGTGAGATACAGTCTCGCTGAATTTGGCCCATCTGAAAGGCAATTCCCAAAAGAAATTCAAATCTCACAGAAGTTTTAGACCATTTTACAACAGACTTATGAAGAAATAAAAATTAATCACAGGCAGTTGTGGGTTTCACAAGCTTCTTACATGAAAAGAAAAAAACATTAAACTGTATTGGGAGAGTTGCAAAGTAATGTTTATCGAAATATCACAGAATTTTGTCAAAATTTTGCCTTATCTCACAGATTTTAGTCCACAGATTATGGCATAATATGTGAATTATAAGACTAAACAGTGTCTTTGCAGAAGAAAATTAGTCTTAAAGAACACGGGGCTATAACTAATAATAGTAATGGAATTATATTGGCTTTTAGAAGCACAATTTAATTTGTAACAGTCTAAGGGTAGATATGCAAGAGTCTGATTAAGAATAGGCTACAAATATATTACAACGGTTACCAGATATGTAAATGATAATGTCTGGTAATTGTAGTTTATATTGCTAGTAAACCTTGACCTTTGATCTAAATTCTGACCTGATAAGCTCAAAGCCGCGATGGCATCCGGCCGTACGGTGATCAGGACATATTTGCTCAACTCGAAAAATAAGCATCGTTTCCTTTTCAAGCAGGTTAACTTATAGACTGGCTCCCGTCTAACTGATACATAAATCAACATAAAAATTATTCATATTTTACAAAAGTCCAATCTTTTGGAATGTCCTTCTCTCTGATTTGGCTGATCAGTGTTATATATGAGTTTCTGACCGTTAAGGGAGATGATATGTGTAGACTAGGAGGAGTATTTTACCTTTGTAAGATTAGAAATGTAAAACTTATAGCATTGTGCCAGGCTAGTTAACTTATACAACTAACTTCTTCAAATGATTTATAGGTCTACATCACGAAAACATACCAATATAATTTTGACCCCCTTAAACCCCACTTTTACATTGTAAAACTGGGGTTTACAGGGGTATACATTATTTTTCTTATTTCTGCTTGAAAATATAGATTGTGGGTACTCGTTAGAACCGCCTCGCTGATGCGGTTCTAATGAGTAACAACAATTTATGTTTTGAGCAGAAATTTTAAAAATATCAGAGTTTTTCATCTGAAAATTTTCAGTTTTTTTTGAGGTGAAATTTACAATATATTTGAATAGGCGTGTTTTCGTAATGATGAATTGGCACTACAGTGCGATTTGGTCTTGTGACTCTGCAGATTAACATGTTTTAGTCTACCACTCATGAGGAAACATCATTCTAAATTAGAAATGATAACAAGTTGTCGACGCCAGGAGACCGTTACCTCGTAAGTAATCTTGTTATAATAGCCGCAACGCGAAATAATACGCATTCATTCGTGTTCGACCAACAAAACCTCAGACCAGACTGCACATTCGCGCAGTCTGTTCTGAGATTTTACTGGCGCACTTGGGAAAGTAAAGAAATCAAGGGTTTTTTTTAAGGGAAAGAGTTAAGACTATGGTCATAGTGTGCGGGCTAGCAGGCTGATCTGACATTTTACTGGGCGCATTTGAAAAAGTCGAGGTGCTGAGGCTTCTTCGGTCAAAAGAGGAGAGCAGGTGATAAACGTAGACAGTAGGGAATGCTTAAAGAAGTGCGAATATATTATTGCAACTGGACGCCCCACAGGGAACGGAACATCTACCCAGCAAATACAGAGTGTCGTATTAACGTTATTTCGACATCACTGCGACGTCATGATGATGCAGCGACGTAGAAGCAACGTTAATATGACGTTGTATGTGTGCTGAGTAGTACTGCGTTTCAAGTATAACAAAAATATATGTCAAAACTGTTGCATATAGGTCATGCCTTTCAACCTTTAAATAAAGGCAAGTGCCAGCACAAGAGTATTCATAAATTGGATTTTATGCTCCCTTAAGGGGATTTCGATTGATAGCTTTCCCTAAACTTCCATCAAGGGAGACGACTTGTGTTACTTCCTGTTTGCTTTCTTAAACAACGAAGCCTAAAAGGTATCTTCTGTAAAAAGAAAGCATGTTCCCTTTGGGAGCACATTCTTTCCTTTTCCCTTTGGGAGTACATTTTTGTTTCTTTTAAGACTAGATCTCTTTTCAGAAGAGATGCAAAATATTTTTGACAATTGATTCCACTTAATGTGTATTCCTCTTAATAATATAATTGTTGATTCTGTTTTAAACATTAATTTTTCGTTTTTAGAACATTGGCGGTTACGGCTTTCCATAAAAAGTACATATATGTTAACTGGAATACTTAGGGCCACTTCATTTAATAAATTAGTAAACCTAGTACATATAAAAAGAACATGTTTAGTATTCTCTGTTCTATTAAAGGCAAATAATGGACTAGTTGCAAAATTCTTCGAATAATGGTACTGCTGAGGGAGCTGCATTGTCTTCTTATTTTTGAATGATAAATTTGACTTATACATTTTCCATTGTAATTCAACAAGTATGTTAGCGATTAATGAAATTAGTAGTTTATGTTTAAAGGACAAAATATGTTTAACAGTTACCGAGCGAGCACACGACATTTATACAACGTCGTATGAACACCGATACAACGTCATGACGCTGTATCGACGTTAATGCTACGTTGTCGGAATGTGGTGTGCCCGCTAGATTGTTTCGTACGTGAGTTCAGTCTAGTGACGTATAAGTATTGGTAAAAATAACTTCTTATACAAGTGTTTAGGTGTATGACTTGGATGTTAGCTGCATTACAAAGGGTATATGTTCATATTCGTAATCAATGAAAGAGGCTTTGGAAGGCAACTTGGGCAAAGTTTTTCTCTTTTTTTTTTTTCTTTTTTTTTTAAATTCATATCATATAATTAGCGCATGTTTATGTAATACGCTTTGATAAATATAACCTGAACGTAGTTCTTTATTTTAATATTATAAAATGAGCGTAGGTTTCTTTCCCCTGTACGAAGGATGCTCAGAACCAGTTCTCGCACGAGATTACCAATAGAGACTAATTTAATATCATCTGTTCAATACGCGCGTCTTCAATTTGTATTTTCTATAACTCGTTTGCTTCGTACTTTGTACAAGTCTTCCACACTACGTCAGTACATTCAAGGAGTGGCCTAATAAAGCAAATTATATTATATGGAATGATTTTCTATCAAGCTGATATTTTAGTTCCATATAGCGTTAAAACGATACCAGACTTTTGACTTAATATACTCAAAATGTTCTTGGTATAACGGATTTGGAGAAAGCATCAATCCCAGCTAATTTTCAGAAGTCACTCTGTTATTGTTTTGCTCATGTAGAGATGAGGGTGGCAGAATTTCACTTGAAACGATAAGAAGAAGAAGACATTCCGTTTTTTTTTTTTTTGTTTTTTTTTTTGTTTTTTTGTTGTTTTTTTTTTTCCCAAAGATTTACATGTTAAAGTTAAAAGTAGCAATCCATTTTGAAGCCCATGAGTACACTTTGGACAAGGACCATTTTTGTGACTGAAAACGGTATCTACCCCTTCTATCAGCTCCGAAGTATTCGCAATATGTTATATCATTCATTTTCAAAAAAAAGTAGAATATCTTCCAAGCACAATTACAGCCTCATAATTGCAACCCACATTCCTGCTTTTTACTATATAAAGTATTAAAACTGGGAGATTGGCATCAATTTTGAATGTATGAAACATCATTTTACGATAGTGTTTTAACCATTAGAAACTCATTTAGGAATTGTTTCTTGCTTAATCAAACACTGAATGAAAACGGACAGAATGTAACTTTACAAGTACGGTAGAGAGCTTTCGAAGATGAAAGCTTAACGTTTAATCTGCTGATTATAAATAAAAATCTGGGCCCTGTTGTTCAAAGCGTCGTTAGCTTAACGAGCTCGTTAAGGGTCATTTCGTTAACTGTTTTAGCAGATTCAATATACAATATTATGAATTTTTTGCTGAAAAAATGTGAGTAGCTTTTGCAATGCAAAAGCTACTCACATTTTTTCAGCAAAAATTTTCAGCATATTTGCGTATCACTCGATTAAAATTTTAACGAATCGTTAACTAACGACATCGTTAGCTTTGAACAACTGTGCCCAGACATTTTAATATATTTAAGTAAGATCAATGTCGCAGTTACACTAAATATTCGGATACGGTAACTTCTCACCGCACTTACCATAAAGTCTCAACAATTCCACTGGCCTCAGTACTTTGTGAGGTAAATGCTAACACATTGAATTTTTACGTTATTTGTACATGAATAGTATTTTTTCAACTGGTCGCCTATCTATCTATCTATCTATCTATCTGTCTGTCTGTCTGTCTGTCTGTCTGTCTGTCTGTCTGTCTACCCACCCACCCACCTGTCTGTCTGTCTGTCTGTCTGTCTGTCTGTCTATCTATCTATCTATCTATCTATCTATCTATCTATCTATCTATATGACTCGAATACTTTTGACCACTGCGGTGTGTGAGTAAATTTAGACTTTAGCAACAAAACAATAAACGTGAACGTGACACCAAAATTATCTATAATCAGTGATCAAAGGTATGCTAAGTGGAGCTCGTCGAGCAACATAATCCAACGACACACAAAAAAAGAACACCTAAGTTTTATCGAAGCATTTCTGTGGGTACAACTTTATACATATATAGTAGTGAAACGCGTTAAGAAATTAAATTTTCACAGATTTCAAGGCTTTTTACTTTTTTCTTTTGTGGATATATTATCCTGTATTGTGGACTTTTTCTGTTTTGATATATATATATATCTGGATATATATCTGGATACTCGTCTTCTCTAGATCTACAATGTATGAAAAAACACTCTTTTCATGATAAGTGTTCAGTCCTGGCATCATGAAAACACGCCTATATCATGTTGACACCCTCAAACCCCGCTTTTATATACAATGTAGTAAAATTGGGGTTAACAGTGGTATTCTAGATTTTTTTATTTCTGCTCAAAAACATAGATTGTGAGTACTCATTAGAACCGCCTCACCGAGGCGGTTCTAATGAGTACCCACAATTTTTGTTTTGAGCAGAAATATGAAAATTATCAGAATTTTTATCTGCAAATTTTCATTTTTTTGGTGGCAAAATTTTCAGTATATTTAAATAGGCTTGTTTTCGTAATGGTGCTCTATGTGACGACGTCATTACTTCACACGAGCCTGACCTGATCACCGAATAAAACGCAAAACTGAGTATCATATCGATTCTTTAAACAGGCAGAATAGCAGAGTTTAACAACACAATGAAATCTATTAATAAAGTAATTCGTTTCAGAACCAGGGTATGCAGGGATTTTCAGAACTTTGCGGTTATCAATTCAGAATTTATCTAAGGAGCTATGTTTACTTTTAATTAGACGTATTCCTTAATTTGCTTAACAAGCAAACTATTCCTCGTGCCATGACTTGAATGGCTCCAGATAAGACATACAGTCGACTCTCGTTATCCCGACTTCGTTTATCTCGAATAACCACCTATTTCGAAGTAAAATCTGGTCCCTGTTTAACATGGAAATCTAACAACAGGTAACAAACTATTGTAGAAAAGAGGAGAAATTTCTACTCTTTTCAACAATATTTTCAATATGTCTCAAATTTCAGGAGTCAAAGTACATATTTATTTGTGAAACGTAGTAGTTCAATTTAGATTTTCCTCAATTCTGCAAATCTGATGTGTTGAGGTACGGATATCTCGAAGTATTTCAGAGTGTCCCTTGGACATCGAGATAACGCGAGTCGACTGTACGTTTCAATTCTCCATAAACATGTCTGTGAAGAGGTGTGGCTAATGTATTTCCACAACTTATGTTTTATGGAGAAATCAGAAAAAAATATCAGTAAGTCTTTGGTTAAAACGAATACCCAGCTAGCATTCTTCGTAAATCTACATCGGACCGTCATCGGCCCGTCAGCTACCCTGACGGGCCGATGACGGCCCGATATAGATTTACGTAGAATGCTGACTGGGTAGGTAATTTACTAAGAAGTGTTTAGTTTACACATGTGTGTTAACGTGATGGTAAACGGACCGAGAACAGCTCTGTTTTATTTGCACTGATGCGCGAGAAGGTCTGTACAACCACATGCCCGAAGATATTTTCACAGGACGTGGTTCATGTAATAGACTGTAAAAATTTAATTACAGATTTTAGCGCAAATGTTCAAGTGAATTAACATCTAATAGTACCCAATTCATCACAGCTAATGACAGTCGAGATTTAAAGTCGGTAATGGAGCTTTTTAATGTTAAGGACTAATTGTTGGGAGACATAAATTGCAATTTCGTTAAAAACGTTTTTATTTTGACATTTCAACAGCGAAAGCAGTGACGCATTTAACTGTATTATTCGTTGACATAGGGCATAGCAGGCGCCTTTCTTTAGTTGACTGCACACAGTTGACTCTCGTTATCTCGATCTCGCTTATCTAGAATAACCGCTTATCTCGAAGTGAAAATCTGGTCCCTGTCTAAACATGATAATCTAACAACAGGTAAAAACTAGAAATGTGTCAAGATGACACGTATGCCCCGGCCAGGGCAGTCCTCATCAATACGCAGGCATTTTGCATAACAATAAGTTGAAACAATGTGACCCCTGAGGGACACAAGGTATGTGTCATTGAATACATATTATCATAATGAAAAATAATATATATGGTTTAGTGGGGTGGAGTCTGAATATTTTCTGAGACATTTGGCTTTTGATAAAATGAAAGGGGAGGGCAGGGAGAGGCATGATCCCAGGGGTCGCAAGGTATGTGACATTGAATGCATCTCATCATAAGGAACAACAATACATAGGTTTAGGGGTTGGGAGCTGAACTGTTTCCGAGATAATACATATTTGATACTTTTACATTCTTTTATGGTCCCACCCAGTAGCCCCACCCCGATCCAGAATCAGTGGCCTAAAACTTGCCTTTTTATCAACAACTAAACAGCTTTGCTCTGTGTAATCATTGTGCTAAATTTTAATTCTTCAGCCTCTCCAGTGAGACCAAAGTGATATTTTAGTCACATTTTTGTATGTTTTCTTGGTGCCCTGTTATATATTTTGACCTTTAGCACCGCCCAGGGGCATGACCCTGGGGCAATGGTACCACGCATTGAAAGGTTTTGCTCTAGGTAAGTATCATATCAAGTTTCAACTTTCTAGCCCAAAAGGTATGAAAGTTATAAGCGGACGTAAAATTGCATCTAAACTTTCAAGTAAACTTGCAGGTAAACGAACCTGTCTTTGGCCCCACCCAGTAGCCCCACCCCGATCCAGAATCAGTGGCATAAAACTTGCCTTTTCATCAACAACTAAACAGCTTTCCTCTGTGTAATTATTGTGCTAAATTTTAACTCTTCAGCCTCACCAATAATACCATAGTGATATTTTAGTCACATTTTTGCATGTTTTTTTGGTGACCTGTTATATATTTTGACCCCTAGCCCCGCCCAGGGGCATGACTCTGGAACAATGGTACCATGCATTGAAAGGCCTTGCTTTAGTTAAGTATCATACTAAGTTTCAACTTTCTAGCCCTAAAGGTATGAAAGTTATAAGCTGCAAGAGAAACGCGGACGTAAAATTGCACCTAAACTTGCAGGTAAACTTGAACCTGGTTACGAACGTGACATACGCACATACGCACGTACGGACGTAATATTACGGCGAAACGCTATATGGCCCACTCCTGCCTTCGGCAGGCGGGGGCATAAAATATTGTGGAAAAGAGGAAGATTTGCTCCTAAGGAGTAATTTCTCCTCTTTTCCACAATATTTCTAATATATCTCTAACTTCAAGAGTCCAGCTACACATATATTTGTTAAACGTGGTTGTTCAAGTTATTTTTTTCCTCAATTCTGCAAATCTGATATGTCGAGGTATGGATATCTCGAAGTATTTCAGAGAGTCCCTTGGAATTCGAGATAACGAGAGTCGGCTGTGTAATTAGAACCTAAACTGAAACATATCAGAATTTGCATCCCTGCAGGCTGTTTATTGTATTCACTTTACGGAATATTACTATGGTACGTATGATAGTAAAACTTTCTGCCTAAATTACAGTCGACCCTCGTTATCTCGAATTCCAAGGGACTCTCTGAAATACTTTGATATATCCGTACCTCGACATATCAGATTTGCAGATTTGAGGAAAAAAATAATTCGAACAACCACATTTAACAAATATATATATGTAATTGGACTCTTGAAGTTAGAGATATATTGAAAATATTGTGGGAAAGAGGAGAAATTGCTCCTTAGGAGCAATTTCTCCTCTTTTCCACAATAATTTTTACCTGTTTTAGATTTTCATGTTCAGGCAGGGACCAGATTTTCGCTTCGAGATAAGCTGTTATTCTAGAAAAGCGGGATCGAGATAACGAGAATCAACTGTATTCACTATTCGCCTGAATAAGCATAGATTCCGCTGCTATTCCACTGCTATTCATATTCTTCAAGAGGATAAGCTTTAACACGCAAATGTTTCTTTTATTTCCATATTCTGCAAATAGATCAATTATCTACCATCGCTGTATTTTCATAGTCTTCTTAGACATAATGATTGGGATTAAATATTTGCAAAACGTATTACAAATGACTTATTTTAGTTTTCAGAAATCATAGTATTGCTTCAGTAAACCATTAACGCGAAAAATTCATTTTTTGCATATTTTCTAAGAATCTATCTTGTTAAATATAAAATATACCCTTTCATGTTTGAAGACCAGTTCAGGTATTTAAAAAAACAAACAAACAAAAAACAGTGCAGATCTAGATGATTTGAAGATAATGTTTCCTTCCTACTTCTTTTTCTTTTGTCACTCAAGTAGCATATTAGAATAATGTATATGGGGTATACTGCAGTGGCTTCTGATGTATAAAATTTATGAACAATCATCCCATTCTGTTTGACTAAAACCCTTATTTGCAACAATGAATGCCCAAATATACCAAAGGTACCAAGTTACCAACATCCCTTACAACCAACGACGTACTTACTTTCACCTGCAACTAGGTTCTCGTTATCTTGTTAAATGCACTATGATTTATTTAATTCAGAGAATTCATTTAGGGTACTAAATTCAATATTATATGGACCGTCTGTCTTCCGAACAATCGGGCTTCTGAAACACACGGGATATTGAGACACTTCAACGACCTATGCTTATATTTAATAACAAAGTTTACTGTTATAGTCAAAATATCGATAATAATTCAATAGAACGTCTACTGAGTTTACTTTTAACTGGAAGATAGTACTAAAATGGCCATGCTTTGTACACAACGCGGTTTTTCGATGCATTCTGAACTCTTTGTGATTTTGGTATAAATCCGAAGAAATGATACAGCCGAAGCTGTGTCCATAGCACCATGCTGATGACGTAGGTTTGTTGCCATTGAGTAACAAACAATTAAATTTATAGGAGACGAGATAGGTTATCAAATACATGTATAGGATAACTGTGGCGAATCAATAATAGAAGGACATCTGGACTACTCGTACATCAGTGGAATGAAGTACAAACAGAAATGTTGTGTTTGATGTCTAGTACACAACGATAAGGTGAGTTCTTTCAATGGTTGCAAGACTGCCTCAAGCAAAATCATCATCGGTTGCTAAGGAGCAGTGCTTTTCAATATTACCATCAATCAGGTATATGCAACGTGATGGGAGACATCTATAAGGAGATACAATAGACTGTCGATCAGCTTCAAATTATGACATTCTTAAAATGCAAGATCATTTGAATATCAAAGTTGAGAAGGACACACAAGCTGACTGGAGAAATTGCAAATAAGAAAACAAAAGAGGACGGAAGCTTCTAAAATTTACTAAGTACAACAACCAAGTGACGAAACACACAACAGGTACTCATTCACCTAATGCAAATGGACACGGCACTGTTGAAACAGCTACTAAGGCACCAAATAGGGGAACATGATTGAGAGTTGTTAACATAACAATAAAACTAGTTTGAACAGAAAGAGGAGCCATGGACCCTGCCATGAATGTACAACAACATCTACAAATAGACGCAGCAATTGTAACTACATATCCATAGAATAAGGAAACTTACATCAATTTTGGAACTATCGAGTCAAAGTATTCCAAGCAAAGTAATAACCCTCAACCAACTCCAACTTCGGGAAGAAAATTGCGGAAAAAACAAGTGATGGATGCCGGGATGCAGACAAAAATACCTGCTCCTGAGCAAATATGTAACCCATTACGTCGAGTGGACTCCACTATCACAACTCTTTGGACAGTCGATTTCCAGTAGAAGGGTGTCAGGTTTTAATGGAAATTCCAGTCATTATTGCAAATAGTGCGGTCCCTGATCAGACGCCGCGATTTAAGCCGGGTCTGCACTATTCGCCAATTACCCTTTTTGTAGTCTCCAGACTAAAATGGGTTAATCTGTAACTTTATGACGGGAAACGCCTTCAACACCCGCAAGAACTACATCTTCAATGGAGTAACAAATGTAGTCCTATATGCCAAGACCTGAGTACAACATTTGTAACAACAACCGCAAGTGCAATTAAAGATAAAATTTCTAGCTCTGTTGTTTTAGTCTTCAGGATTAAAAGAAAAGATGCATGTTGATACTTTACATGTATTCTAAATGGAGCAGGTTAGGACGCGCAATCTGAGCAGACAATCATCTGATGCACTTATTGTGAATGCTCCTCGTTTACACATTGCTTCTATCTAATGTAGGTTGTCTGCCTTAAAGTCTGAATCACCGTATCGCTTTATTAGATTTCAAATATTATGTGGTTTGCTTTTCTTCTGAGCCACAGGGCCTGTTTGCATTTAAAAGGAATAACAATTCATATCCATAAATCTGTCAACCAGTCCCAATTATTCGAAGAAATGTCAGTTATAATTTCATCCAAGTCAATTTCCAGTTCTCACATTTACTGAATGCAAAGTAGAAATGACATCGTTTGTAGCATATTATTTTCTATTCGAAGGGCTCAGCACTCTTTTGAAATCAACCAGAATGAGCTATAATATGAGAGGATTTACCTTATGAAGTGAACATCTACAAAAAAAACTCAATTCAGTGCTGTCTGTTAGAGTCGTACACAGGCGCTTTGTAGATAGTCTAAGATTAACGTCGCTCAAAGATCATAGCTACGCGCTAAGGTTAAATAGACTTTGTAGGTAGCCCCGTTTAAATGTCTATATATTGCAGTAGCATTAATATGCTGTTTTACTTTGACAGTGAATGTGTCCTTTTAAGAAACCGATAAGGAGAATGTTATTTATGTAGAGACTGAACTCGATATTATTTGCATTTTATTCTATGGGTCATTTGGCTGACATTAAGAGAAATGTTGTGGCTTAAACCGTATTTATTCAAAACAACTTTATATTCACTATACATATAACGCCGCATTTGAATGAAATTTATGCATATACCGCTTTCTATGCTTATTCAGTAGACGACAAAATGATGATATTTTCATTTGTTCTCCCCAGATAACAGGCTTTGACATTTCATGGAGACAATTTGCATGGAAGTACAAATATTGTTTCTGGTTAAAAATATTTCATTATGTCGTCTGTTAAAACTTTTTCACAGCAAGCAAAATGTTAAAGTTAATATAAATTATCTCGTCGGTAAGCATTTAATTTGAATATTTTGTGCTATAAAATAATATCAAACATTCATATATCCTAAATAATGTATCACTTAAACGTCTTTAAACTATGTTTAAGGAAAAAACAGAAATAACAAATTAATTGGTATTAACTGATCAGCAAACAGAGTGAAGAGCGGATAGATACATTGTAGATAGATAGATAGATAGATAGATAGATAGATAGATTTAAGAACAATGCTAGCTGCGTAGACAGACAATATACATTATAAAGACAATCCATTCGTTTGGTTAGCTATTGAAAGAAACATCTTTATGTAACCAGATCACGTGCTTTCAATTTATGATGTCTTAATAAAGCACTTGATGTCAGATCTGGACTGATTTAATTATCACGGAAGTGCTATGATTGCGCCAAGGAAATTCAATTCTGTCTGTCTACACATGTCTCGAACGCAAGTTAGCATCGTTAAGATGAATTATTTCAGAAAAAAAATAAAGCAAAACGTATTATAAAATGCTTTATGTTTATCTATTGTGTTAATTATTCACCCTGAAATATTTTCCCTAAGCACATAGACAGATAGGTTTGAGCAGAATGCGCCGTCTAATCAGGGTATTCACTATATGCCACTCATCCGACATTTGTTTGTACGTTAACAAACCCAAAGAGCTAGCCACTCGGCTGCACAGATATTTGAGACATAGGAGTATATATAATGGCATAGTGATTTAAATGTCATGGTATAATGACCGTTCTAAGGCGATTTTCATCACAAAAACATACCAATATTATTTTGATCCCCGCCCCCCTCAAACCCACTTTTATATAGTAAAACTGGGGTTTACAGGGGTATACATTATTTTTCTTATTTCTGCTAAAACATATAGACTGTGGTACGCGTTAGAATCGCCTCGGCGAGGCGGTTCTAATGAGTATCCACAATCTATGTTTTCAGCAGAAATATAAAAAATATCAGATATTTTATCTGAAAACTTTCAGGTTTTATTTTGGTGATTTTTTTCAATATATTTAAATACGCATGTTTCCTAATATGTCTACGTTTTTTTTTTTAACTTTATGGGGCCTTGTGGCCGCCTGTCGCGGGGCATTTTGAATGTTTTGTACTGTTTGTTGTCTTATTGTTGTATTTGATGGGTAAGTTTTGTTTAGCACTGTGATCACCTCCTTGGGCAAGAGTTAGCTGGTTCCTTTCCTTTTTATTGGATTGTAACATATATTCTCTCTGTCATAGTTTTTTACTTTTTCTCTTGGTGTCATTGGTAGGCTACGCTCCGAAACACAGATTCTTATTGGACATCTTCTGTACTACTGAAAAAGAATAATACTCCAATACACATTGTTAAGTCTTGCTGAATACCTGTATATATGTAATAGCAAAAGGTACCTTTGCGAATAATTACATCATTTACAGGGAATGTTTGAAAGGAAACTCAAGGTTCCAATTTCCTGTGAATGCTATTTTAAGAACTACATTTTTCAAATAAAATATAGACATTTTACTCAATGTAAAGTCACAAAGATTACACAAAAGATGCGACTAGATGTAGGTATGTACAGCTGAGATCAGACTGATATTAGTTTATTGTATTAAACACTGATCCCTTAAAAATAGAATGACTTTGCGTAGCTATACTAAAAAAAAGTTCGAGTAACCTTTGCTTCAAGGAGGGTTATAAGATAATGAATTTAATCACTAGAGACTGGAGCCAGGAACCAAGGTTTACAATCATTCCATACGGAACGGCATACCTTACTCCGAAGCTTTGACATATAAAAAGTGATATTTAATTTGGCGGTAAGAAAATTGTTTATGTTTGTTCAGCCTAGCCTAGCCATAAACAGACTTTCTATAGCCCGGACACTAAACCCCTTATTTTGGGAGTTACAATTCAGAAAAAAATGATAACACTAACTAGAGTCTCGTATATTAACATTATAGTTCCATATTGTGTTGATGAAAAATTGCGAGACAAGAAATAGTTCTTGAAAGAAGTCTGTATATTAGTTGGTATTGGGGAAAGAAAGTAGACAATTTTTATTTGGAAGTACCCATCTACTAGCGTAGATTTATATCATAGCATTTGCATAAGATTTGTTGTAGGCGATATGTGAAATAAGAAGCCGCATAACGCATATTTTCACTGGTTATACCTGGTAGTTTTGACCTATTTTATTCAAGGCGAATAGCTCTGTTTTTTTTTTTTTTTTGTTTTTTTTTTTCTTTTGAAATATTAAGTAAGTATCCGTATGTGGGGGAAAAATCTAGAAGGAATTTGCAGAACAGATCTGCGTAATTCATGATGTCATTAATGTTTTCCAATTGAATCCTCCGTCAGGCAGTTATAACCACGCCCACGTGAATATCCTTAGACAAACTTTGTATTGATATATCTGTACTTACCTGTAAAAAGCACATGTTGATTTGTTTGTCTAACTAAAAACATTGACATTTACATTATTAGCTATTTTGAATGGTCAGTTGCGGTTGTCAGTTAAATGGTCAAGTGACTTGACGCAGGAGTCAATTAAAAATTATACACTGGTTGTTAAACTAAACAGAGAACTTACGGGAAATAAGATATGACTTTATAAATGTAATTGTTAATGCGCTAACAAATAACTGTTTACCTGAATTGACATAAAAATATCATGCTCAGAACGGCAAATTATCATTGATCAACATTTAAAATACTTACGAAGCAATACTTTGCTATTTTCAATTTGCCACAATATTGCAGCATTACAATTGCAGTTGTAAAAGTTCCACAAGCAACATTGGTTTTTAGCAATAGGTCTGGATTTTATCAAGTATATGTATCGTAATTACCTCCCTTAAAACACAGAGTTTTCAGAAAATCATTTGAAGTGGAAATACTGTTTCTTCGAAGTAATTATAGTAATAAGTAATTTTCTATATTTGAAAGTAATAACACTTTCACGTGACACCGAGTTTTAATTTTGAGAAAAATCAGAGGACACTATATTCTCAATACTTTTTTAAAGTTAGTTCTGTACAAGAGCTCTGTTCTGGCGATCAGGAGACAGCTTTCCTTAAAAGAAGAGAACTCAATAACGTCTAAAATAATACCACGTATTACAGTGTACCACAAGGAGTTATCTTGCTGAAAGGTACTTTGTTTACTTCAGCAATAATTATCTTTTGTTCTCACTTTCACTAAATACTGGTTTGTACTAGAGGATATGGTCAATGTGTCACCTTTTTCATCTCTGTTTTAATAAACTGTGTTCATGAGCATTTTCTTTTAAGTTCCCCAGAATTAAGACAAGCTTTTAAGTAGAACTCGTGGTAAATATATACTTGCTCCTGTCCATCCATCTTTATATTTTCAAGTAGGATTTCTACCTACTGTACCAGATCTCGTATGTGGGGTAGGACGATGTAGTTTCCATACTGGCCTTTGGGTACAGACTGGGATGGAGTAAGCCACAGGAATAGCGGCATTGACGGAGGAGAGCAAATAGTGTGTTACACGGTACCTGGCCCATTTTTTTGAGAGAAAGTTATACAGGCTTGTAAGCCAGAGGGAGACACCCTTAGAGCAAGGCTATCTGTGCCATAAAAGTTAAAGGGCTTCAATATTTTGTCCCGTTACATAATTTGGGGCTCGCCCCGTTACACAGTATTAACATACCTTCTGCATTATAGTTACTCTTCTGTTCACACCTTCTTTATGTTCCCACAAACATGTCGTTTGCTTCAATTCATTTCTGCATAACATTTCCAATTTCCACTAGTAACTCCCCAGATATGACATATTTTGTCACATCTTTTCTTGTTTTTTTAAATCTCTGTTCAGGTATTTAAGTGTGTTTCTGTTAAGCGGTGACAGCTGTGAGTGTCAAACCTTGCATAGTAATTGCCCTGACATACTCTTCAAGCAATTACCATGACCCGGTGTTCTTGACATAGATTTCGTGCTCCAGTGACTTTGTCATGTTTTTACGTTGAGTCTGGCATTAAAGAGGTTTCTCTGTAGCGATGATAGCTGCGAGTGTCAAACCTTGCATAGTAAAATGTCTTCGACATACTCTTCAAGCACATACAATGACCTGGTGTCCTTGACCTAGATTTCGTGCTCCAGTGACTTTTTCATTTTTTATGTTGAGCCTAGCATTAAACAGGTTTCTCTGTGACCCGGTGTCCTTGACTAAGACTTCGCACTTGACTGAATTTGTCATGAATTTATGTCGCGTCTAGCATTAAAGTGTGTTTCTGTGAAGCTATGAGAGCTGCGAGTGTCAAACCGTGCATAGTAATCGTCCTCGACATACTCTTCATGCACGCACTATAACCCTGTATCCTTAACCTAGATTTCGTGCTCTAGTAACTTCGTCATGATTTTACGTTGAGTCTAGCATTAAAGAGGTTTCTCTGTAGTAGTGATAGCTGCGAGTGTCAAACCTCGCATAGTAATTGTCTTTGACATACTTTTGAAGCAAATACTGTGTCCTTGACATAGATGTTGCGCTCCAGTTATCTTCCGCGGAAGTATTCTATTCTTTAATTAGCTGAGCTATCTAATCTGAATATTAGATCAAAATATATGACTTAAATACTTATTTTTGATCCATGTCTTTCTGTCTGAACATTACTAATATTGCCTTTGTGTATATCAACTTTATGAGAATCAGCCACTTATCTTTCGAGTAAAAATTCGATGCGTACCTTTAAAAACATAGCTATGTGCTGACTTCATTGTCATGGGTAAAGGTTGACTATTCTACATGTACATGTACTTATTCAGCGGAACGCTCGAATTTAGAATAATTTCAAATTAATTATAGCGTAATAATCGGCACGAACTTGCATTGCTTTCAAACATACAAGCACTTGATGTCATAGGACTTGATGCATTCGACAGGGCTGCCAACATTTCGTACACGAGACAACATTTGTGACATTCTTGTCTGATTTTCTGTTCACGAAGCTTTTTTAGAAAAGGAGCCTTCTCTAAGAGGAAATAATTTGCTACTAAGTGGAAACAATTAATTTATTTTTACCAAATTAAGCCTAGCGTCCCATAAAAGGGACAGTGACAAACAGTGTAGGCCCTGCTCAGACGCCGCAGAACGCGGCGTCTGAGCAGGGTCTACACTATTTTCAATTGATACAGGAATTTCTGCAAAACGTGGTAATAATAAACACGAACCGGGCACCGCTTCTATTGGAAATGGACCAGCCCAAAGAGTTACTGTAAAAGAGTCCACTCGACACAAGTGAGTGAAGAACCATTTTCAGAAGATTAATAAATCAGTTTTGATAGCGCTGCCACTCCTGAATATGTATTCAGTCCCTGAAAAAGAGAAACAGCTCTATGTGGTATTTTTTACCGGAAAAGCGTTTTCTCCATGTGTAAACAGCAAATTTCCAGGCGTGTCTGTGCGACTGTGTGTCTGTGCACAGTACTGACAGTGCCTTTGCCTTATATAGATGAAAACCTAGATGGACTCTTCTATTGTGCACATCGGAATTCTTAATTGCCTTCTATGTGGTCCGCGTCAACAAAAAAAAAACAAAAAAAAACAACAAAATTATCTTCGAGAATATACGCCAAACAAGCTTGCACACACGTACATTTTCATTAACAGATTTAAATTGAATGCTAGCTGGGATTGCATGGCATATGAAACAATAGGATTAGACATGTTATAACAACATTGGATAGTCTTCTTCCTGCAATATGAATTTCATCCTGTTACAGATATCATGATGGAAACAACCGTTTAAGCTTAATCTAACAGTAGAATATATACAAAAATAGACGAGAAATAATGATAATAAAAAATAAAGAAAGAAATATAGTTGGAAAATAGGTTGTGGTCCTCAGAAGTGCATTGTTTCGATATGTTTGTCTTAGCTGAAGCGAGAACAAATGCAAAATGTTTGAAATATTAGAACATCTTTTGCTGGTGTCACAGGAGCATTGCTCTCGTCTGGTACATTCTACTGACTTTGTTCGCGGACTAACAAGTCCCTGTTCATTTTTGTCTTGGCATAATGAAACATTAAGCCGCTTAAAAATCAAAGATCGGGAGAAATTACCATGCTCACATATATGCATTAGGCTAATTATAGGCGATAATGATAGTGTAGCAAAACAGAATCTATAGAAAACAGAAGTCTATTTGAACCAACACGGGAATAACACTTCTTTACGCCATATTGGAACAGTTTTGGGCATCTGCGACATTTAAATTAGAACTTCACTTCAACAATATGCAAATTATATTTTATTTCCTTTGGGATCGTTAAGCCATCTTACATGTAGTTTCTTTGAAACTCGAATACCGCGTAAACCTAGCTAGGTTGCGTATGCAGCTTCGCACACTATATAAAGCTGTATATAAAGAGACTTAATAAAACCGCATTACAAAAACACACCTATTCAAATATATAGAAAATTTCTCCTCCAAAAATTAAAAAAAATCAGATAAAAAATTGTGATATTTTTCATATTTCTGCTCAAAACATAGATTGTGGGTACACGTTAGAACCGCCTCGATGAGGCGGTTCTAACGAGTACCACGAGGCGGTTCTAACGAGTACCCACAATCTATGTTTTTGAGCAGAAATAAGAAAGATAATGTATACCCCTGTAAACCCCAGTTTTACTATATAAAAGTGGGGTTCAAAGGGGTCAATATTATATAAGCATGTTTTCGAGATGGTCTGTCATTCTTTTATGCGTTATTTGTTTCAAAACTTTTATTTTTCTGTTTTGTGTTTTGTTTATTTTCAGTTTTCCTTTTACTGCATTTGTCTTAAATATTCGGTCGCTGAAACTCGAATGGATATATTTCTGAGGGAAGTAATTGAAATGGATTGCTTGTCTCCTTTCTCCTTATATGCGCCCAAAATGAATAAATTTTGCTGTTTTTTGGGAACAAATTCATTCGTTTAAACTATTTTATTTCAAATGCCTCACTTTGTAAGGTTTCAAATTCTAGGGACGCACCTTCCTCTCTGCTAAATTTGCTTCCGTTTTCCAAGTGACGGTAAAAATCTTTCGGATATATACACTTACCTTAAGCCTAGAAAGCTGGAATAACTGCATGTTGCTACCTTTTGATGAATCTAAATGGTGTCTGAATTGCGAAACGCTCAGCCACCGAACAAACAGTTGTTTAGTCTGGCTATTAACTATCAACTATATGTGTCTACAAACTAGATAGTTACTTCGTTGGGGGAAAAGTTTTTCTTGATCATGTGTTTAACAACCGTATTTCTAAATTAAAAAAAAAAAAAAAATATTGACTTAGAATGGTGTATATAATTAACACATATCATTGCGCCACAATGACTCCAGTTATCATTCTGTTTAAATCCTGTACTGCCGATAACGGTCCGATATAGATTTAAGTAAAACGCTAGCAGGGACATATGCAAACATTCCAGACATTCGGAGATGATCTTTTCAGTTTCCGGACCAGTCCCAGATAAGGTATTCTAAGCTTATGGGAGGGTCGAGTTGCAAGCTGGGTCTTGTCTGTAAACTTTTCTGAGAATTACAGAATTTGACTGTGACAGTAAATTTTAACATTCGTATTGGTTAGATAAGACAAAATTATTCACTCGAAGCCACGACTTGAGAAAATGTGTCTTCTGGAAAATTGCAAACTGTAAAGATCTAGCGGATGCGCAGTCTGATCTGGGCCTTCGCTGTCCGCATATGCCCGTAGACATGTTTTTGCATGGCGCGGCTCAATTCTAGTGCTAATCAATACCTGCGTCGCAGCCTACAGGGCGTACACAACAAAAGATAAAGAATCGTCAAAAAGCGGTATTTTACGTTACCAAAACTATTTCTTACATAGCTTTAATGATTCTAACCCTGAGTTTCTGAAATAGGCTCTTCCACTGCTGCCTTTCGACACATCTATTGCTGCCAAAAGGGTGTCATTTTTAAATGAAGAACAGAATGGATCAACACTATTTGTAAAAGTATATGTCTTGGTCTACAGGGCTGAAATGGTTAACTGAAAGGGAGGCGTTTTGAATATTTAAAATGTAAGTAATTCGGCCGTCCTAAGTCAGAAAAAAAATGTTTTGGGGGCGATTTCATCCACAAGTATCTGTCAGTTAATTGTTTGGTTAAATCTACTCTGTATTTCGACAATGAGGATAAATTTTGGAATTCTCATTATTTTGTCAGATACAAATAACTTTGGCTGTGACATTTGATGTAACTTTATATCCATTAATTCTACAATAATGACTTAATTACCGTTTCGTGTTTATGGTATATTCGTGCGTACCTGTGTAGTTTACTATATGTCTGAATACATGACAGCTAACCCGCCATAGTGTTCTAAACAAACACTTACATTTTTATCATATAATTTTTTTATGCTCATGGACAATAGGACAGTAAGCTTAGCACTGTCATGCAAAAGAAAACAATACGCATATGCGAACATATCATACCCACAACAGCTTGCGAATCCGCACACTCTGACCACGACCTTCGCTGCCCGGCTATAAATCTACTTATGGTAAAGAGTGTCGTGTATTCGAACGCACGTATTGCAGGAATTTTGCTGACCGCAGAAAGTTAGATACCCATTTGGCGTGACGTGGACCAGTCTGTACTGTCAATATTATTTTTTGTAAATCGCGCTTCAGTCTCGGAATCAGTATTAATGCTCTATTAGCTTCCTAGTGAGAGTGGTTTAGCTTCTATTAATGCAGTTACAACTTCTTTATGTGCGTCCATTTACTTCCATAAAATAAATATTATATAAATCATTTCTGTGGTGTGGCGAAAAAATGTCCCTTAACACTTACGATGTCAAAAAATTGTGCCAGACGATAGTATAATGATTCTGTTACTATTTTTCAAAGAAAAGCATGCTGGCAGACGGTTCACATGAAATGGCTAGCTTTATTTCTCTAAATAATAATAATAAGAATGTCTCAAAATGTCTGCTGCAGTTGTGAATGCAGGCGATTCAAATGAAACATCAAACCTTTTCTCTCTCTCTCTCTCTCTCTCTCTCTCTCTCTCTCTCTCTCAAACAAAAAATCAAATGCTGTCTACTAGGGCTGGCTAATTAGAGCTGAAGAGATAATCGATTATCAGTCTGCCATTGTGATCGATAATCGATTAGTAATCACTGAATATATGGTAATAATTTTACCTGCCTGAGCATGACTCTTAAAATTTGTTATACTATATTGCACGTATTCGGTCAGACAGGCCTGAGCAAACAGTGTAGACCCAGATGAGACGCCGCGCCGCAAATGCGGCGTCACATCAGGGTCTACACAGTTTGCCACTCATCCAGCGATTTTAGATACAACAGTGGGTAGTAATTTGTTCAAATTTTAGATAAAGTATGGTAATGAGTTGAGGTGTCTAAATACTAAGGGTTAATACGGTAAAATTACAGACACAGAAATCAAATGATCGATTATTAGCAAATCTGTAATGATAATCATTTTTGTGGTATTTATCGATCAATTAATCGATTATCCGATTAATCGTACCAGCCTTACTATCTGCTATACTTTTGCTTGGTACTTTAACATTTGCTGCATGGTGTTTGTGAAGAAGCAGACTGATCAGGACAATTTTATTTCGCGAATATCATAAAGTACTGTCAAAAAAGATCCAAACTTGAGGTAACTTCTTATCGTCGTTGCAAGTGCCGTAACTGAGCTTTCTTAAGCAAGATCGTATCTTAAAGTATGTACAAAATGTACAAATTAAGGTCATCCTGCGATACCAAATGTCATTTCTATCCGTTTATACATTATACAGTATCTTATTATACATTTATACTGTAAGCAGACAGAAAATAAAAAAAAAGAAACCTGATCAGACTATGTTTGCTGTGAGCACACGCCCGAAGAAACCTTTTTCATTTGATATGACATAATATTATGATCGCTGCATTGTTAAGTATAAAATAATACCATAAAACAATACTAGAAATGATAATAAGCACTTAGCTAGACATAAAATTCCTTTTAGTCCCTGCTGGAAGTGCTTTGGAACATAAAAACAACCTTGTTGTTATTGCAAATATAATGAGCCAGTGCTACACTAAGACTTGCGACCAGCAAAGACTCAGATCAGCCTTCGTATTCGCGCAGTCTTCGCTGATCAAATGTGCCTGCTACAACCTATTCAAACAGGAAAAACAACGAGAATCCTTGCCATACTGGGTGGATGTACTTGTTGATCTGTGTCTTTGCTGGTCACACAGGTTTTGTCGTGCGCTGGCACTAATATCCATTACGAAAACACGCCTATACAAATATATAGAAAATTTCACCTCCAAAAATTGAAAATTTTCTCATATAAAACTCTGATATTTTTCATATTTCTGCTCAAAACATAGATTATAGGTACTCGTTAGAACGAGTACCCACAATCTATGTTTTTGAGCAGAAATATGAACAATAATGTATACCCCTGTAAACCCCAGTTTTACTATATAAAAGTGGGATTTAAGGGGGCCAATATTATATAGGCGTGTTTTCGTGATGAATGTAGATAAAAAAAATCTCGCCTGAAAGTAAAGTTGTTGCCACTATACAAAGCAACATTAAATATTGATATCAAAGCCATTGCTAGCAGAGAATAAATACTAAAAACAAATAATTTTTTTGGAAGATAAATCGAACCATTGATGTTTGTTAGATGGTAGGCTCTTTACATTGATACGTCAATTAGTATGTTCTTGGCAAATCTGCAGCTGATCTGCGTCGTTAAAGATATCCTTATGAACATGTGCAATTACGCAGTCTGATTAGTTGAACCTAGGTAATCTTTGGATAGCCAAGAACCTAATGTTTCATCGGAATGATAGCGAAGTCTGATCAAACATATTTTGTTGCTTTAAACGTGATTCGAAGACATAAGAATATATCAAGAGATCGCGCTAGATACTTTATCAGTTATGCGAATCGATCTAACAAATGTTACCGTTCGATTTATAAAAAAATCTGTAAATGTTCAGTTACTTCTTTTGGTGATTTGTTTTAGCATGTGTTGCCGTTCAAATAATAAACTTTTCCGAATGTTCAGACAAATTTTATTGATCCGTTTTTACATGCGGTAAAACAATGGAACACTGACATTAACCCAAACGTTCGGAAAATTGGTTTATAAATAAGAACCAAATTTGTCGATTCATACGTTGTTTTCAGTGATATAATTAATTTGACCCCCATCATGTGGAAATATGCCTTGGGATGTCTGCGGGCAGTCAAGGCTCAGATAAGATTGCGCATCCGCGCAGTCTGATTTGGGTCTTCGCTGTCTGCTTACAAAATAACTTGAAAGTGAAGATTGTCTAACAAGCACCAAGGTCCTGATACGGTAAGGTGGATAAGCAGATATGTTTACGCATGCCTAGAAACCCCTACTGGCATGACTCGGCTCATTTAATAACGCCGTGTTAGAAGTTGTCGTTTTCAGACAAGTAATAAGGAAAAAGACATTCTTGATCAATGCTATCGCTGGATCCTAAAGAAATTTTAAGGATTAATTGGTCACAGACTGTCTTGCAGAAACTGTAAAAATAAGACAACTGAACTGTATCAGACAAAAAGAAGAAACCATTACGAAAACATGCCTATATTACATGTATTTTGACCCCCTTAAACTCCACTTTTATATAGTAAAACGTGGGTTTAAATGCCAACATTAATTCAGAGATACGATAAAAATTCATTTCATTTTGATCCAGTTCAAAAATGAAAGACTAAGTAAAATTTTACTGGCTGCCCCATCCTACATTTTATGATCATATTAATACTATATATCAATATATTAAACCTTTCTTGGATAAACAAATGCCTATTTTTGAGGAATATGGAGCCTTTAATCGAGACGTAGGAATTATTTAAAATCACACTTGAGCTACAATACCAGCGCAATGAATCACCTGATTCATTCTCCACAAAATATAGCTATGGTGTCGGCAGCGAAAGGGAAACGCGTGTACAAAATTAAAAGGATTAAAGCTGACATGGGGAGACGTTCGAACAAGAAAGATCGTCGAAATCATTTGGTGTATACATTAGAATACATAATCATACATGTGCAGTTAATGCCATGACATGCTTGCGCACCATTGCCTTCAGTACAGGGCCTGCTCTTCAGCCATAGTTCAGCCAGCTCAATAACGTTTCGATGCTCACCATTGAGCACAGGATGCCTTTGCCTCAAACTAGATTTTCACTACCAAATTTCCAACCAAGTCAGTAGGAGGCCCGACTGACATGATTATTGTCACACGAAGTTCCCGCTCGCGCGTGATTCAAGCAGGCCAATCAACTCTACTTCCGCTTTGAGTGACTTAGCGCTATGTAAACCATACCGGCATATTTTGTATTGTTAAGCAACCTTCTTGTAATAATTGCAAAAGAGCCGATAGTCTAATGTAAGTTTATTAGCTCACGATCAAGCAGTCAATATGTTTGTAAAGCTCAACTTTGTTAAATATCAAATAAAATATTATACATATGGTAATACCCAGGAAAGGTCACAATCACGGACACAACTCTGTCAATATTGTTTTGCATCCATTCTGAAAAGGGATATGATATGCAGTTAAGTTAACGTAAAGTTACTAACGCTATATCTATTGTGAAACATGGCATACACACTACTAAGTATATTGATAGATTCTAGAAAGAATGACAACTAAGAGCAATGAGTACACTCACAAAACAGCTGAAGTGTCACATCAAGAAAACATACCTATATAATTTTGACTCCCTTAAACCCCACTTTTATTTAGTAAAACAGGGTATACATTATTTTTCATATTTCTTCTCAAAAACATAGATTGCGGGTACACGTAGGTTCTCACGAGTAACTACAATCTATGTTTTGAGCAGAAATATGAAAATTATCAGAATTTTTATAAAAAAAAATTATTTTTTGGTAGTAAATGTTTCAGTATATTTGAATAGGCTTGTTTTCGTGTTGGTACAGTCGCAAAAGCTATATTCCTTGTAAATCATGGCCGAAACACTACTAAATACATCAATAAATTCTTGAAAGAATGACAACTGAGAGCAATGAATACACTAACAAAACAGCTGAAGTGTCACATTTCTGTGCGCTTCTAATAAGGACCCACAAAACATGTTTCCGTGGAGAAATAAGAAGAAATATAGAATATAGCTAAATTTAGCGCCTTGTCTACAGAGTTCGAATAGATGTACACACGTCACACAGATATAGATAATTTGTACGCGATAAGAATCGTATAAGGCAAAAATGATGCTTCGAGCATATGGTAGATTCCAAGAAGGACCTAAGCCAATAATTATCGAACATAGTAACATGATCCTATCACATAACTGATACCTTGTAACAGGAGATTTCTCGCAATTATGCCTTAAACCTAATATTATCAGATCTCTGTTAGTTAGTGCTTTTATATCAGCCACAACGTGAGAAACTTTACCATCTGACTTGTCCGCCCAGAGATAATTAAGGTCTCGCATCTATGAAATCTGACCAGAGACTTCACTTAGGCATTTTGGTCAGACAATGATCAAAGGGAGAGCGACATCTCCGCATTGCATAGGCTCGCTTATGTAAAGTAAACGTTGTAAGCATACATTTTATATCACTCTTATCTAGAGCTTTGTAAGACATTGCTTGTTCATCATATAATTAAGAATATTTTATTTATAAGCAAATTAAAACAGCCTGTAAATAGTTGATAGAAATAAACACACACACACACACACACACACACACACACACACACACACACACACACACACACACACACACACATTAAAACCTGGTTCTACGCGTAACTCACCTTTGGTTGAAGTATTTAAACAATCCTTAAACGCGTTTGCCTACAGTAAACCCACTTTCTACTACTCCGGTGACCGAAATGGGCAAGTTTACCATACACAACTTCACACAAATTGTAGCCCTAGAATTATTACTTTTGCCACAAGAATATTATTGATAGCCCATTGTGCAGCTGTGAACTAATCGAAACGAAAATAATGTCACGTTATTTTCCACCTACGTACCTTACACACTTTTGTATGGGAACACTGCACTGAGTGACCAAGACAATGACCTCATATTCAAAGCCATTCAAAGATACATTATAAGAACCAATCGTTTTGGAAGTTCTAATTAGCATATATAAAAACACATGGTACATATATTTGTGTAACTTACATAACTAATGTCTGAAATATTCTTATAATTGTTTAAGGTTCCCCTGAAATTCATTTTATTTTCTTTCTTTGTCCTAGCTTGAACGTCATTATCCTTCTGTAGTGCACGTCTCTATTTTATACTCTATATACATTTTTAATCTTTTTTGTTATAAATGATCCATTTTTCATGGAACAGAGAATGTATGTGCGGTTGTGATTTCAGTAGAATATATTATAATTTGTTGGGAGTCGTATTCATATAAGTCGCAAGGCTTTCTTCGAATTATATATATATATATATGTATATATATAAAATGTATATATATATATATATATTGATGGTTACTATTATATGTAACTGATGATATACAAATAAAATGTATGTTCGTCTGTCATTACTGACAATGACCAATCCTAATCAAATGTGTGATGTTATAATTTGTATGTTCTAAGATGGCTGATGAGACCAATCTTAGCTCTAAACTGCCTGTTGCAGACAGAACAAGAGACCAGAACAAGGAAGAAAGCTCTGTTGGTGATGCCTTAGCTCTGGCTTTCCGCTGTGCACGTTTCTGCTCGGCTTCGCTGATTCGTTTTCCTTCGTATTCATCAGCTCCCCTTCTTATGAGGCCTCGCCACTTTGTTCGATCCTGTGCAATCTGTTCCCACGACTCTTTTGGTATGTTGAAGTCTTTAAGGGAGGCTTTGAGGGTGTCCTTGTATCGCTTCTTCTGACCACCATGGGAGCGTTTTCCAACTTGTAGTTCTCCAGAGAGGATTTTCTTTGGCAAACATTCATCAGGCATTCTGGTAACATGGCCTGTCCATCATAACTGTGACAATTTCAGAAGAGTATGTAAACTCTGCATCCCTGCCCTTTTTAGGACTTCTGTGTCTGGAATCCTGTCTTCCCACTTGATCTTTAGAAGTTTTCTAAGACAGCATGTATGGAAGTGGTTCAGTCTTTTGGTATGCCGTTGGTAAACTGTCCAAGTTCCGCATGCGTATAATAGTGTTGGCAGCACCACCGATCTATATACTTTCAGCTTTGTGTCAAGTCTGATTCCACTTCGGTCCCAAATACTTAGCCGGCCAAATGCTGCACTAGCTTTGGCAATCCTAGCATTGACTTCGTCATCAATGTGCACAACTCTAGACAATATGCTTCCAAGCTAGGTGAACTTGTCCACTACTTGCAGTCGTTGATCTTTCACTATGATGATAGGCTCTTTGTAAGGCTTTCCAGGTGCTGGCTGATATACGTTATAAATAAAATACGTTTAAACTAAAAGCTGATTAAAAAATCTGCAAAATTCCGCGTAATACAATAGATTTAGTGTAATCCCGTTGTCACTGTGTATTCTAAAGGAACATTTGGGTACGCATTATACTTGGTAACGTGATTGAGTCTTCGTTGAGTGTCATAAAGTACAACCGTCCAAAGTTGCAGTACGCATTATACTTGTTAACGTTATTGAGTCTTCGTTGAGTGTCATAAAGTACACCCGTCAAAAGTTGCAGCTCATATATCTTTTGTAGATCATAGGATATCAATTAGGCAAGAAAACGGAAACCCACTAAATGGTAGGTGTATTATAATAAACATAAGGGAAATCTTAGGCTATACAGCTTTAATGTCATCAAAACATCACGAAAACATGCCTACATAATTTTGACCCCCTTAAACCCCACTTTTATATAGTAAAACTGGGATTTACAGGGTATACATTATTTTTCTTATTTCTGTGCAAAACATAGATTGTGGGTACTCGTTAGAACCGCCTCGCCGAGGCGGTTCTAACGAGTACCCACAATCTATGTTTTGAGCAGAAATATGAAAAATATTGGAGTTTTTTTATGTGATAAGTTTAGGTTTTTTGGAGGTAAAATTTTCTATATATTTGAATAGGCGTGTTTTCGTAATGAAACCGAAACGCAAGGGAATAATGGATTGCGTAAATTTATATTCTACATTGTACACTGACACAGGGTTTTGGAATTATCAAAGTTTGTTACTTGTCAACGGGCAAGTAAAAGGTCAAGATCCTCTTGTCCAACCAAGATTTACTTAACTTGCCCGAAACCTGACATTATTTTCATATTTCTCGAATAAAACTTATATTATGGATATTCATTAGAAGCGCCTTGGTTAGGCGCTTCTCATGAGTACCCACAGCATATGTTTTCTTCATAATCTGGAAACTCTTCTTAGCTAGAGCTATGAAGTCCTTGTCCAAGAACAAGTATATGTAAACTGAAATTTCGTACAAGTCGAGCATGGTACTTCAGCAGCCCTCCACCTACATACCACTACTTGTATGGTTTACCGCGATGATGATGATGACATCGACCACACATTCTCGACCTAACCTAGCTGTATCCAGAAGCAAAACAGAGTTGATGGCTTCTATTCGCATGGCTCAATCATTCAAACATTAATTGTATATAAAGTTTAACCTGTATAACTTTACTTCAGTTCTAGGCTTATTAAATGGTACTGGCGGACCTTGTCAATAACTATTTTGATTTCGCACTTTTAAGCAAATGACAAGCCCAATGCTTGTTAAACCACAGAATTGTTCTTGATGCAGTTAAATTGATTCTTTCACTCCAATATAGGACACCAATTATCTGTTGAAATTGCAAAGTGCATTTCATTGTCTTAAGTTCCTTCTCACGGCTATAACTGAATAAATATGAGGCACTGTAAATGGTTTAAACCTAAGATTTATTACCTTGTAGCACGAATATTGTTTGAAATATTACCAATGCTGCTATCAGCCTCTCCAAATAGACACCAGATTTACGGCATATGCCGTAATATAGACAAATGTCAGTCTGCACATCCACACACTCTGATCAGGGTTTACATGTACGTTGTTCGCTGATTGAATTTTTAAAGTCTAAATTAACTGTTAGCGACTACAGCAGAATCAAATCAGACATCTCGGAGGCGCAAGCTGATCTGAGGTTATGCTTATCGCAGAAGTCGTAAGGTCGTTTTCTATTTGGAAATGTTCAAATATATCGATACAGGAAATCAACCAGGAAGAAACGAGAAACACAACTGTTCCGATCAAGACCGTAAACACACACACACACACACACACACACACACACACACGCACACACACACACACACACACCTGTGCTCTCTCTCTCTCTCTCTCTCTCTCTCTCTCTCTCTCTTCTGTCTGATGCTCGGAGAGCACTCTCAAGACAGTGTGATCGCAGGTCAATCTGAGATTTGGCTGACGGTTGAGGTTGAGCATAATAAATTTCATCTTTACACGGCGTTGCATTCAATTATAACGTACGAAATGGGAATTGAGTTTTTTTTTTTTTCGAAATGAGATTAGTTGCTACATTTGGAAACGATTTTAGATACCGGTAGCCTTTTCATAAATACAGACCTCCGAGGCATACGGATTTAAACACGTTACAATGAAATAGACATTTGATCTTTGTTATATTATTAACACTCTTTGTCATACATGAAATCAGATGCATATACACTCGATGCAATTGGTGAAAAGTCTAAACAGACATTAAAATAGATAAATGAATGAATAACAATAAAGAAAGAACAAAATCTAATGATACTTGGTGCATGTACCTAAAGTCTTTTCAAAGGAATAATTTAAAACGTCTATATATCTGGGTTTTGTTGTTAGGGGAGTTTGCCAATTTGCATTGTGAAGCGTGTGAACAATAAATTCATTGCTGTACCGTGAGTGTATGACGTTACGCACTTTAAACGTCGGGGTTATACCTACATGAGCAGGCTCTATGCGTGGTTCCACTATTCCGTTATCACTTAGCTGAAGCCTTGCATTATTGGTGTAATAAGATATACTGTGTTATTCCATTGCATGCTTTTGTCCTTTTAAGTTTCTCAGTTAAAATGTTTATTTCTTCCATTATGAAAAGAGTCTACAAATGAAAGGAATATTTGTATAAATTCTCTCTCAGAAAATCACAAAATCATCTGTGTTTTTACCTGTTCTCCCCTAATAACCTCTGATGTAAGAACAACGAATAAACGTCGGGAAAACGAAAATAAAAGGACAGAACAACGAAATCTGTGTTTTTGGCCTGCATGAAACTACAAACATGTAAGCGGTTATTATTAACTTCTTTTTACCACTAATATAGGGTTATTGCACTGATATTGGTGAAAATGTCCCGAGTTGGGATAACGAAGGACGCGAGCTTGCGAGTGTCCGTAGATATCCTAACGAGGGACAATATTCACCAATATCAGTGCAATAACTCTTTTATTATATAGCTATAAATATTGTTCTCTTAATTTACTTTACATTCTGTATTTTTGGTTAATTTGACGCTACGAATAGCCCTTTCTGTAATAGTGCAAAACTGATATCAAAAAGGACAAAGCATAAATGACCATGCCCATACTGCTCGAACGCAAATAGGCTTCGGAATACCTGAATAAAAGGTTGTCATTTGTAACAAGAAGAACATTTATTCAGTATCTTCATTTATGTTTTGTTCATCTTTAATTAAAGCTCGGACACAATTCTTGACGAGTAACGATTTCATTGGAGGTGGTTGCCAAACCGCCACCAGATTAAACATACCACCTTTCGACAAACAGTTTCCGCCGGCCTCGGTGGCTCAGTTGGATGCGCCGTCCGACTGGAGACCAGGAGGTCGCGGGTTCAATACCCGCCGAGGTCGGAAATATTCTTTCGTGGAGATTGATCATGAAATATTTTCTACGGTCAATCTCTCCCTTCCGCTGATTCAAGAAGGGCAGTTGTCAGTTTCTGGCGAAAGAATGTGCACAATACTAGGACTAGAGGACTAAGCCTGCCCAGTAAACGTGTGATTAGGTAAACTGACCGCGCTCGACATGACCCCATTGGGTTGACTGGGCCGTAAAACCCCAACACAAAGAAACAAACAAACAGTTTCTTGTCATTAACAACGTAATAACTACCCGACAAATAGTTCTTTGCTAGCGCCGATAACGCGAAATTCTGTACTCAAACATAGTAGCCGTTAGCCTTATATACTCTGTTGTATGAATAAATAAACAACACCCCCGCAAAAACAAAATCACACTTTTGAATAAATGATATTACAAATGTCACTCATATTGAGATCGGTTACCAAAAAGGACTTTATAAAGTGACATTACAATTTAAACGACTTTTGAAATTGAAAAGAAGATTTAACACCGAAAAAGGAATACCCAGTACCGAAAATGGTTGCATTAATAAGAAATATTGAATAACTGTGAAAGTACTGACATGAATAAAATGTATCTCTAATTTGGTCCAAATAAAAATGTAGAGCTGTTTTCGGTACCCGATAATCCCATTTCGGGCTGCTCTACTATTAACAATGTCTTTTTACCATAGTTTGATTGTCATTTTGAATTCCTTCTGCTCTTAGATTACATTTTACAAATCAATGTATATACTGTTAAAGTTTTTTTTTTTTTTTTTTCTTTTAAATTTCAGCGTAAATCAAAACCGGTTGCAGAGAACTATTTCAGGCAGCATCAGCAGAACCAGTACTTTTAACATGTACATTGTACTTTGCCTTTGATGACTTTGTTTTTTCTTACAGCACGGCAACCGCTTTTTTTCCTTTTGAAGACCAAAAGTCGTATTTCTTTGTGCTTCATTTATGTATTTCTGTAAGTTGGTCAAATGTGTGGCAGGGTATTCTTATTTTAAAAGTAATGTAGGAGGAACGAAAACTGAAATTGGTAACAACAACAAAACGAAACCAAAAACAAAAACAACAACAACCAAAAAGATATTGCTTTACTACTACTACTGTTACTACTACTACTACTACTACTACTACTAATAATAATAATAATTATAATAATACATTAATCTGTAAAACTGTTATAATTATTCTTCATGTAAAGAAACTATTGTAAAAAAATGAATATTAATTAAGACAGCAATTTCGCATTACGAAAAAAAAGCCTATTCAAATATATTGTAAATTTCATCACCAAAAACTGGAAGTTTTCAGATAAAAAATCTGATATTTTTTTCATATTTCTGCCCAAAATATAGATTGTGGGTACCCGTTAGAACCACCTCGGTGAGGCGGTTCTAACGAGTATCCATAATCTATGTTTTAAGCAGAAATAAGAAAAATAATGCATACCCCTGTAAACCCCAGTTTTACTATATAAAAGTGGAGTTTAAGGGGGTCAAAATTATATAGGTATGTTTTCGTGATGGAGTTAAAAGTTCGATTAGTAACGGAGCTAACCGTATAAACTTTTTGAAACACTAAACCAAAAGTAACAAAAATAATTACAAATTTATAGGAAATCATCTAGTGGGGTAATTTGCATTAAATTACAGTACAGACTATTAAAATGTGCAAAATTAAACCCTCATCACTGAACCTCAGTATTGTACTGACGTAACAATTGGGAAGTATTTTCATCTGTATAGAGTAGTGAAGAAATCAACAGTTTCTTAAAGTTTAACCCTCTGGGTAAAATATTTAGCAGACAGCAAATTGAATTATATTTCACTTAAAACGGGATTTGATATATTATGCAAATTATCTCCACTGAATGGAAATAATTTGCATGAATCGTCAAATCCTGTTTTCTGGATAAAAAAAAAATACCCCCCAAAAAAACAAACAACAACATAACACACACTCACTAATGTTTGGTCTGAGTATTTAGCCCAGAGAATGGTAAAGTTCAGTGACCTAACCATTAGCAGTAATTTTGTAATACTGCGACAGAGTTCATTATTCATTTACGAATAGCCCCTATTTTGGAAATTTAAAATACTTTTTTTTTTTTATCTAATTTGCAATGAAACGAAATTCATTTTGCACATAACGATTTTATCAGTATTAGCATATTAGGAAGTAACATGTGATTTTAAAACACTACATTAAGCTGCGAAATCCATTAACATTTCAAAATGCAAATTGCAAACAGTTCTCTTGCTTCTGGAGCTGCATACAACATGAATAAAAAAAAAGTCAAAACATATTTCTTGGACGATTCATTACGAAAACATGCCTATTTAAATATGTCGAAAATTTCACCTCCAAAAATGAAAATTTTCAGATAAAATCTCTGATATTTTTCACATTTCTGCTCAAAACATAGCTTGTGGGTACACGTTAGAACCGCCTCGCCGAGGCGGTTCTAACGAGAACCACAAGCTTAGTTTTTGAGTATAAATAAGAAAAAAATGTATACCACTGTAAACCCCAGTTTTACTATATAAAAATGGGGTTTAAGGGGGTCAATATTATATAGGCATGTTATCATGATGTGACCCAGTCTCTATGTTTGATAGGAGTATACTGTATAACTGTTCTATCATATTTAGCCTAAGTATTCGGAAAAACGGTCCTGAGCAAGCATTGTAGGTATAAATGTTCACTATAGATTTGTCGTCACTTTCGCCCTGGGAGACATTTTATGACTTCCGGTTTGCTTTCTTGCACACCAATCCCACTTCTGAAAAGATGTCTACTCTAAAAGGAACCTTTTCAGAAGAGAGCAAAAAACAATTTTGATAGAGTTATCTCCCCTGAATGTATATCAATTCCCTTTAAATAAAAAAGTACAACATAATTAATACGCTGCTAACATACATGAAGTACTAAGGTTTCCTGTATTGTTTCCAAGGCAAAATCAGATTAAAGGACAATATTTTACACTGTAACTTGGGATATCGTACGATATATAAAGGAGAATTAATACACTATAGGGGAGGCAACTCTGTCAAAGTTGTTAACCTTCCTTATGAAAAGGGGTCTACTGTAAAAGGGAAGAGGGAGCAAATTCTTTCCTTTTAGAGTAGACCCATTTTTAGAAGGGCTTGTTGTGCGGGATAGAGAACAGAAAGTTATAAAAGTCGTCTCCCTTCTAACAAATGGCTGAAAATCACCAAGTATATTAAGTCCACTTAAGCAGTTTTAGTTCTACCTATTAACGCGTTTTTCTCATGTGCTGACAATATTTCGGAGTAAAAGACACACTTATGAATTTTTAACTATGTATTTCGTAATACTCCCGAGCTTAATGGAAAAATGCTATAAACGTTAATTAAACGGACGACGAACGTTAATTAAACGGACGACGTATATAACCATTCTATATAAGGTTACACAATAAATGTCCTAAGTACTAATGGGGTCAACAGATGACAGGATTCTCCATTAGCCGGAGCAGTAATACAGTTATGATGCCAGGTCTAAAAAAAGGTTTACTTCAGGTCAGTATTTTTTAGGGATTTTGGTTTACAGAAACAAGGCCTGTTTTAATATTTTGCGCGAGTAAAACTGGTTTAAGCCCTAACCCCCTCACCCCCACCCATCAGTTGTGTTTCTACTGGCCGTTCTAAGACGGCTCGTCTGTCGCAGTTCTTTGTCTGTGCGTCGATGGTTTCATACGATGTGGCGTTTGTTTTGTCCTTATTTGTTCATCATCTCTCCTACTTTCTTGGGAAGCCTGTGCTTCATAAGTTTGGCATTTCCGAAGCATCTTTACTTTTATTTTTTTATATATATATATTCACAGACTGAATTAATGTCGTAACTTTAACCTATCTACTTCTGTTTTCTTCAAATACATGTAAATCTGAAACATTTTTAACCTTACTATCTGGTATAAGGAGAACAGGGCATATACTAAGGGAATTCTTGGTTTCAGAGACTTTCACAAATTGCCTTTATATTGAATCCTGGTACTTGGGTGTCAGGACGGCCAACTGTATAACTTACTGCCATTTATATAGTGGATTAAGCATAAACTCCTATTTTACTTATCATTTAAAATGCATTTTATGTTCCTAAAGGAGAAAAAAAATGACAAACTGGTATAACAATATGGTATAATATGAAATTTTAAGTTCGACAAAACTGCTCGAAAGTCCTAAGACTTTTCTGACTGTTAATGTAATCGACGAATTAATGTAAATAATGCCGTTGTCTTTGTTTAGTTCTTAACCTTCTGGATCATTTTGACAGTTGCTGATAATAAGGAAGCTAATTGCGAAAATTATCATTCGGCTGGTACAGTTATATCAGTTCTAAAGATATTTCATGGTATTTCGCAGTAAGATACAGTTAACCGACACTCGATACAACGACGAAATTCGTTATAATGACAATTCAAATATCAGGAAACGTTCGCTCAGGAGGTGGCAGTTAATTAGAAATTATGCAAGAATATTGCATTAAAACTTCAAGCAACATACGTTTTGGATATTTGTTAGAATCGCCTCAGTGATGCGATTCTAACAAATATCCAAAACGTATGTTCTATGAGGAAATAAGAATAAAATAAGGTCTTTCTTGCATATCATTCTGTCCAGGATTCTTTACAGCAGCGAATTCATTTTAATGGCAGCATCTTTGGGAACAAATGCTGTCGTTGTAACGAGGGTTCAATGTACAAAATTGAGCCGGGACACAGCATACTTAACAAAACTGCATGTGCGCCCATCGAAGTCTCAATACAGCCTGTGCATCCTCGCAGTTTGATCACAATCTTCGCAGAGCACTCTGTTGGTAGACAAGAATCCAAAGTGTCTTCAAGTGGACAGCGAAGACGGATCAGACTGATCTGAGTTACGTTACATAAGTACAATTTTCTCATTTAAACCTACTAAAGCATGTTTCTAAACCGCTAAATCATTTCAGAAACTATTTATATATATTAACCATTGTCTTGCTGAACCTTGATATATCCTGCCTTTTTAAACAGTGTAGATCCAGATCAGTTAGCTTTTGAAGATGCAAACTGATCTGTATCTGTACTGTTTGTCATTCAGAATGTGAATTTATATCAACTACCTGTATCAAGTAATCTGATTGGCTGAAAATTTGAAGTGGACGTTGCATCTTAATTTATTCAGCATGGCAAGGGTTAAGTGGTAAATGTGCATGATTAAGTTGTGTCTTGAATGAATGAAAATTGTCGGTGAAATTAAAAGACTTTCAACATGTCGCCAGATCTGCTTTTCTATCAAACCACAACTGCACGGACGATGCGAATAAGGGTTCCGAGGATGCAATTTCTTACGACAAATAAGGGTTTATCTTCATATTACGAAAACACGCCTATTCAAATATATAGAAAATTTTATCTCCAAAAACTGAAAATTTTCAGATAAAAAAACTCAGATATTTTTCATATTTCTGCACAAAACATAGATTGTTGGTATTTGTTAGAACCGCCTCGGCGAGGCGGTTCTAACGAGTACCCACAATCTATGTTTTGAGCAGAAATAAGAAAAATAATGTATACCCTTGTAAACCCCAGTTTTACTATATAAAAGTGGGGTTTAAGGGGGTCAAAATTATATAGGTATGTTTTCGTGATGATGTAATGATGCCATCGTGTTCATCAAGAACGAACTCACGGCTGCTTATTTCCACATGCGAAACACGATGTTGTGAAAATAAAATCGTAAGGAGATCTTCCGGAGGTGGTTGCGGCGAGTCAGTTTAGGAAACATAGAAGGTGGGTGTCAGTTAAAATAAGTCTGACATTTTGGCACGATCGCCGATATCCTAAATTGGGCGATGTAAGTCAACCCCTTATTTAGTCCCCCATATAATCAAACCGGAATTGTAGTCCTTCAAGCGAATATGGAAGAAAAAATACTTTTTTCTCCCGATTCACATTACGAAAACAAGCATATTCAAATATACTGAAAATTGTACCAAAAAAAAATGAAAATTTTCAGATAAATATTCAGATTTTTTCTTATTTCTGCTCAAAACATAGATTGTGGGTACTCGTTAGAACCGCCTCGGCGAGGCGGTTCTAACGAGTACCCACAATCTATGTTTTGAGCAGAAATAAGAAAAATAATGTATACCCCTGTAAACCCCAGTTTTACTGTATAAAAGTGGGGTTTAAGGGAGTCAAAATTATATAGGTATGTTTTCGTGATGATGGGCGGTCAGATTTCGCCGTTTTAGTGACCGACAGGCATATTAAACTCCAGTTCTTGGAGAGATTACAAATCTCTGGTTAAATACATAACCGTTTCAGTTAACATGTAACTGTGTAGTTAAAGAAAAAAATATATCGCTTTTTTACCGGAGAGCGGTGGCGAGTAAACGGATAGGTCGTGATTAAGACCATGGTTCATCAACAAAAAAGAAAGAAAAAAAGGTAATAATGGAACTAGGATTGAAAAATAGGCTTCAGGAATACCATCACGAAAACATGCCTATATAATTTTGACCCCCTTAAACCCCACTTTTATATAGAAAAACTGGGGTATACAGGGGTATACATTATTTTTCTTATTTTTGCTCAAAACATAGATTGTGGGTACTCGTTAGAACCGCCTCGGCGAGGCGGTTCTAACGAGTACCCACAATCTATGTTTTGAGCAAAACTATGAAAAATATAGGCGTTTTTATCTGAAAAGTTTCAGTTTTTGGAGGTGAAATTTTCTATATATTTGTATAGGCGTGTTTTCGTAATGATTTGCTGTAACTGGGTGAGAAATCATACGCAAAATGCGACCGGTAGTATGAAATACGATGCTGAAAAATCATAGTTTTCTTAATCCCTTTCCTCGCCAACACTCTCTGTACGCACGACCCGTCAATATAATGCCTAGATTCTGTACAATGGCAAAATAATGCGACATATTTTCTTTTGAACTCGAAGTTACATGTTAAACCGTCACTGTCACGGTGATGTAATTAACCAGGGGTTTGTAATCTCTCCAGGTATTGGAGTTTTACATGCCTGTCTGTCACCAAAACGGCAAACTCTGACCGCCCTTGCATCGGAATAAAAATGATTTTTGTTCCGTGTTCGCTTAAAGGACTATAATTCCGGTCTGATCATATGGGAGACTAAATAAGAGTTGAATTATATCGCCCGATTTTTGGTACAGGCGATCGTGCCAAAATGTCAGCCTTATTTCAACTGACACCTACCTTCAACGCTATCTAAACTGACTTTCCGCAACCACCTCCGGAAGGTCTGCTTACGATATTCTTTTCACAACACAGTGTTGCGCGTGTGGAGATAAGCAGCCGTGTAACTGCTACTGCAAAATAAATAAATAAATAAAAAAAATAAACAATGCATTTCCTGTTCTGTCTCTAAAATATTGGAACTTTAGTTTAGATCATCAGTTGTGATATTTACTTTCTTCACAGATAATTCGACTTGACATTTCATTTAAACTGTCTCCATTTGAGAAAGTTTCGACGAAATATCAGTCTTATTTTCTGTGTGCAGTAAGAAAAGATATTTTAATATTGGGCGGTTTAATAAAGGAAAACTGTTCTATACATTGTGTCAGAGGGCATATGCGCAACCATGAAAAGGAATGCTTCATTTATGCATAATGAATAAAATAGAATAGTTTTTTTTTTTTAATTTTCCAATGAAGGACCCTCGCGGGCATTAAACAAATACATGCAATATTACACCCCAATTTAACCACAATGACTTTATATTGTGAAAAGGGGAAACGATGGGGGAGAAATTATAATGAAGTTCACTTGAAAGAATGTTCCATGCACTTTAGCTGTCACATATAATATACCGACGATTTTTTCCTCATAAAATGGCGCGGAATTTATTTATGAATGAATACTACTAAGTTGTTTGACTAAAAATAATTCCAACTCAGAAGGCTTACACTTAGATATTTAGCGCGATTTGATTGGTAGAGGAAAAATTAGAGCAGCATTTACACGTCGATTAATCCCCTGAGAAGGATTTTTTTAAACTATTTTTGTGTACTTATTTGAAATAAGCTGTTGAACTCAAGTTTTCAACGTAAACATGGCCGAGTTGAAATTATAGGAAATGAATTTACTTTTTTTTCTGGATTTTATCGATGTGTAAAACGCAAAAGAATCGCCCACAAACTTAACAAAAATAATGAGTGAATTTTATACATCGATCAAATCTATAAAAAATCAAATTCATTCCTTTAATAAAAGTAACATTTCAAACAACAAAAAAAAAAAAAAAAAAAAAAAAAAATGCAGATAAGCAGATCACACTTGAACGCAGACAAATAGTGTGGTGATAGACAAGCTGAGTAAAAATTTGTTTTCACCGAATTGCCTTTATCTCTTGTCTATGGTTGGCTGGGCCAGACACGCTTGATTAATTACTTAGAACGATGTTACTTTATCAGAAAGTAAAACATTAATCGGGCATCTATTGTTACCAGTAAGGATTCCCCCTCCTGTAGTTCCTAAACTTATTTGGAAATCACCGGGAATGCCGAGCATTTGTATAGCCAATGTGTAAGCACAATATTTTTTTATTTGCTATGAAGAATCGAAGAAAAGTTATTTTTCTCCTAAAATTGAGTGTAAAAATACTGAATGTACATAACATTGTTTTTTTTTTTTTTTTATTCGAATGTGTTTTATAAATAAATGCCTATTCTGGCAGATTAGAAAACTCAAATAAAATAAACCGCTTCGATCAGTACACGGTCTGCTGTCCTCAGAAATTTGCTTTGCATATCAGTTACTGATTTTCTCTTACGTAATATAGCTATGTATATTATTTCGCTTGTTTGTCTTATTTCAGCATGGGAACAATACTGCGTCGGTTGATCATTGCACTAAGCGTTGTACTAGAGAGTAAATGGTTTCGAAAATATTAACTCTTTCATTGCCACGGGCGATAATAATAGCCTTTAGCAAACAGCGTAGAACCAGATGAGACGGCTCATAACGAGCCGTCTCATCAGGATCTACGCTGTTTGACATTCAGTCTTTCAACTTTATATATAAACTTCTTTCCAATGTATGGTTTGTAATAAAAAATAAAAAATTCAGACGACAAATGTAGTCTGAAATTTGGCGCCGAAAGAGTTAAGTTTAAAATTTATTTCTCTGTCGTTTTCCCTCCGGTATTTTCAAAAGTGATATTAATAACACCATCATCCAGTAAGGCTTAATGTCCAGACAAGTCATTAAGTTTGAAATAGACGCAATGTCGTTTTTGCATACATCAAAGCGAGCAAATCCTCTTTGGAATTTAAATTAATTCTAGACATAAGGTTAGCAACAGTATAACGTTTTATATCAATGCGATATGTGTCTTTGTGTCATTGATAGATTGTGCTCTGTGGTTGATGAGCTTCTTAGACCTATTCTTTACTACAGTAAAATGAACTACTCGAACACCGATGGCTAGTTTACCTTAGCTGATTCGGACTTGTTTATGAGTCCCTAGGAAATTCTTTCGATAGCTGAAAAAAAAAAAAATGGTATATTTGAGAGAAATTTTCTTATTTAGAAATGTATGATGTGTGCACTCATTAGAACCACCTCATCGAGGCGACTTTAATGAGCACATTTAACATACCATTTTTGATAGAAGATCGGAAAGACATTCTTAAATTATTCCTACGGACCTTCTACAGTGATTTACCCTCAATGGCTCGAAGTACCCGTGTCTAGAACAAACTTCCGTGGTCCCAAAGATGTTCGAGTCATTGAAATATTACCGCATTTTCTGTACATCCTAAGGGAACTGGATACACTTGGTAGATATTCCGTCACTTTATACAAAACGTAACGAAAACGTGCCTATTCAATTATACTGAAAATTTTATCACCAAAAAATGAAAATTTTCAGATAAAAAATTCTTATATTTTTCATATTTCTGCTCAAAGCATAGATTGTGGGTACTCGTAAGAACCGCCTCTACTACGAGGCGGTTCTAACGGGTACCCAAAATCTATGTTTTAAGCTCAAAGCATAGATTGTGGGTACTCGTGAGAACCATCTCTACGAGACGGTTCTCACGAGTACCCACAATCTATGTTTTTGAGCAGAAACAAGAAAAATAATATTTACCCCTGTAAACCCCAGTTTTACTATATAAAAGTGGGGTTTAAGGGGGTCAAAATTATATAGGCATGTTTTCGTGATGAGGATAACCTTTGTTACTTCCTGGTTGTGACTTGGCGGACCAAACGCCATCCGAAATGAGGTCTGCTCTATAACGGAAGAAGCTGCTACCACCGGCAGCAAAGTCTTTCCTTGTAAAGTAGGCACCATTTTAGAAGGGGACCAAACAATTCTGAAAGCGTTGCCTCCTACAAAATGTATAAGTTTTCCTTTAAATATCCAGTACATGCTGAAGCAATGAGTAGGTACATGTAAATGAAAGACAAAAAAGCACATTTAATTGACTTCAATTGTGTATGGCAAACAAAAAAAAAAAAAAAAATAAAAAAATAAAAAAAAAAAAAAAATAAATAAATAAATAAATTAAATAAAAAAAAATAAAGTTTTCTAATTTGTCAGTCCTCCTACTTGGAGTATATGTTAGTTGTTGTATGGTTTGATTGTAAAGCATATTTTGAAGGATGTATGCAGATAAAAATATCTGCTAGAAATATTGAAAAGCTAATAAAAAAAAAAATAAATAATAAAAGAAATAAATAAAAAAAAAAAAAAAAAAAAAAAATAAATAAATAAAAATGAAAAAAAAAAAAAAAAAAAAAAAAAAAAGAAAACTGCATAATTCTGAATAATGGAAAAAGGAGTTGTTAAAACTGCAAACTTCTGATAATCCGCCTAATAGTAGTTACCACTGTATATCCTTGTTTTCACTATATGAGCAGGAGCACAGCATTTCCTACGAGAATTCATGTGCGCACAGTGAAGACTCAGCTCAGCCTGCGCATTCGCGCAGTCTGATCAGAGTCTCCACATGACATTATGTGGGTAACCAAGGATCCTAAGCTTCTTCAAGCGGACAATGGAGACTCTTATCAGCCTGCATCTTCGCTCGTCGTTGATGCTAATTTGTAGGAAATATTACGATGGACAATCCGGTACATATAGGCCGCGCAATGAGAAAAAAATGTCTTTGGGAATATCCGGGCAGTGAATGCCCAGATCAGCCTGCGCATCCTCACAGTCTGATCAGGACCTTCACTGTCCGCTTATAGAATTATCAAGTACTGTAGAATATATATAGGATATTTACTCTTTTTGTGGTGAATACTATAAATATTTTCCTCGAGTGTAATGAAAACATCAGGATTTTCACGAGTGCAAAGCACGAGTGAAAATTTGAATACTTTCATTACACGAGATGAAAATATTTATGGTATTCACTAAAGATGAGTATATTTTCTTTTTATTTTATTCTTTACACGCCAATGCTCGCTTCTGACGTCAAACTAAACAAGAACGTCATGGCGTCGATGTTCAGTCCTTTAAACATGTGAAGCGCTGGAGAGACAAAAAAAGAAAAAAAAATCCGAAAATCAAAGTTATCTTGGTACCAAAATGTTTCTTACATTCTGATTAAGAAAATGAAGACCAAAACTTGATAGTTTTGTTCAGAAACTGAGGAGAATATAGAGCAGTTCAAAAAACCGAAGTGGGATCGGCATCAGCTAGGAAAACAATGACGATAACACGTAGTAATCCGAAACGAAGAGTGAAAATAACACGACCATGTTATTTTTCATATGTGAAAATATCATATCATTTCACATGTAAAAAATATCATGTTTACTTATTTCTGATATACAGTGATTTCACTGCTTGCAATAAAATATAAACAAAGTACTTTAAGATTCATCAAATATTGTAGAATATAATGGAGTACAGTAAAGATAATGATCAGACTATATATCTCCTCTGGCTGATCTGGATCTTTACTGTTTGCATTAACTTTGAAGACACATTTTCTCATGTCCCGGTTCATATTACGTAAACATGTTAACGTAATAAGAAGGACTGTATGCATGGCACAAGCGTCTTGACATCTAGTAATAGTATAAATCTACTATCTGTGAATCTTTCTGACTATAAATGATTATATTGACTGCGTATTATATTGTATTTCCTATCAAGAGACGACTTAAGTTCGACGGTGCCAAGAGAAGAATTATTTCCTGTATTATACAGACGCAAACGAGCCTTGTCAGATTGCGCAGATGACATCCAAAGCGTAGCGTAGCATGGATAAGACCATTGAAAAAAAATGATATTATAGAATCTTTGTAATGGCACTGACCTTGTTGCAAGGCTGCATTAACTTAATTGCCTCATTGGCATATGCGTCCGGCGAGTACAGACTTCTTTCTGGTCATCTAGCAGTCTGGTCAGATTTTTGCAGGGCTTTTGTTTGCTACTTTTAGGAAAGGTTCCTAGGCTACTTCAGGCTGACAGACAAAAATCCCTGATCAGACAGAGATTGACAGGATGATCTAATTCTTGCTTAATGCACATGTCACAAGGGATATTTTCTCGTTTGAGGCTTATACACTTAAAGCGGCCTTGTCCATTTTGCTTGACGCAGGCATTCTGTAGTAAATTGCCTCGACTAAGCTTTGCAGATGATGTCTGATTCTCATTTCCTGTTTTGCGATGTCATAATTATCGAATGATGGATAAAGATGTCGTCGTGCATTTAAATAGATTAGCTTTTACCACATGTCATCAACACAAGGATTTTTGCTCTTACGTATTGCACCACTGCACAACAAAACTATCTTCGCATGGCCTTACCAGGATAGTTGAATGAGTATGTGCATGGCCATCCAATAATTAGCTTCTGCAATATTCTAGAAAAAGCCACAATTAGAAAGCATAACCTTCCCGAGACACCGGAATAAGACGTATTCTTGCATAAAAAGTAGTGCCGCACGTTATTAACAGCCGTGCATTGACCGGCAAAAAGCCGTGTATTAACAAGGCAATTCACGCACTGTTAATGCTCGGCTACGCAACGCTCAATATGCCTGTACCGGGGCCATAGAATTGCTGCCGTCACGAGATGTGTACTGCCCGGCCCTAGACGAGCATAGTCCGTGAAAATCGTGTTCGCGAGACATCGGTGGAAAGGCGAAACAAAATAGTGCAAGCTATAACATGAAATGTAGCAAATGTTTTCAGTTTTTATGCAATAATAGCGATCGAACATGGTTTTTCATTGCATTAACAGTCGCCAGTTCCCAAGGGAGGTGTTGAAAACCGCGGCCTCCGGCCTCGGTTTTCAACACCTCCCTCGGGACCCGGCGAATATTAATGCATAAAAAGGTAAGAGAAAAGTCCAGGGAGTGCCACAATCACAAACCATAGCCCTTCCCAGACCCCAAGAGGAAAAGGAAACCGACAAATCCAAACAAGCACAAATCAAACAAACGTACGAAAAGCACTAAGATTAGCTCTCTCTTCCCCAAGCGAGGTAATCGCAATACTAAAAGGACTGAAAAACACAAGAACAAAATGACACACGGAAAGACATACAACAAATCGCCTCGTAGAATAAACCACACAGCAACAAAGAGTAAGACTAACACCGGGACCACCGCCTCAGAACGGTCAGTAGAGTAAACCACCGGGTGGGGGGGGGGGGGGTTAAAGCACTTTTACAGCTAGCTAACTTCACCCTGGGTCCCGATGCTACTCAGAATACAAAAACACATAAAAATTCGGTTCGCATAAAATATGAAAAACCATGTTTGATTTTGATCCCTATATTCTTGCACACCAGTTAAGGAAAAAATGGATTTAACCCTGGGATAGAAATTTATATCCTGCCCTGGTTATCCTACCCAGGGTAAGATAAAAATTGAGAATTTTCACGTGTTTGATATGCACTGGTTGTAATGGACGTAGACACGCCATCGTTAAGGCTTTCGTCTCTAAACGTAACGACGTCATTAAACGCAACAGTAATGTCATCACAATAGGGCGGACGCCAGCAATCGAATTGATTGCATTATTAAAAATAACTCTACGCTCAGAAATAAAAGGTGTACAAGGAGAAGAATCTATCATGTGTATGAGGGGTAGATAGAAAATTCCGTCCCGAAAATCACTGTCCGGAATCACTCGGCATGCCTCGTGATACCAGACAGTGATCCTCGGGTCGGATTTTTCTATCTACCCCTCACACTTTGATAGATCCTTATAATAATGGCCAAAGACAAGGCACAATGGCACAGTTGCAATGACTGACACACAAACAAAGAAGCACTGCAACGGCATAGACGCCTAGGAACGCTCGGCATAAACAACTACTGGGTTGGGGTGGTCTTAAACTAGAACTACTCGATTGTAGCAGCGCCTTTAATTCTGATGCAGCTCCAAATTACACACTCGCGCACGGTCAACGCAGGGTCTTTTATCACAGTTGTGAAATGCCACAGGCAGGAAAATCACACAATCACTAAACTGTACCAAAACAAAAAATGTAAGACAAAAGTCCAGGAAGTCCCACTTTCACAAACCAAAGCCCTTCCCAGACACCAAGAGGAAGAGGAAACAGACAAAAGGCAAAACCAAACAAGCGCAAATTGAACAAACGTACGTAAAGCACTAAAATTAGCTCTCTCTTCCCCAAGCGAGGTAATCGCAATGCTAAAAGGACTAAAACACAAAAACAAACTAACACAAGGTAAGACTTAAAATAATGGACTGAATGGCGACCAAAAGCTAGAGCTAAACAAAACCCTAAAAGAGATTAATCGAAAGCACAGATTGAATAGATAGGTAACTGAAAGCAAATTGGGCAACGGTTGAAGGGGGTGTCCACAATGCTAGCTAAGATACAAGAAAACAAGCCAAAAGTAAACAAAAACAACAGTGGGCAGCAATAGCTGGCTATCAGAGTTTGAAAAAAAAAACAATGCTAAAATTACAAATGCGATAGTGTATCTGCCTGAGAAAGTTGACCATTTGCAGTTTCATCATATATTTGTAATTTTGAGCTGCATCATATTTAAAGGGCGAGGTTTCGCGCGCAAAATCGGTTAAAGCCTCCCGACAGTAGTTTTCCTACTGACCGTTTCAAGGTGATTTCTCTGTTGTAGTTCGTCTTTGTTTGTGCGTCGGTATTTTTATATGAGGCGATTGTGTTGTCATTATTTGTTCCTCACTTCCCCTTCTTTTGGTGCCTACGAAAGGCTGTGCTTCGTGATTGTGGCATTTCCTGGGTATCTTTACTCATATGTTTGCAACGGACAGCAGTATGAATTATTGGACTTGAAAAATAGAAGGGAAGGCAATGATCAGGAATCGATACAATTATCCCACACCTCCCATCAGAGACATCAAATGGAAAGAAACACAAACACGAAATAACTAGGCTCTAATAGAAACATCACTAGCAGAAAGCCAAACAGACAGTTACTTTGCCACAAAGTGGCCAAATGGCTATCCAAAATAAAAAGATGTAAGCGACACACATATTCAAAGACGAAATTTAACAAAAATAAACCATGACAGAAAAACCGCCTTGGAACGGTCAGTGAAAAGTATTTCACTGGGGGGCTTAAATCGATTTTACGTGGCCACAATCCTCGCCCTTACTTCTGCCGCGGTTTAGACACATAATTTGTTCAATCCGCATGATGGCGTCCTAACTCATCAGTGCTACATCTCCGAGAACACAAAAAATCAACTAATTACAGAGATGAAACAACGATGAGGACTCGACAGCACGAAACAACTGAAATGCTGGAGAAAAAGAAAACCAACGGTTAGACTCCGGTGAGCCCGACCAAAGATAGAAGTCCACTTTTTCGCTGTATCAGGTGCAAAGAACATAAAAAAATGTTATGTATTAAATGAGGTCTGTTAGTGTCAAGGCGTCTTCAGCTATGCTAATAAGATTCTGCACAATTCAATCATTAGATTCTTGTGAAAAGCGAATGCTCTACAGACAGGAAGGCTCTGTGAACAAGCACACAGATCTTGATGATCGCCGTTTGCGTATTGCCTTACGTTTACCTTGATATTTCGGGCACCTTTTAACGTACATGTCCTATAGTTTGCACTAATCCATTAAAGTACCCTTTGATGTGTTTCAAAAACTGCTGGAGTAGTGGCAAACAATGTCGAATCAGATCAGACTCAGGTTTCGGCTCCTGGTCTGATTCGTTCTTATATGTCCACATACACAAGACAAGGCAAATACGGTGAATATCCTGCGAGACTATCTATATAGCAACAAATTATTCTAATCATTGATTTGTAAAAGAAAAAAAATTGTCGAATATTTCATTTTTCCTCATAGTACAAATGGCTGAAAAATCTGCAAACATTGATAGGGTAGATAGTTTGCAGGTTTTTATAAAGTTCCACTTGTTCAAATTCTCTGAAATTTTAATATTATTATTAAGGAGTATCAATTATTTAAAATCAATGAAGAAATGCAAAAACTATTTCTTAATAAAACAAGATAACCTTTGGAAACAAAGAACACACTACAGATTAGAAAATGGGAGTCTCTCTTTTATTGCGACTCTTCATAAGCAGTAATGAAGTTTACAACACTGCTCACGCCCTCTAACGTATACATGGGCAGAACTCTATTTTAAAAGAAACCACAATGATCCCATAAGAAATAAAACATATTTACCTACGATGAGACTCGTGCGACCATCGAGACTCGGATCGACTCGTGCATCCGCGCAGTCTGATCAGAGTCTTTGCTAATCACATGTGCCTTCTATAGCCTCCGGGATACCCAAAGAGAGATAAATGAGAAACCTTGCCATACTGAATGGTTGTAAAGGCACATATTAGGCTGTGCTGGTCACACAGGTCCAATTATATGTTTTGGCTTGCACTGGTTCATATTACAGAAGAGATCGAGGAAGAGCTGTCCAGTTGCCTCCCCTGAAAGTGCATCTGTTCGCCTTAACTGCAGAAATACACGGTCCAGTCCACTAAATGGGCTTAGTTTATTGAGTCGATTGTTTACAACTGAGCCGAAGTATACATACACAAAAACATACCTTTAGGTTGTTGTCTACATGATTATCATTGGCCAATGAACCCAGCTAATAGTAACTGATAGCCGCGCTATTCATGTAGCTTTATCATTCACAAAATGTCAATCCAAATAAATCTTACCGACTACATCCTGGCTGCCCACGACATATTATTACTCATCGAAATCGACGTTTCAACGTTTAGATATGAAACGTTCATAAGTCTTTTGGATAATTGAGTCCATTCTGATTACTTTGAAAATCGTATACCACTTGAGGTTCTAGTTTTGCAAGAAATTGAGACTTCAATAAAATTGATTTATCCTGAAATGTCTCAATGACATTTTGACTGTATGTTCTTAAAGGCTTTTTGAACATATGTACTGCCATTTTGAGGGAAGAAATATATTGTAAAAATAAGATTGTATTCTTCAAACTTGTTTTTAATTTTTGACAGAAGAATAGCAAAAACAAGGATTATCTTTCTTATCATAAGTTATGTGTTGCATAGAATGTAGAGTAAATATACGTAAATTATCCATTTCAGGATAAAAATTAGCTACTTCTAGTCATACAAAATCAGCATGATCAAATATACATTTTCGTTTTTTTTTTTTTTTTGTTTTTTTTGTTTTTTTTGCACTCATCATCCAATGGTTTATACATATAATGCCAAGACGTAATTTTAATTCATTGCTAAAATGTGGAAACTATTACACTCAGTTATCAATTTGTGTTTTCTATGTATGTTAGCATAACACCGAGACACAACAGGAAAAAAAAATAAAAGATAACTGGCATTTTAATTACTTGGTATTGTGTACATTCAAATTACCATCAGTATCAGCCATCTAAAACCATAATAAAGGTCAGACCTTGCATTCAGCACTGTAGACGATGTAGTATTTTTTTATTGTCCTGACTATTATGCCAAATTATTACTATCACGATACTATCACTATCAGGTATATCCTTATCAAATTGAATATACTGTCATTATTGAGGGCCTAATAGCACGATGCATCACGATACTATCACCATCTCCAAATCACACAGTATGTTAATAAATTTTGTTGATTTTATAAAACATGAGTGGGTGTTAAGATACCTAACATTATTGCCCCGTCAAAAACAGCTTTGCTACCATATCAACAAAGATTTTTGCAAAACATAATCCTTTTTGTTCTCATATTTCGTTAATTTAGACAAAAAGCTTCAGAACCGTATTACAAAAGGAGAACGTCTACAGGGACAAAATCTATCAAAAACTATTGATAGTTGAAGAGATTTTCGGCGATAGTTTTCGATAGTTGAAAACACTATTATGATAGCACTATCGTAGCAGTCACTATCATGATGCATCAATATATCGATGTATCGTTACACCCTAGTTATTTTTATGTTGGTCAGCAATACGTTAAGTGATCAGATGCCAAAAAAAATGAAGAATTAACGGGTCATATTGGTGCTACAGAATTTAAGGGATAAACTGTGTAAAAAAGAAAGGTATTGGACTATTAGGTAGGTATGAAACAAACATGACCTGTTGAAATTCAGGATGTTCTAACCACAAACTGTTAACTCAACAGAGAAAAGTGATACATTTGATAAATTTCAAGCTACCTCACTTATGACTGGCATTTGTCTTTTAATTTTTGTTACAAATATTTGGTAGATGCCAGAAGAATTTAGATTTTTTTTCAGCTGTTTTATGATGTACATGTTACAATTATCAAACGTTTTCGATCTATATTTACTGCAGCTTGGAAAATATGTTCTGGCAAGTTGTCCTTTACCTTTATTTGATTTAGCCCAAGTCGTTTAACCCTAGATGGGAGACATCAGGATCTTGTCGATCATTGCAATGTGTATGTTGCCAGATTTATTTCGCATATTTTGCCACAAAGAGGACATGTATATGCTGATTTTAAAAGTCCCATAACTATTCTCTTCTCCAATCCTTTTCCTTCTTTTCTTGGTTTTGGCTCATTGGTATTGAAATGGGGTGAAAACTATTTACCATGTAATTCTTACCTTCTTATACATCTGGTGACACATTTTGCTTTCAGGTCCTTTAGAGTCTATTGTTGGAAAGTCATGTTGATTTGTCACGTTTCTATCGTTAGTTTAATTTATGGCTATGGTACAGCGACCATACTATTCTTTTATACGCATCACTCCCAGTAGCGTAGCATATGAAATGCACATTTGGATGTGTAGTAGTAAAGCATAGATTAGGTGTCTTAGAAAAGTAGTGCTGTACTGTAGAGTGGAGTAAGACAGGGTAAGGTAGAACAAGACTTAAGTCATGACAAGAACGCCTCACCTAATAAGGTCTAAACAGTCCAACCCTAGTATTAGGCAGAAAATACACAAGCCAACCCTAGTATTAGGCAGAAAATACACAAGCACAACTACCCAGAACCAAAGTGGTTACTAACTCTTTTTCGGTCCTGATATATATATATATATATATATATATATATATATATATATATATATATATATATATATATATATATATGAAGGACTGAGGAAAGTTGTCATGTAATATAAACCATACTTTACATATATATGAATAAGTCATGATAACAAAGAATATACATGTCAATTTTTTTTTCCAAGTAAACTATTTTTTTTTCATTTCTGTACATCGTAATTTTAGTGCTTAAAAAAAAAGACACGATTTTACCCCAAAATTCTCAGTTATGATGAAATGCGTCTTTTCAAAATTAAGTAGAACAGTATAGAATCATTATATATCAGCCGTCTGTTTATTAAGTTATAGACAGACACATATGGCCTAAAACTATCGCCCTAAACCGGTGCTAGGGGCTGTATGCAGCCTCGCAAACTAAATAGTAACACACAAAAAAAATTAATAAAATCGAATCTTCGATTTTCGTTCCTATGTGTTTTCTTTGTTTCTAAAGGCAGCCTTTTAGAATTTCTATTCATCAAAGAAAAACATAAACGCGTGCGAACTGTTATTGTTGAAGTTTATTGTCCTTCTTCAGAAAAGAGACGCTTATCAGTCTGTATCGGGCGCAGAGAAACTTAATAAAACTATTATGTATTAAATGACGTCTGAAAACTGTTAGCGTCAAGACTTGCCCTCCATCTGTCTGACCATCCGCTAATTACATTCTGTACCGTTCAATCATCAGGTTCTGGTACAAAGCTAATGCTCTACAGAATTCAAGACTCTGTGGACAAACAGGCAAGTTTTGGCCATCACTGTTTGCGTTTCGCCTAACGTTTACCCTACATATTTGTACATCTTTTATACGTTACCGTATCTGATCTAAAATCTGTACAATCCTTTTAACGACCTGTTGATATGTATCAAAACTACTGGCTGTGTTTGGGCCGGAACGTCAGAAAACGAACCGACGGAAATGTGTGCCCAGCAAAAATTCCTATCAGCCTTTATCTTCTTTCCTTTTAGAGAAGAACAATTTGCAAGGGAGGCTTAAATCTTTCCTTGTGTTTTGTCCTTGTGTCTTTTCAGTCCTTTCAGCTTTGCGATTGCCTCGATTTGGGAAGAGATAGCTGGTCTGTGAGCTTTTCGTGCGTTCGTTTGTTTTGCGCGTGTTGGTTTGTGTCTCTTTCCTCTTCCTCTTGGTGCCAGAGATTGGCTCGACTTGTGATTGTGGCACTCCCTAAACTTTTCTTTATACCTTTTTGTTGTGCAGGGACGCCATCAGGAATACACAATAGTTGTAATCCTTGTAAACTTGGCTGCAAAACTGCCAAAATATCTAGTAAACTGAGGTCTGATCATTCTAAAGTTATAAAGTATGACATATTACGAATCATATTACTAAAATCAGCAAGATAGCGATAAAATTAGACTTGGTATTAAAAAAAATGATCCAAACATAATTTTCTCAGTCTGATTTCCCGGAAGAATTAACACGATTAAATATAAGTATAGAGGTGAACGTTTTTAGGAAACACCACAAAGCACACCAGGCTACTCGTACAGGGAATAAATGGAACCATGAGAAAAAGACGCTATAGCATATGCGAACAGCAAAGGTACAGGCGAGCCTGCGCATCCGCGCAGTCTCATCAGAACCTATGCTGTTTACTCACATAAGCGATAGGCGAAGGAAAAATGTCACCCAAATCGCTAGGAAAGTGGCCTTTCTAAGGGGCCGCGCACCGAAAGATGATTCGACGGAAAATCTATTTTCTCGAGCCGTGCATCAATTATGTCTCCATATAGACCATGATAATTATACACCTTATGGTGGTTAGTTCTTTTCAGGGTATGGCTGCACATCCAAACTTTACTTAAATTATTGCATAAAAAGCAGTGTCGCACGTAATTAACAGCCGTGCATTAACCGGCGAAAAGCCGTGTATTAACAAGGCAATTCACCCGCTGTTAATGCACGGCTACGCAACATTCAATATGATCGTACCGTGGCCACAGCTGACGTTACGAGATGTGTACTGCCCGGCCCAAGAAAGAGCATAGTCCGTGGAAAGTGCGTTCGCGAGAAATCGGTAAAAAGGCGAAACAAAATAGTGCAAGAAATAGCGCGAAATATAGCAAATATTTTTAGTTTTTATGCAATAATAGCAATCGAACATGGTTTTTCAATGCATTAACATTCGCCAGATCCCTAGGGAGGTGTTGAAAACCGCGGCCTCCGGCCTCGGGACCGGGCGTATGTTAATGCATGAAAAACCATCTTTGATCCCTACATTAAAAGCTGAGGCTTAGCACAGCGATAGAAATAAATCAAAACACTGATGATGATATTTTAGAATGCCTTCGTTTTACAATTTCATTAGCTTTCTCTTTTTATTTGTGAACTTCAACTTTTAAAGTGTTATGCAATCTGAAAAACAGACTTGTTTGCAGTGAAATATAATTAGAGCCATAAAAGCAACGTGGTGCAATTTGCCTGTCGATTGGGTTACTTTTTTATGCATAGGTTAATTCATATAGCGTTTCGTACACTATTTTTACTGGACCGATGGCAAACAGTGCTTTCCCAAAAAAGTCCGCTTCTGGGGATACAGTCTGATCAGGATCTACTCTGTTTGCCATTTTCCTAGTATATTTAGAGATACATGCATATATTGTGAAACAAGTGCATGGAACATAGCGATATAAAAGGTGGATTAAAGTGCTCGAATGTTTAGGTAGTTTCTGTCATAAGATCGAAGCGTACCATATTTACCCTTTGTATATTCTTACCATACCAGTCCTTAACTTTCAATACATTACGAAAACACGCCTATTCAAATATATCTATTTTTTACAACCGAAAAAGAAAGGAAACTTTCAGATAAAAAATCTGATATTTTTCATATTTCTGCTAAAAACAGATTGTGGGTGCTCGTTAGAACCGCCTCGGCGAGGCGGTTCCAACGAGTTCCCACAATCTATGTTTTTAGCAAAATTACAAACATAATGTTTACCCCTGTAAACCCCAGTTTTGCTACATAAAAGTGGGGTTTAAGGGGGTCAAATTTATATAGGCATGTTTTCGTGATGAAGTCTATTTTCGATATGTTGCTGTGCTAAAACAGCTGTGAGGGAAACAAGCATTATGATCTTATGCTAGGTCTACACTGTTTCCTTATATTTGTCTGTGCGAATATTTATGTTAATAGAAACATCTAGTCTATATTTTAGCCGCAATATTAAACAAAAAAAAAAAAAAAAAAAAAAAAAATAAAGAAAAATCTTTGGACATGCGCGAAAAGCGAAGGTTAAGATCAGCTTGCCTATTTGCGCTGTCTGATCAGAATCTTCATTGGGTGCGTTTAGGACAGACAGGGATGTAAAGTATCTTCATGCGAACAACGAATACTTTGATCAGTCTGTGCGGATGTGCAGGCTGATTTGAGTCTCCGTTGGGCGTCCATGTCAGAGGATACGTTTCTGACGTTGTGAATCATTTTGCCATCAGAAAAAAAAAAAAAAAAAAAAAAAAACAACAAAAAAAAAAAAAAAAAACAACAACAACAACAACAACAAATTAGTTATATTGGGTCGTAGGATGGCTGATTAAAGGCAGTAAGATGTGTACAAATAAAAACATCGCCAATCCTAGCAGAGATTGCGCGTCTTTGTTTGCCCGGATTTCCATTTGCTTAGCGGCACGAAAGGTGTTAAGCGGTATACTTTAGAACTATTTGGCATTGTACTTTGACACTCAGTCCATTGTATGAGCCGCAACGTAAGAAAGCGTACTTTCTGGCATGTACGCCCGACGAAAACTCAACTCAATTTTGCGACTTACATGTATTTACCCAGCAGATTAACCCATTTATGCCGGGTGGACTCTTCTATCTTAACACTTTGGATAGGTCTATTGCCAATAGGAATGTCTGGTCATTTTTTTTGTATTATTATGTTATGTAGAAATTCCTGTATTTTATGCAAACAGCGTAGACCCTGATCAGACGCCGCGTTCTGCGGCGCCTGATCAGGGTCTACACTATTTGCCACTGCCCCATTAATGAGACGGTAGGCGTAAATGGGTTAAAATCTCAGCATCATTAAAGCATTAGACAGAAAACATAATACTTGAGACAATGTACCGTTGACAAGCACTCCTAGTGGAATCTCTAAAATTCACTGTCCACTTGCAAATACAAAGAGTATTTCCGGCCCACGCATCAATGATGACTGTCAGGTATTCGTATAGCGAATGAAATCATGATAAGAAATAAAGAAAGAGTTCTCATATTCTAAAGAAACTTCTCTATTTATTTTCTCTACAGCTGGTGTTAGCACTGATATCACTGTTGGGTCAATTGTCTCTGAGTGCAGGCTGAGAAAATGGGCCTGAACGGGGGCTGAAGACTGTTACATGTAACCTTTAACGTCCTGTAATTTAAGCAAACAGTGCAGACCCTGATCAGACGCCGTGTTCTGCGGCGTCTGATCTTGGTCTGTACTATTGCCAATTTCCCAAATGTCCCAGTCAAAGTTTTACAGATGACTCTTTATTATCAGCACTCTGACGTTACTGCGACAAGAAAAGCGCGGCTATAAATAACCGTTACCTGGATTGCGTCTAACGCGTGGTGTGATTACATTGATTAATCACGTGGACAACTACCTAAAGGAAATTTCGGCGTTTGTACACTATGGCTCGATTGTAAACAATCGACCCAAAAAGGTGCCTATTCAAAGAAAATAATTTGCGCCCCTTGGGAATTTATTTATTACTTTTAAAGTAGTTCCATTTTCAGAAGGGACATGGTCTGCAAAAACGTCAAGCAGAATGACAAAAACGTTCTCTCATCTGTAAAAAATGGCTGTCAAATTACCAAGAGTAACATGCCCTACGCGTTTTTCAATATTCATTAGACATTCAGTCGAGTGCAGAGAATCAAAGCATGATATCCTGATGCCATCACAGAGGTCATTGCACCGAAAAACTGTTAAAAACAAACATCAAACGGTTTTATAGTGCGGTCTTGTCGACTGCGCAATTCTGATTATTGACATACGACAGCTGAGTTATCTTGCATGCGATTGGTTTCGATTCAGTAGGCGGACACAAGCCAGTAGATGATATGTGATTGACTTGTCCTCTGTCTGGCCAGGAACAGCTGTTGTGAAATACAGGCAGACTTTATTTGGGTTTACAGGCAAAGATATCATGGCTTCCAAACGTAGTGAAAAGAGAATTCTGCTCAGGGGGTAGGGGTTCGTCCAAAATGTTGACCTATTCATATACTGCCCTTTGGTTTTTATACCCATTTATTGCTGGTGATTAGACAAATAGCACAGCCAATCCAATGAATACCAAGAGAACTAGTAGCCTCGAAAAATCTCAGAGAGAAAAATATACCCATATACCGGGATATCAGAAAAGTGGGGCATTTCACATACGAATAAAAAAAATCGAGTCATTCATATACTTTTTGTTGAAAAAAGGGGGCTAATCATATACCTGGCAGCGCTTAAAAATGGGGATAATTCAGCACGCACATCCGTACTATAGGTATGCCATATATAGGAAGTTACCCTACCCCCCACTCCTCCCCCCCCCCGCCACGCACCCCTCCCCACCCCGCCCCCCCCCCTCACCTTGCCAAGTCTGTAAGTCCGTTTCCAACAATGAAAACTGTTGAAAAAAGAACACATGAGGAATCTGGCAAAAGACAATTTAGAAAACGAAATAATGCACTGTGTTAATAGGGTTTCTCCAGCTGACTGCAGATGCTACGAGCGTACTTCGGGATAATTTTGGTACGGGTGTGCGAGCGAGTATTTCAAAACCTACCCCATTCATATCCTGGCCTTTGAAAAACCGGACGAATTCATATACTGGTTCGTCTGAAATGTTGACCCATTCATGTACTGCCCTTTGATTTTTTTTGTATCCATTTATCGCTGGTATTTAGACAACTATCAATGTCAATTCATTGAATACCAAGAGAACAAGCAGCCTAGAAAAATCTCTGAGCGAAAAATGTGTGCATATACCGGGATGTCAGAAAAAGTGGGGCCTATACCAATCAAGAAAAATCAGGTCAATCATATACTTTAAGTTGAAAATAAGGGGTTAATCATATACCTGGCAGCGCTGAAAAAGAGGGCCATTCGGCACGCACATCAGTACTATGCCATACATAGGAAGATACCGCACCCCACCCCCTTACCCACGAGAATTAGATGGCCAATGTGTTAACTCTTACCATGCTATGAGCAAATTCAGTAAATGACAAACTGATGACAGTTTTCTAATTTTCCTAGAAAATAGGATTAGACACTTCATGCAAATAGTCTCCTCAGGAGACGATCTGCATGAAATGTCAAATTGTGTACACTGAAAAAAGGAAGAAACTGTCGTCAATTTGTTGTCTGCTGAATTGGTAAAGGTTAACAAATATGTTTGTTAGAGATAGAGCAGCCACATGATGACGTGTGAGTAAAATCTTGTGTTCCTAGAAATTTGACTGCAAAAGAAATACGGATCTTACACGAATTACTCGCGACCCGATCGGCTGCGTAGGCTAACATTGTGAGTAAAGAATGTCCGTCCTTGTAAGTATGCACCATAAATAAAATAGACCATTATCGGACCGCGCAGACTTGTCTGGATCAGCTATTTTCGCATTTGCAATTAGGTACGCATATGGGAACACTATGGGATTAACCAGTAGACTCGTGAACCGCAAAAAAGTTACTTCTTGGGCAATATACGATGACCTAGATCAGCCTGCGTATGAAAATGTTTCTATGTCCTGTTAACGCTGTCAAGCAAACTGTAGGTCCTGATCGGAATAAGCGGCTGTGACAGCCTGCTGCCCTTTCATAGTTTTTGCCTATATTTTTGTAGTTGGTAAGGAACATTTTTTTAACTGCCTTCCGTTACGCAAGCGATTAGTTTGATGTGTTTGCGGACGGTTTATGATCTAAGTATGCGGCAATGCTTCTGAAATTAGCCGCCGTTAGATAGCTGTCGTGTGTCACGTCCGCACCAAAGTCTAGTGGATATTGAAATGCGTAGTAAACTGAGGTTTGAGTATTCGGTTCGCGGTCAGAATGAGTTTAAATTAGATTTGTTATTGAAAAACTATTCTAAATAATAAGATATGCACATGTTTTGATAGTTAAACAACCGTATATAAGCTTAAACCGCGTTGTACTGTTTGGGTTCAGTTGTTTTTAATATCACTTCCTACACTCAAACATCAATGGCTCGAACGTCTTTGGGACCATTGAAATTTATTGTTGACATGGGTTTAATAATAGCACTTAACCAGGAGGAAAATAGGGAACATTTAGGGATGCCTTTTTCAATCTTCTAAAAAATGGTATTTTGAGTGTACTTGTGAGAATGAGGCGATTATATTGAGTATACACAGCAGACATTTTCATAATAAAAAATAAATAATTCTCCAAATATCGTCAATAACTGTTTCTTTGAGCTATTGTAAGAAATTCCGATGGATTCAAAACCGAGTTCAAATCAGCCACGGAAAATGAACCATCGGAGTTCGAGCCACTGTCGTTTTCTTATGATTATCACTATTATAGTTTATTTGCTTGAGTAGTATTATACTCTTATGTATAATGTATGTTATCTTTGACATTATTTTTTATATTTATGCTTTGTAAATTATGGTTTCAATTTGCATATAATAGTGTCTTATAAGCCTTTCTAGTCTACAAATCAAATTTGGCTTAGTATATATTATACTATTCTGTATAGAACAGAGTGAGTATATTTAATATATAGCCCTTTTATAAACCATTACATACAACTTACTGTATAACCAACACTGACAAAGCATTTTGAAAACTTACATGAATGGCGAAATATTTGTCTAATCTTTATTCTTTTAACCAAAGGTCATAAAACGTACCTTCAGACATGTGCGTCCAGTGAAGATTGTCGTGTAGTTTGACCAGAATCTTCATTGGGCGCAACTTAGATAGCCAAGGATGCAAAGTTTCTTCATTAGTTACCTAAAAGTGGTCAATTATTTCTAAATACTTATAAAAACTTTAGAGCCACGTCATAACAAAACCAACAAAAGAGCATATGCGCCAAGCGAAGACACAGATCAGCCTTGGAATCCGCACAGTCTCAGACAAAATCAAACAAATGACATGTGCGTCAAGCAAAGACAGATCAGTCTGGGCATCTGCCCAGTCTGATCAGAGTCTCCGCTGTTCGCATGAAGAAAGCTTGGGTCCTTAGCTACCATTTGAGCGCACTGCGAGGACTCTGATCAGACTGGGCGGATGCCCAGGCTGATCTGAGTCTTCGCTGGGCGCACATGCCATTTTGTTAGTTTTGTCATGAGGCGGTTAAAATTTAATAATAAAGCTGCATTCAACCGTGCATGTACGATACATGGGCTGCAGCGTGAGAAAACACACATTCTAACCCCAGCGGGCACATGACGTATATACAACGTCGTCTCAACGTCGGTGCAACGTCATGATGTTGCATCGACGTTGAGGCGACGTTGTATGGACGTCTTGTGTCTGCTCGGAACATATGCGCCCTAGAAAGACTGAAATTATCTTGTTCATTCGCGCAGTCAGGGTCATCACTGACCGCATGAAAAAACTTTGTATTCTTAGCGATCTAAAACGATCCCAGTAATGATTCCGGATCAATTTTGCAAATGCGCAGGCTGATCAGAATCTTAGCTGGGCGCGCATGTGCGTTTTCTGCTGTTGCGACTCATATGTTTGTATTATGCTTTCGGAATAAATGTGTATTTTGTTTAAGTTTACACACACTGAACAGATAGGCCGCTATTTAGTTTTACAGGATGAAAACTAAGTTATTAGAGCTGTCTTTGTATGCTTGATTAAAAGACAAAATTTCCACAGAGAGAACGAGAGAGACAGAGACAGACAGACATATAGACTAGACAGAGACAGAGAGAGGATAACGAAATGTGGCTTACCTGTACAAAATACATCATTTTGACTTATCATTCTTTTTATCTGCCTGCAGCGCTTAATCTCTCTATGTCAGAACGGCACTTCAAATTAAAGTATTCTTTCTGATAGTCAAATCTCAGATAGATAGTCCAAGAGTGTTAAGATTAACAAATGACAAATATTCGCACTTCATTCCATTGCAGAGTATCTATAGTTTTTCAATATGTGGCAAAGACGATGCGACATAGAGTCATGTGACTTACAACATAAAAAATGGCCCTTATATATGGTATGTGTTTAACGCGGAGGCAGAATCTAAGATCAGTCTGCTTCCATGTAGTCTGGTCATCCCCTACTTCGTTTGTCGTTATATTCTATACAATTCCAATTTAAATAACTTATTGAACCACAGTGTTGTAAAAGAAAACCTTTAGCATTTTGAAATATCATATCCACGTAATAACGTCATACTTTTTTGATCAGCAGCGGCCTTTCATTAGGAGAAAATAATGATGTTTATGTGATATTTATTTATTTATTTATTTTTTTTTTACAGAACAGCTGGCAGAAGAATGTGCACAATACCGGGTTAACCCCATAGAGGACTAAGCCTGCCCAGTAAAAGTGTGGTTAGATAAACTGACCGTGCCCAACTTGATCCCTTTGGGTTGACTGGGCCGTTAAACCTCAACACAAACACAAACAAATACAGAAGATGTAACAATCAGAAAAGATCAGAGTGTACATGAGAAATACTGACAACCCCTAGCAGCTTAGAGCGGAGTACTATTTTCACACAATATAAAATCTATGAACTAGTAGTCCCAAAAGATCAGACAATTTAATATAATTAACGCATTATTGAAGTACCGCGTGACGTATTATGACCTACACACAAGTACTTGGCAACAGCTGTTGCGATGACACAATACTCCGAAGTAAGAATCCATATAGAGGTCATAACACGTCACCCGGTAATCCGACAGAATGCTGCTATTATTTTCTCTGGTTCTTTCAGCTACTGGTGTCATATTGGAAAGCAAAGAAAAAATAAAATTCACAAAATAGCAGGTCATAATAACTATACTTATGTCTAAAACCTACTGAATGAGTACCAAGGAGTGTGTACCCTGATCAGACCTTGGCTAAATCCTGTCTGTCCAAATAATTAAAGACATATCTAAAATGATACTAAAAGTTGTACTACTCACTAATGATTTTATTGCCCCTAACTAGGCACTATGCAAGAGACACTAAAGGCGGATCATGCAAAGGTGATTATGTGATCCCATCAGGGGGTGGTAAAGAGGCCTTTCGAAGGGTAAGGGTAATAAATACTTTGGAAGGGATATTACCTTGGGATAAGGTAAATAAACCAGTTTTAAATTCCCTGATTGAGTTTCTACTCGTCTATGATTTACTGACAGTATGCTAGGTTTTGTTGTGCGCAGTCTCTTATCAGTGATAAGACTAGTGACCAAGATACATCTTATTTTTACGTCTTTAAGGTAAATACGGTAGACTCTGTATTGTTGCCATCGTCAAACAAAACAACAAAAACGCATGTTGCTTTATTTGACGCTGGCAACAACATTCAAAGTAATGGATTGTCAAACTGACACAAGTAGTTGGAAAGAGTCCTGAATGTAAACTCTTCCCATGTACAATCGAGTTGTTGGTGATTTCCCCCAATGTTCTACAAATATGTCAGATATATAAAATGCATTGGATATGACAATCTTTTCCCAGAAATGTTGCACGGAAAGGTAATAACGCATAATTACAGTAAAATCCTCCCACAGAGGATATGATTGGAAAATATTTAATCATTTTTATAACGCTGTCCTAATGTTTTCTAAAGTAATCAAAGCGTACCTTCACCATATAGTACGGGTTCCAACATAAACAAATACTATACATTTTGATATAGGAATATAATTTGGACATGCCTGTATATAAAACAACTGTATAGCATATAAGCATACATTGCATTTCGCCAAAACTGACAGTAGTATAGGGTGGCATCCTATACTACTACTGGCATACTTCTACAAAGGCCCAGTTGACAATTTACAAATTCCAAATATACAAAATCTTACGTATTCAGATTGATTGATGTTTACTTGTCATCCGGAAACGAAATACGACCGGACGGCCGGCCGGCCGGACGTGCGACTGACGGACGAAAGGACAGACGGACAGACACATGCACGTCCAACGTGAAACCATAATACCTCGCCAAAATCGTGTGGCGGGGTAAAAAAATATACAAGTCGTTTAACAAAATGCGACAAGAATTTTAAGCATTCAGCGCTCATTTGTATTAAGACATCAACTGTACATATTAATTTGGCGAGAGTCCGGTGTATTCACATGTCAGTATATATCGTTTTTCTAAACTCTTAACATAACACAATTGTTAGGAAGAAAAATCGGAACCAGTACCATGCAAAATGCATACATGCAATTCTTTAAAATGCAATAAGTTTTGGATTGTCATACAGTGTTTTGTATCATGCAATATCCAGGCTTAAAAAATTGTTGGAAAATCTAACTTTTCGGAGCAATTCAGAAAATTAATCAACCGTTATAAAAGAATTGGCTATAGCCTGGATATTATGCGGCAGACTGCATGTCTAATTATCAACCCACTCATTGTTGATGGCTATGCTTCACTTTTTAATTGCACCACGGCGCTTCGAGCCTCAGAGTCATTGACGGCCTCTTCTTAAAACTTTAACCAGTGGGTTGGTGCTTGGTGATTTGTCTTTGGCTTGGCCCGCCGTGGTTCAACTATTGGTTTTTATTTACTCCGTCACACAGTAGAATTAACCATGGGTACTCGTCTTTGTTTATCATAGTGATGAATTTGATTTTTATCTTTTCGCTTTGATGCATTGACTGAGTTGGGAGCCTTTATGCGAACCGAATTTTTATGTTTTTCTGTATTAAGAGTTACATCGGGACCCAGGGTGAAGTTGGCTGGCCACCAGCGGTTTATTCTACTGACCGTTCTAAGACGGTGGTCCCGGTATTAGTCTTACCCTTTGTTGCTTTGTGGTTTATTTTACGAGACGATTTGTTTTATGTCATGCCGTGTTTTTTTTTTTTTTTTTTTTGTTTTTTTTTTGGGGTTCTTGTGGTTTTCAATCCTTTTAGCATTGTGATTACCTCGTTTGGGGAAGAGAGAGCTAGTCTGGTGCTTTTCGTACGTTTGTTCGATTTGCGCTTGTTTGGTTTTGTCAGTTTCCTCTTTCCCTTTGTGTCTGGGGGAGCGGGGTGGCTGCGGTTTGTGATTGTGCGTTTTTATATACATAAAATCTGCTGTATATTTTTCCGATTGTAGGGTTGTGTTTATTTAAATATACGAGAAATGAGAAACCAGACTAAAAGAGTTTGTATTGCATTTGAATCGAGGTTATTTGGTTTCTAAGAGTGAGAAAACAAAAAAGTAACCGTTACTATAGAAACCTTATCTTTACTTGTAAAAGTGAATTCTCTTATTTACTTAGAAGTTACAAGTGCACACTGCAGCATGTTTTAGCGTATAACAAGCGTAATAAGAGGACGAGGAAAGAAAATTACCTGTTCTTAAAGGCATAGATCTGCCTAGGTGTAGGCCCAGTCTGTTAATGTCCTTGATTTACAATATAGAATGATTTGCTATAGAATTTGATATTGCCATGCCCCATATTCTATAGTATACATGTGTAGGACGGATGGTAGGCCGATTTTTTATTTCACTGCGCGCATAAACGCCATTGACTTCATTTTAATCGCGCAGCTGAAATGCATTCCAATTGATCATTGAACCATACACAGCGTCATACTATGACCACGCTTCACTTACATGTCACAGCGTTATGCAAACAGTGAGTATACGTAGTCAAATGGCATCGTAGAAAAAGTCCTTTATCTAGTTACCATACAAATCGGACACCCTGTCCTGACCATATTTGTCCTAGTATTCAACAGGCCCGTTATACTACTTGTTGATGTGTGTAAACTGGTGAATAAGAAACAGTGGTTACTAGCATCTAGGTCTACATTGTGTTTTCAGGCATGTTAAATACGGTGCGTTATATTTTTTATACCATGTACTGTTCTGTAATTATATACGGAAAATGACTAAATTATTTTCAATTCGTTCATTTACCCAAATATTATACAGATGTTAAAGTAATGGCGAATTTTCATAGGACGTGAACATTTGTATAATTGTAGAAAACTCTTATATAAAATATCAATATTTAATTTTAGTGATTTTATTTCGTACTCGTAAGTAGCACAAAAATGAAAGGTTAGAATATTTTAGCTTTCACCTTTCATTGGTACAGGGACGATAGCGTTTTTCTTGTCCGTTTGCGCGTTTGGGGTGCGTTTTGAAATCGTTGTATAACGTTTGCGTTTCGACAACGTTTCTAGCGTTTTATATCGTTTCGGCCAATCAAATTACAGAGCGAAGCGTTTCATGCAAACGCTAAGTTTGCACATACGCACTGAAGAGCTACGAACGTTTATCGAAACGCTTTTCACCGTTTCGGCCAATCATCTGGCCTTATCGAAACGCTGTTTTCCGTTTCGGCCAATCATATGACCGTTTGGCACCGTTTGTATGTATAGACCAATCGAATAATAAATACCTATTGGACCGTATTAAATCATGTCATTACAACTAAAGTAATATGAGTTTACGTATAAAAATTGTATTTATTTTATTGTATTTTTTTTCTCTCTCTCTTTTTTTTTATAAAATAATTATAATTGAGATAATTTCGTATTTTCAAAAGAATTAACGTGATTGATTATTGTGAAGCCTAATATTTCACACTACAATCATCATAATCATTTTCTTTTGACAATTAAATGTTTTAGCGCGTAGTGCTCGGTATAAAATTTTAAGCAGATGACATTTTGAAGTTTTTTTTTTTGTTTTTTTTTCTCATTTATTGAATCATATTAAAACCACATTTTTTTTACACATAGATAATATTTATCTACGTTTTTTTTATGTGTGTTTTTTTTTGTTGTTGTTTTTTTGTTTTTTTTGTCATTTTATGTATTTTTTTTTTTTTCTTTTCTTTTTTTTTTTTTTTTTTTTTTACTGTTTTGCTAAAACATATTTTATTGTTTTATTGAGATAATTTTCTATTTTCAAAAGAATTATTATATTTTGTGAAGCCCAATATTATTTTCACACCACAATCAACTTCTTTTGACAGATAAATGTTTTAAGGCTTATAAGTACACTGTATAAATTTTTTAGCAGATGACATTTTGAAGTATTTTTCTTCTGTTACCTTGAAAAAGGTGTCGGCATTTCATACATATTATCTCCACAGGATATGACTTCCTATGCAAATTGTCTTCAGTCGAGATCAGTAATTTGCGTGAAATGTCAAAACTTGTTTTATGGGAGAAAATAAAAAAAACAGTTCATGAATTGATCATCTGCTGAGTTAGCCCAGAGAGTGATAAAGTTTCAACTGGACAACGAATCGTTGACATACTGCATTTTGTTGGCGATATGTGTAGATTCAGGAGATCAGAATGCGCGGAAATGCCGGTTTATCTTGGTCTAAGGTGGTCTCAAATACCATAGGGTCGTTTCTCATTTCTTTTCGAAGGGGCTCAAATATATATTCAACCAGATCACCTTCGCAGCGTGATCAAGATCAAAGATTTTCGTTCTGCACCAAACTGAACTACGTCAAACCTGTGAATTGCTATTATTGTTTTGAGTAATATTATTTTTTTTTTAAATGAAATGTGCACAGACGTTTAGACAAATAGTACTGGAACAGATGACCTGCATTACTGAAATATATTGCTAGAATTAAGTATCATCAATATTAATCCTTTCATTAGATCTTTACCAAGTGAAAATCTCCCTCTGAGCATATGTATTACTCAGATCAGAGTGCGTGACGCAGTCTAGTGCATAATGGTGTCCACTCAGTTCACTGATTAGGTATTAATAGTATAAAATACTGTGATACATGCAGTGCACAGTATCCAACTTATACACAGACTGATCAGATTTATAAAATGTAAAAAGGTTCATTTTTACTTGTTTGGACCATTATTTTTCAAATACGATGCACTGTGCACATCTGAACAATTATGTGGTCAGTCGGCGAATAACTTGCTGGAGGGCTTTCGTGAAAGTGTATATTTCCACTATGAAAACATTTTTGGTATGATAATGCAAAGCTGTTAACCCTTTAGCACGCTATACTTAGCAATATTTAAATATTAGAAGACGACGTGCTGGATTAACAGATCCACCAAATGCAACAAATGTGTGGACGAGTAGCAATTACCCAGATCAGAATGCGCGGATGCACATTCTAATCTAGAATTTTGCATACTGCAAGCTATACTTAAATGTTAGAAGACGATGCACTGGAGTAACAGCAGATCATATCGAATAAATAAAAAAATAAAAAAAACAACAATGTACAGACGAACTGCAACGAATCAGATCAAAATGCATGGAGTTTGCATACTGCAAGCTATACTTAAATATTAGACTAATTTAGAATTTCGCATTTAAAGCACGCTGTATTTAACCCATTATAGTCCGGAAACCCTTAAAACGGTAATTGGCAAACAGTGGAGACCAAGATCAGACGCCGGCGTCTGATCAGGGTCTCCACTGTTGGCAATTAGTTCAACCACGTGTTTCTCTGAATAATTAAATAATATAGCCTGGCATACCTAAAATCGAAATTAGAATCTTCCAATATATAGTGTGGGTGAGTTCATTCAGTCTACAATAAGTTAAATGTTAGAAGATGATGTGCCAAACTATTGGCAAATCGTATCGTATAAGACATTGTACAGATGAGCAGAAACGAACCAGATCAGAATGCGCGGATGCCCTATATTTATCACATAGTGGCCAAACTTCCCAACATCCAGCATAAAATATCTCGGGATATGGATGATCTACTTAAAATGTTTTAAATCAGTTTATACTAACACGCTTGTGCATTATCACATCGTACATGCGCAGGAACCAGGGTATAACTAATGCCCCGTAACTGTATATATTTGTTGGTTCACACACACACACACACACACACACACACACACACACACACACACACACACACAAAACAAATGCGTTGTCTATGTCCCAAATCTTTTAATATGTTATTAACCTTTCAATCTTTGTTTATTCCAGTGACTCACATGGCGTCAAGGTTATTTTTCATTTTTCACAGTGAAAATTTAAAATTGAACAAAATAATTTAAAATCACCATAGGAATATTTGAGCTTTGCTTTGATATTTTTGTCTGTGGACTGCAAAGCTTTTCAGCTATGGATTTCACTGGCCAGTAGATTTATGATAGTCTGAAATGAAATGAATGACAGGTATTATCAAATTATTGGCACGTCTTATTAGGTGAATGACATGTCATATCAGATACTATAATAGGACTTCACAGGATTATATATATATATATATATATATATATATATATATATATATATATATATATATATATATATATATATATATAAAATAGAACACTGAAAATATTAAGAAGTAAGTATATTTTTTAACACATTTGGAATGTCAGAATGCAATGCAAAATAATCCTTTTAAGTCAATTTTTTTTCAACGCTTAGCACTCTTGGTAATATTTTCAGCAGACGACATTTTAAACTATCACAAATTTTCGTTTGAAAAATGCTAATAAATGAGATATTGAAGAAACCATTTAGGACACATATGTGTAAAAGACAACATCAACATGTTACAAACGAAATTATTCAGATATGTTGTAGTCCAAAACAAATGAATACCTGCTTATCATTCTTTATTGTTATTATTATTTTTATTATTATTTACGTGAATGACAATGAAAGCTTAAAATCAATCATATTTATAGCTGAAACCTGTGCGATCCACACAGAGTGATAAATATATTCCCTAGCCACTGTCAACTTGATTTATGCATCAAAATCTCAATACGTGTTTGATTATGGATAAGAAAGAAAGAAAAAAGAAAGAAAGAAAGAAAAAGAATATCTTTGGATATTATATGAATTTTGAATTAAAATTTTTCTGGAAATTAATAAATTAAAATTGATTTTTTTTTCACAAAAAAGGTACTTTGAAATTTCATCCCAAATTAAAGAAATTAACAAAGATACACTTATGAAATTTCTATCCAAATATAAATGAAGAATAAAATGACTTCCATTATGTCTGGTGTTGTCTAAATTACAAATAAACAAGCAATAAATCCGTTAATACTTCATGTGTTTTTTTCTCATCCAATCAGAAATAAGCCGAAAAAGACTTAGAGGTGCACCTGCATGTCATTAAATTTCCAATAAACAGTACATGGAATGAGCATTTCCTGTATCTCATCCTCCTTAAGCAATACATAGGCTAGCTAATATTATGTTACATTTGAAAGATCAAAAGATTAAATTTAGAACAAAAGGAAATGGTATAATAAATAAATAAAAATGTAAATGAAATTAGAAAATATCATGATATTATACACATTAATTTCTCCAGATTCATGTAGCATAGAGTATTTGATGATAATTAATATGAGTCTTCATTTCTCCACTAAAATAATTTTGTTATGGATATTTATTAGAATTGTCTCACTGAGGCAAAATATTACGAAAACGCAATCTTGAAAGGGAAACTCCCGTATACGGTAATATAGCGAATGTTACATGTGCAAAACCGTGACTTGAATAGTTATTATAATTAAGTGAAACTGAAAAAAAAAAAAAAAAAAAAAAAAGATCTTAAATAACTTGAGTCCGCGGGGTTTTGATTGACTAAAGATGCAAACGATGAAACGTTTGCAACCAGACAGGGTTTCCATGACAGCGTTTTCCGAACGCTAATTTGATTGGCTAATATTCGAAACGCTTGAAACGTTTCAGAAACGATGATCTGATTGGCTAAAACCGCAAACGATCGTTTAAGCGTGGTCCAAACGCTGCGTTTCCAAATCGTTAATAAGCGTTTCGCATGCGTTTCCGTGGACAAGAAAAACGCTATCGCCACTGTAAGCGCTTTCCAAAGTGTTATGCACACTGAAGAACAGGTATGTTTGTAGTGAAATATAATTAGATCTACACATGCATCGTGCAGTAATTTGCCTGTTAGAAACGATTAAGCTTTAGGTTACAATTCAACGTAAGAATGCAAATTGTGTTTTGCAGTTAATCGATTTAGTTACTTTTTTGTTTCGATACATTACGAAAACACGCCTATTCAAATATACTGAAGATTTTACCACCAAAATAAGTTAAATTTTCAGATAAAAAAATTGATATTTTTTCATATTTCTGCTCAAAACATAGATTGTGGTACTCGTTAGAACCGCCTCGGTGCGGCGCGGTTCTTTCGAGTACCAACAATCTATGTTTTTGAGCAGAAATAAGTAAAATAACGTATACAGTACCCTTGTAAACCCCAGTTTTACTATATAAAAGTGGGTTTTAAGGGGGTCAATATTATATAGGCATGTTTTCGTGATGTAGTTTACGGGATAGGTTATACTCCTACATGTTCGTACACTAACTTATCTGAAATACTGAAAAGCAGTAAAGCCCTAGAAAAGGCCGCTTCTGGAGGCTCAATCTGGACATCGTATACACTGCTTGCCATTCATAATGAAGACATGCTTATTCAAATATATACTGAAAAATTAACCACGAAAACAATGGAATTTTCAGATATAAAATTCTGATACTTTTCATATTTCTGCTCAAAAACATAGCTTGTGGGTACTCGTTAGAACCGCCTCGACCCGCAGTCTATGTTTATGAGCAGAAATAAGGACAAATAACGTATACCCCTATAAACCCCAGTTTTATATAAAAATCGTGTTTTATGGGTCAAAATTATATAGGCATGTTTCGTAATGCCCCAGTAAATTGTAAAAAATATAAAAAAGGTGAAACAAATACATCACAATAGGCACATAAAGTAACAAAATTTTCGAAAGTTTAGACAGGTCTGTCAGAAATGACGAAAAAGAAAAGCTGCCATAAGAATGAAGAGTGCCATATTAACCCTGCTGGTACATTTTCTGATCACGAACACATACTTATATAATTTGGACCCACTTAGACCCCACTTGTATATAGTAAAACTGGGGTTTACAGGGTAAACATTGTTTTTCTTATTTCTGCTCAAAAACATAGATTGTTGGTACTAGTTCGCCGAGGCGGTTCTAGCGAGTACCCACAATCTATGTTTTGAGCAGAAATATAGAAAAGTATCAGAGTTTTTTATCTGAAAATTTTCAGTTTCGGAGGTGAAATTTTCTATATATTTGAATAAGCGTGTTTTCGTAATGGACACCAATTCAAGAGACAACAGCAAAGGCGTTGACCAAATGCTTCGTTCGGCGGTATCCGAGCTGGGTCTACACTTCTGCGCAGATCTGCCTGTTCCAAAACGTCGAGTAACTAAAATTATTGTCTATATTTCTTCCGTAGTACTAATGAGTACACAAACAATGTTGGGCAGTTAGATGGCTGATACAAGAAAATATGATAAATGTTATTAAGCTGATCATCTCCGATTTCTTGTTATATCGAGAGTTTTATTTGCTGTGTGACAGCAAAAGTGCGTAGTGTTATTTATTTCAGAAATATTTGGCACTGTACTTAGCACTCAATCTATTTCATTGTTTACCCAGAAGACCAAATGTACGTCTACTATTTGTTACAAGCAGCACTGAGTGCAATAAATAAGAAAATATACCTTATGTCATATACTAATAGCGGTGCCTCAAATCTTTGCTGTCCGAGTGTTGAAACTTTGGAGTCATTACCTCGATGTATCCACAAAGTGCCAAGTGAATACGTCAGGGCAGGCTGGTTAGAGTATTCACTGAGCACTTTAAATCGTCGCTGTACACTTTCAGACTTCGCTGGACACATATGACACATATGTCATAAGGCGCATTTTGTCGTGTTGCGGGTAATACGTCGTTTTAGCATGGTCTGTCGCTCTGACCGTTTTAGTTTATATGTAGAATCCAGAATCTAAAATCCGATACAAGAAGCTGTTGCCTGATAAATACATTGCAATACTCCCACGTTTTACGAATGCATACATAGTGAATCATTGTATTAACTCTTTGTCTGCCGGATAATTTTGCATGCTTTTATGTCGTCTGTGGATTTTTTTTTAAACTTAACTTTTCAAAAAAAAAATCTTTCAGGAATACCATTACAGTGTCAAACAGTCTGAATCCAGATCAGGCCCGACGTTTTGTCGGGCCTGATCTGGGTCCAAACTGTTTCTGTTTGCAAAGGTTATTAGCAGACGACAAAAATTGCCACAAGCGGGGAAAGAGATAAACATATAAACAGCGGGCAGAAGAACCTTTAGACTTAATATATAGTAAACCGAATTCTCAAAAATATAAATGAAGATACTCAGGTAAAACTACAATCACGAAGTACAGCCCAAACGAGACATCAAACGAAGGAGAGACGAGTAACAAGTAAGGGGTCGTGGGGGAAGGGGGGCGGGGAGGGGGGGGGGGGGGGGGAAGGGGATGGCGTGGTGTAGGTGGGTGGAGGCTTAAACCATTTCATTTTATTTGCGCGAAACCTCACCCTTGATTCTGATGCAGCTCTAAATTACAAATATATGATCGGTCCGCATAGAGGTCCTCTACTTCATCTTTGAAGCATCACAGTGACACACATACAATACAAAAATTCTGTAATTTAACGAAGCGAAGGACTCTATGGTGAGCTGAAGCCAGCAAACAAGAAAACCACAAACAGGACCACGGCCACAGACATTGATAGTAAGTCGAACATAAACATTCAAACTCTGAAGGTGAAACTTGGTGTAGATTCACTCTTTTAAATGTGTTTATTATAAATATTTTTACTTGCAAACGCTGCTGCCCATTTTCTTTTACCAAGGAAAAGGACTTTTCATTCAGTAATTATAACGCGTAAATACCTTAAATTCATTTAGCAAGAAGATGCAAATATTTAGGCTTTTTTTTTTTTTTTTTTTTTTTTTTTGTTTCTTTAATATTTTGTAAAATGTTCCCATGTCACCGATTATGTAAAAAAGTATATACACTCGTACGTGGTCACAGTTAGAGTTTATAATGACTTAAATATTGTCAAACGTTCTTTATTTGACTTACTTTTTACGGTACCAGAAATTATGTAAAATTAAACAATAGTTTAGTCATTGTCTTAATTAGGACCATTTGTTTTCGGTTTAATAAATAAACCTTTAAACAATAAGTTATAATAATTTAGAATGTCGTAGGTTCGATAACACGTTTACTTATAACGTTGTACTGCCCTGTAAATTACAATTTGTGGTACACGCAATAGGTCTCCGGTGGCGGTGTGTGAAAGGGTTACTGGCTGTGAGGAATGCTGTTTAACCATTGGGCTGCCATATGTCGCAGCATCTCGTGGAACTATGCGTCATTGTACACAGCAAGTAGGGCGCAAATATAACAGACGTCATTCTGTTAATGGCATACGTCTTTTGTTGTTGTTGTTGTTGTTGTTGTTTTAGAAATTAGACATGTATATTTTATGATAATTTGAGATAATGAAACATGAGTGCAAATGTTTGTAATGATTAATTATCATTAGTATTATTGATAGCGTAGTATTATACTATAATGTATAAAGCATATTATTTTATTGTTAGCGGTGAAATCAGTGTATATCTGATGAAAATAAAAGTCGTATCAATCACTAGTGAACTGATATCGTATCATTTCACTAATGACTGATACGATTTATATTTTCACTGCTCGCTTTGGACGACTTCGGTTTTCTTCATTGTTTCAGAAGTGGATGTAACCTCCGCTTCAGATTTTCAACACTTCTAACTTCTTTGTTTCTGAACTAAACTGTCAAGTGTTGGTATACATTTTCTTAGTTAGACTGTAAGGAGCATTTTGGTATCAAGTTTATTTTGATTTGCCGACACTTTTTGTTTTTGTCTCCCCAGCGTTTTACAGGTTAAGCACTGAACATCGACGCCATGACGTTCATGTTTTGTTTGGTGACGTTAATTATGACGTCAGAAACGCGCATTGGCGTGTAAACAATAAAATAAAAAAGAAAATTTACTCTTTTTCTGTTGATACCTTAAACATTTTCATCTCGTGTGATGAAAACATTCAAATTTTCACTCGTGCTTCGCATTCGTGAAAATACTGATGTTTTCATTACACTCGATGACAATATTTATGGTATTTACATCAAAAGAGTAAATATTCTCTATTTATCTGTGATTAACAATATGTTTTAATCACTGAAATAAAAATCTTAAAGGTTGCCTCTTCAAACAAAGAACACATAAAAGAACAAAATTCGGAGACTCGGTTTCATTAGGTCTCTTCATATACAACAATGTTGTCTGCAAGACTGTATTAGCCCCCTAGCACCTGCTTAAGCGTTATTCAGTTTTCAAAGTACTCAGAATGAGCCCAGTCCATCACGAAAACATGCCTATATAATTTTGACCCCCTTAAATCCCACTTTTATAAAGTAAAACTGTGGTTTACAGGGGTATAATTTTTCTTATTTCTGCCTAAAAACATAAATTGTGAGTACGCGTTAGAACCGCCTCGCCAAGACGTTATAACACCTAACCACAATCTATGTTTTGAGCAGAAATATGAAGAATATCAGAATTTTTTTATCTGAAAATTTTCATTTTTTGGTGGTAAAATTTTCAGTATATTTGAATAGGCAAGTTCATAATGCATCCAAAAGGAAATACAAATATAATCTGCAATATGACAAGTACGGAGAGAAGTTTTACGGCCGCCACACTTTGAAAATCATAACATACTAGTGGAAAATATGTTGTGTATATAATCAGTCATATAACATTGTGTCTTATGCCTTCGAAAGTAGGAATGATATGTGTTTAAGTGTATTATAATGCTCTGTATATAAGGGTATAGTTGCTACATTACACGTTAATAAACCATTACGTGAATGCATTGGTGTATTAACTGTATAACGGTTTATTATCTGTAAACAAACACTATCTTTAAGTCGTAAAAGCAAACACTACCAAACATATTTAAATCGTAAAGTTATATTTTAATATGGAATTCTTGTCTATTCTTTACCATTTACTTTCTAGTTTAGTAATTGTTTGCCAGTTCTTCAGAGGAGTTAACAGCACAAAACTAATGAAATATCTCGACTGTCATGCTTGTGTTACTCATTAAAATTAAGCTTTCAAATTTACATAGTCAATGATGACCCCACAAGCGAAACGCATCACTACTTTATGGCAACAGAAACGAAGACGAATACCTTATGATTGTAAACTACTTTGGGGTGTAAAACGTACATTTAGATCAACAAGAAGATGTTAACAAACACATATACTGTAGATATGTAATTGAATCGACAAAAAATACGGAATTATTTCTACTTCTCTTTTTGTTTTGGGTCAGTATATGTATGATAATGCGTACTGAAATTTAGCCTTGCCGTGCTGAATAAATTAAGATGCCAAACCCACATCTAACTGTCAGCCAATCCGATTACTTGATTCAGGTATTCACATAATAAATGATAAATGGTGCAGATCCAGGTCGGTTGGCTTCTGAAAAAGCCAACTGATCTGGATCAACACTGTTTGCAAAGACAGGGCATATCCGGGTTCAGCAGGGTCTGGGTAATACAGATGTCTCTGTTACATGCATTACATAAACACAAATACTGACAGCACTCAAAAGGACAAATAATCTTTTAATTTAATTCAAAATGTATGCTTTTGGAATAAAAAGATTAACATGCTAAATAGACAACATGCTATTCATCATTACATGATTTTAATCATATTATTAGTCTCTCAATGCTTGATTAAAAGCGCAAACTGTCTTCTGATATCCTATCCCAAGAGAGAGAGAGAGAGAGAGAGAGAGAGAGAGAGAGAGAGAGAGAGAGAGAGAGAGAGAGGGGGGGGAGAGAGATATGCATGAAATAGGGCTTACCTGTACACAATACATCATTTTGGCTCATCATTCTTTTTTCTTCAAGCAACGGTCCAATACCAGAACTGCACTTCAAACAAATCGATTCCTTCTGATAGAGAAATCTCAGAGTTAGTCAAAGAGTGTTAAGACTAACAAGTGACAAATGTTTGTACTCCTTTTCATTACAGTTTCTTTATGACTTTTCACGGGCAACTCGACAAATCGTACGAGTTTTAAAATTAGAAAAAATCCCATATGGTACACAAATGTATATGCGAAACGTTGAAACTCAGATCTGTCTGCACATCCTTTAAGGTCTAATCAGGACCTCCTATGACCGTCGTTGTATTTTATAAAACCCTAAACCCATATTTAGCTTAAGTATTCGAACTGACATGCCCGAGCAAGGAATGTAGACCCGGCTCATATATCGCAGGATGGCGTGTTTGATTATGGTCAACACGGTTTGCTGCTCATCCAACAGTTTTGTAAATAGATCAAAAGGTAGTTAACTGTATTTTTTTCAAAGTTTAGGACAAATATGCTATGGAGTTAAGGTGTAAAGAAATAAAGCATATTAAGCGTTAATATGGTTATTCTGTTGTTTTTTGGGGGTTTCTTTTTTTTTTTTTTTTTTTTTTTTTTGCTGTGGCACGTACAACCAGTAAACAGCGAGAGGCTGTGCTGCACACAAACTTTGTATGGCTTGTTCGCATGTGTGTGTGTGTGTGTGTGTGTGTGTGTGTGTGTGTGTGTGTGTGTGTGTGTGTGTGTGATTAGCCAGGACTTAATTTTACTGTTTGTACCCTAATTTTTCGAACACTATAACCCCTTCCCATACTTGTCCTTACCTTTGGACTAGTCCAACAGACTTAAAAGGAGTGGTCCTTGAGATCTCCAAACAAACTGAAAACAGCTGAATGGTCAGATCCAGATCTGAGTCTACACAATATGCTCAGGTACGTCCGAGCGAATGCTTAGGGTAAATATGGTAAGCTCAGCATGGTCTGTTTTTGATGTTTTTGACGCCAGCACTAACATTAAAATTCTTATTTGTCAAACTGATACGCAAGTAGTTCAAAAGAGTACAGGGCCCAGTTGTTCAAAACTAACGATGTCGTTAGTTAACGATTCGTTAAAATTTACATCGAGTGATACACAAATACGCTGAAATTTTTTGCTAAAAAAATGTGAGTAGCTTTTGCAGTGCAAAAGCTACTCACATTTTTTCAGCAAAAAATATCGGAATATTGTATAGTGAATCTGCTAAAACAGTTAACGAAATGACCCTTAATGAGCTCGTTAAGCTAACGACGCTTTGAACAACTGGGCCCAGGATGCAAAATGTTCTCATGTAAAGCGGGTTATTGATAATTATATTGGCACTATTTACAGAAACCGTCTTCAATGTAAAAAGCTCTGAATATGAGCATCTATTCCAGGAATTGCGAAAACAAAAAAACTATTATCAACTCTTTCAATCTTGAGTTTATGAAATGGACACTTCCATCTTTGCATTAGGTCATGTCCATTATAGTCAATAGGATTTTTATTCAAAATCATTAACAGACTGGCAAAAAGTGTAGATCCAAATGAAAACGGTTCATTATGAGCCGTCTATACTAGATCTACACTGCATAGGTATTTGTACGGTTTACAGAGTTGAAAGTGTTAACCTTTTAGTCCAGACCAAGACAGATTCTTTAAGAAACAGTGTAGATCAAAATGAGACGGCTCATTATGAGTCATCTCATCTGGATCTACACTGTTTGCCATTCCATTATTGATCTACAACGGTCATCATTTTGGCAACAATGGATGTGTTCAAATGAAGAGGTGGAAGGGTCTATTTCAAAAACTCAGGGTTGAAAAGGTAATAACACAAAATAAAAAGTAAGTCCTCCCGTAGAAGATAAGATGCCTAATAAATTGTGTAATATTGAAAAGTTTCCTTGGCACTTTTCTGGTAGAATCTAAAATAATCAATTGCTTTTGATCAATTACGTTTGATCAAATGTGATCAAATCCAAGAGTAACCTTTTGTAAATTGTATTTATTAGAAGTGAAAGGATAATTAAATCGGCGACTAAAAGACGAAATTAACATACTAGCTTAAAAGTTATAAATAGATGAAAATATTCGTCTACTTACATGTTACAGCCTGTTTATAGTGTTTAAAGAATAATAAACGCAGCCAGAAGACGAAAATTAAAGTCAGAAACACAGATACAATAACTAAGATCTGAAACTGCATAGATTTAAAATATGTCAGACATCGGAAATGGGTGAGTTTTAAACTAAACACAAATAATCGTTTCCATCGTCCATCGTTAAATCGCCTTACAAATAAATAAATAAATAGATAAATAAATAAATATTGTGCCAGGAAAAGATACAGTAAAAATATAACCTTGTTTCCAGCTGTTATAAGTCAAATAGAACATTGGAAGAGAAGGTTATCGGACAAATTTATGTTTATACCTATACCTGACCAGTTTAATTAAATTCATAGTCATATTGTCGCAAAGCTTTAAACATGTTCGCGGTTGTTTTGTGAAATTCATAGAATACAATGTTCGAATAAACAAGAATGAATATAGACACTACATGTATATGTCGTTTTACAAAATTACTGAAATATCACTGTTAAATTAATATTGCAAGCATCTTATAATTATTAAAGTTTTATCAATAAACAAGTCTCACACTTGCGCCTTACATACCAAACCTGAAACGTTTGCAAACAGTGTAGATCCAGATGCAACGGCTCGAATGAGCAGACGAGCCGTCTCATCTGGATCTACACTGTTTGCCGCTCTAATTTTGATTTCTGATTGACACGCTTATTTCAAACAATGGACATGTCTAAACTTCAATGATGAAAGAGTCCACTTCAGAAACTAAGGGGTGAAATGTTTCACAGCCATTGACATCTAATCCCGAATTCATAAAGACATAACAGCGCGTTAGTCCCCTAGCGCGGAAAAGCTCTATGGCAATCCCATGAAACAATATTCTGTGAAGCGGGCGAAAGAAATAATATCACTCCAGTAAAATCCGTAGTTTTCAATAATGTGTTATCACGTCTTGCGATATAGACAGATACGCGGAGTCTTGTGCCAGTGGCGCTGTATAAATTTCATAAATTACGCTGCGATTGAATGTTATTGCTTAACCCATTAATGCCTATCTCTCCATAAAAAAGGACATACGCAAACAGTTTTGACCCAGATAAGACGCCGCAAAACGCGACGTCTCATCAGGCTCTGCTTTGTTTGTATCAAATACAGGAATTTCTATAATAGATGTTAATGCTAAAAAGAATACCAGACACCCCTTAGATCGGAAATGAATCTGTCCAAATGAGAGACATAGAAAAGTGTACTAGGCGTAAACGGGTTAAGGTGAATCGACACATCTAAATTATTTTGTCCCCTTTTGGTTAAAGGAGACGACTTTCTGGACATTTAAACCATACACATGGAGGGTACTATAGTAGAGGTAAGAATTTGTTGAGTAAATTCTTTCCTTTAAGAATAATCCGGTGAGAGACAAATACGTTCATCGCAGGGTAATTTACCCTGGTGTTGTAGCCATTACACTTAACCAATTAATGCCGAATGGACTCTTCTACCTTCACTCTTCAGACCGATCCTTTCCAAGGATTTTCTCTAAGGAGTGTCTGGTTGTTTTTTATTAATATCATGTTGTTTGTTTGTTTTTTTAAATCTGTATTTATTGCAAACAGTGTAGACCCTGATCAGCCGCCGCGTTCTGCGGCGTCTGACCTGGGTCTACACTGTTTTGCCGATGTCTTTTTATGGGACGCTAGTTCATGATTTATGATGCTAGTCCAACCAAGCTCGCATCTACGTTTTAACAGTTAGCACACACGCATATCAGGCATTCGATCTGCTGACACATACAAACACACACACAAAAAAAACAAATAAATAAAACAACGTAAATGTCATCTTATAAGTTAACTGATAACTTCTATGTTCCGTTTCGTTCTTCCAGGACAAAATTAATATACTTGTAGTCTCCGAAGGTATATTTTTAACTACTAGACACTTTATGACAAGCATGGAATTAACTGCTCAGACATATTTTGTCGATTTATTGGCCTTTCAATTCTACCATCTCTTGTTATCTGACAATTCAGGCTCAACCACAATCTCTCAGGAGACTACGGTTGTGAGACGTCAAAAGTATCACGGGTCTTGATTTTGTCACAATTTAAGAGAACACACTTATGATTAAATTTCTGATATGCTCGCTGTGCATATGTGGAAGAAGTCTGTTTCAAGTAGTAAACATGAAGCAACAACAGATGTGGATATGCCCTGCCTTTGCAAACAGTGTAGATCCAGATCAGTTGGCTTTGATCTTGATCTGCACTGTTTGGCATTTAGTATGTGAATTGGATCAGCAATCTGGATCAAGTAATCTGATTGGCTGAAAACTGTCCATGGTTTAGTTGGAAGGGGCGACTTGTATAAACAGCATTTGGACATCTGCACCTAGCACTAGACTAGACAGCCCTGCACTAACAGTGCATACAGTCAAACCTCGATAGCTCGAACACCGATGGCTCGTTTACCATGGCTAATTCGAACTCGTATTTGAGTCCCTAGGAAATTCTTCCGATAGCTTAATAAAACAAATATTTAAGGAAATTTTCTTTTTTTATCACAAAATAGTATGTTGTGTGTACTCATTAGAATCGAGGCGAGTCTAATGAGTACACTCAACATACAATTATTGTGTAGAAGATCGATAGATTTCTCAGAATTAGCTCCCGACCTGGCGCCATGATTAACCTTCATTGGCTCGAACTATTCATGGCTCGAACACTTTTCCATGGTCCCAAAGGTGTTCGAGCCATTGAAGTTCGACTGTATCTAGATCAGACGCTATTACATCAAATTTTATATTATACTCAAGAGCAAAATAAACACAAAAAGATGATAACTCGTCGTCAACGCTGTTTATATTATAAGCGATATGACCGCAATAAAGAGTCATTCTAAAGCTAGTTATTGGCATTCTCTAATATGCATTTTCTAGCGTGCACGCGCATTTAGAACGTTTTCGCCTTGAAATATTCGACTTGAGTTTCATGATTTTTGCTTTGCGTTCTGATATGTTTGCCTAATTGTGCTGTAGTATATGCATATTTACATTTTCTTTGTCAGCAAATAAAAAGATTGTGGCACTCTCATTTTTTCACTAATCTGCCACGTTGGATTTAGATGACCATATACTTTGAAGTAAACCACGAAACCCTTGTATTTTGATGCAAGAGCCATTGCAATGCATTAGGTTATAGTTTCATATATAAATACAAACCACCTGCGGCGTCTGATCTGGGTATGCACTGTTTGCCAAAGTCCAAAATGGCCTAGTCCAGGTATAAAAGAAATTTTTTGTCAACAGCACTCTGACGTCACAGAAACAAGAATAGCGCGGCTATAAATAACCGTTAATACCTGTGCGGTTTGATGACATGGGTCAATGATACTCACGTTCATTGTGTATTTGATGGGGTTGCAGGGAGAAAGGGTTTGGGCTTAACCTTGTTTTTCTTGGTCGAACCTCCGATGCATCTCCAACTCACAGAATTTATAAACGAGCCGCAACGTGGGAAAAAGTACATGTGCGCCTAGCGAAGACTGAACTAAACCTGCCCATCCTCGCAGTCTGACCAGCGTCTTCATTGCCCGCAAGAAGAAACTTTGCATTCTTAGGTATCCGAAATGAGCCCAGTAAAGATTCTGATCAGACTGTGAATGCGCAGGCTGATCGGACTCTTCACTTGACGCACATGTCTGAAGTTCTCACGTTGCAGCCCAAAAGATGTTGATGTCTAACAGAATAAAATTGGCAGATAAGAAATATCTTTTGTAGTATTTTGTTATAGGGTTTGGTGTAGGTTGTTGACATTATAATTTATCAAAGCTAATTTACTATTCTTCTTCATGGAATTCTCAAAAGATCCATTAATATGTGAGTATTGTCTTCAAAAGTATAACATTAAAATAATTCATGTAAATATTTCAAGCATGGGTCTAGAGGCTTACCTTAGGTTTAAGCAGCTGTCGAATTAATGCAGAGTTTACGAAAACAAACCTATTCAAGTATACTGAAAATTTTACCACCAAAAACTGTAAATTTTTAGATAAAAATTCTAATATTTTTTTTTTCACATTTCTGCTCAAAAACATAGATTGTGGGTAGTCGTTAGAACCGCCTCGGCGAGGCGGTTCTAACGAGTACCCACAATTCATGTTTTTGAGCAGAAACAAGTAAATTAATGTATACCCTTGTAAACCCCAGTTTTGCTATATAAAAGTGGGGTTGAAGGGGGTCAACATTATAGGCGTGTTGGGGAATCGTTTTTATTAAATCTTCATTGGTATTAGTGCGTGTATTATCTATGCCAGATGTTTCTACAGACGTTTTGGGGATGGTGAAAGATCTGGAAACCAAACAGAAATGTCATGAGGAATTGATACCCTTTCAAAGAATACAACTCTGCATTACGAAAACAACGCCTATTCAAATATATTGAAAATTTCACCGCCCAAAACTGAAAATTTTCAGATAAAAATTCTAATATTTTTCATATTTCTGCTCAAAACATAGATTGTTGTGGGTACTCGTTAGAAACGCCTCGCCGAGGCGGTTCTAACGAGTACCCACAATTCATGTTTTTGAGCAGAAATAAAGAAAATAATGTATACCCCTGTAAACCCTAGTTTTACTATGTAAAAGTGCGGTTTAAGGGGGTCAAAATTATATAGGTATGTTTTCGTGATGGTCAGAATCGTTTTGTTCTCTTCTGACAAGGGGCTGCTTTTCCTTGGGAGCAAATTCTATCCTGTTGGGATACATTCTTTCTTAGAAGGAGGTTGTTGTACAAGAAAGTAAGCAAGAAGTCCCAAAGGTGTTTCTCTGGTTAAAAATGGCGGTACAACCCAGACGTAGATGTCATCGAACCGTTAGCTATATAAATGCATTGAATAGTCAAATAAAAATAGAAATCATGTTACTCATATAAAAAGGTCTCGAAACTATTGTAATGGTATTTTGCAAAAGTAAAAAGAGAAGAATTGCTATTCTTAAGCACAATAAAATTTCTGTATACATTTTGCTTGGTTCACAGACATTCCAGAACTTCTGTTATTCTTAAAGGTTGTGCTATCTGTATGCATTACACGAAAATTAATTCTCATTACGAAAACATACCTATTCAAATATGCTGAAAATTTTCCCACAAAAAGAAAAAATGAAAATTTTCAGATACAAAATTCTGATATTTTTCATATTTCTGCTCAAAACATAGATTGTGGGTACTCGTTAGATTCGCCTCGATGAGGCGGGTCTAATGAGTACCCACAATCTATGTTTTGAGCAGAAATAAGAAAAATAATGTATACCCCTGTGTACCCTAGTTTTACTATATAAAAGTGAGGTTTAAGGGGGTCAAAATTATATAGGCGTGTTTTCGTGATGACTATTTGACTTTAGTCGACAAATGATCATAGTCGCAACGTCAGAAAACGCAATTTCGGACATGTGCGCCATCGAGCAGCAGTCTGATCAGAAGTTTCACTGGGCGCATGTCATCACAAAAACACGCCTATATAGTTTTGCCCCTTAAACCCCACTTTTATAGAGTAAAACTGAGGTGTACAGGGGTATACATGAATGTTCTTATTTCTGCATAAAACATTGATTGTGGATACTTGTGTGTTTTTGTAATGTAATGATTGGTAAAGGATGGATGCCGAGTTTCTTGATGGCGACAACGAAGACTGATCAAACGGCGCAAAAGTGCATGCTGATGTTAGCGCACATGTCTGAAGGTATGTTTTCAGACGTTGCAGCTCATATTATTTGCTCAGCGGCATTATCCTTTGCTCGTTTGCATTACGAAAACACGCCTATTCAAATGTCTTGAAAATTTCACCTCCAAAAGCCGAAACTTTTCAGATAAGAAACTCTGATATTTTTCGTATTTCTGCTCAAAACATAGATTTTTGGTACTTGTAAGAACCGCCTCGGTGAGGTGATTCTATCGAGTACCCACAAGCGATGTTTTTTGAGCAGAAATAAGAAAAAGAAATAATGTATATCCCTGTAAACCAAAGTTTTACCATATAAAGGTGGATAAAGGGGTCGAAATTATATAGGCATGTTTTCGTGATGGATGGAATCCAAGTTGCGCTTAACAAAATCAACCGTATCAATATTACCTCATCAGAGATCATCACCTGGAGTATTCAGTTCCAAGATTCGACGCCATTTTATACCTAGTGGAATACAAATCTTTGCATTGTTTTGCTCTTTTGAACTTTAAAGAGAACCGTCTGGTGCCTGAAAGACAATTCGAGCTCATTTGAAAGACTTTAATAAGGTTGTGATTGTCTGGATAAAAGGAACAAAGCTAATTTGTCTACCACATTATTTTCAAGTATCATTTCCGATCATAAGCTTAGCCAGTGGATTGATTTAATAAGGTTGCGATTGTCTGGGTGAAGAAAACAACAACGCCAACTTGTCTAAGACATTAATTTCAAGCATCATTTACAACCACAGTCTTACACTTTGATAGTAAGGCATCGGATATGGGATTAATTATATGAAATGGCCACAGACTACAGAACTTCGTCCATTACGAAAACACGCTTATTCAAATATATTGAACATTTCACCACCAAAAAAATGAAATTTTTCAAATAAAAAATTCTGATATTTTTCATATTTCTGCTAAAACGTGAGGCGGTTCTAACGAGTACCAAAATCTATGTTTTTGTGCAAAAGTAGGAAAAATAATGTCTACCCCCGTAAACCCCAGTTTTACTATATAAAATGGGGTTTAAGAGGGTCAAAATTATATAGGTATGTTTTCCTGATGGAAGAAACGAACAAACGCATAGGTACCAGTGAAGCGAAAACGAACTGTCACAACTGCCTTAGGCAGTCAACAGTAAAACGGTTGAGGGGATTGAACCGGAATTAAAACCCGGTACAGAGAAGAAGCTCAGCTAATAGGAGCATGTCAACTGTATTCAGATTACCCTTGCGATGATATATATATAAATGTATTTATTTTAAAGTTAAACTGGAGGAGGTTTAGCACTTAACACAAATCTGCCGGATTAAATAATACATCATGAAACCATGCCTATATAATTTTGACCCCCTTAAACACTATCGTGGAAGTGCCACGGTTTTACTTTCCTTTCAGCGATTTAATGCTATTCATTATTGGCATGTTAACTATGTAATTCTTGTGATGTTTAAAGCAATGGTTTACTTTTCAGTTAATTTTAGACTGTTATATCCAATGTAGAACATAATTGTGATGCGATTCGACGTCGCGTTGACGTCAGTAACCAACGTCGGTTACCAAGTAAAATGGAAAAGGTAAGGAGACATGGCAGAAATCAGCGGGACTTAGACAGAGGGAACAAAATACAAGAATAAGGAAATAGAGTAACAAAAACACAGACTAGGAAAATGGGAACGAAACAAATAATCAGAGATGTGACAGACAGGACAATGTGATAAGATTTACTGTTTTACTTAATTCAACTCGATTTGTGCAAAGAAACGTTTATTAACATTTTTTTCTGTAGCGAATTTAGTGACTATTAATTCATATAATTATTGCCTTTTATGTTCGCCACATTTGGCGCCGGAACCCGGGAGATTCAGGGAAGATTATAAGGGGCTGAAACGCTATATTAAGAATTGAAATATTCAAAGCCTACCATAAACATGCCTTCATCTGTAAAATTGCCTGAAATCGAAATCCCTTTATTTGACGGCAATAAAATGGACTGGACTGAATTATGGAACCTTTTGGAAGTAACTGTTGACCTAAATGTATGTCTTTCTGTTATAGAAAAAATTATGTATCTGAAAAATAGGCTTATATGGGACGCAAAGCAGGCTATTTCAGGGATATCATTGTCCAAGGAAAATTACACAGTTTTTAAAACTTTACTAAGAGAAAGATTTGAGGACGTCCAACTTGTCCTGCATAATCATTATATGGAGCTTATTAATCTACCTGCGGGTAGGAACACCCCAAGGGGACTTCGTCTTATGTATGATCATATGGAAAAACATTTTATATGTCTGGAAGCACTTAATTAAGATTTAAATCATAATATTTTTATTTCAGTCATCACATCAAAACTTCCAAAAGATGTATTATTTCAATTAGAGTTACAAAAGAGATCAACGAATAAATGGACAGTCAACATGTTGAGAGAAATGTTCAATGATTATATTTGTGCAATGGAGAGGACAGAACAACTTTCCGGCTTCGTCTGGAAAATCTAAAACGATGGAAACGAAGTTACCAATGAAACAAACCTGCTGATGACCTAAAACCAATGCAAAGACACAGTTTCTATCGTAGGACATTTGTACACTGCAGATACTGCAATACGACTCACTGGAGTGACGAATGTCTACAATACCAAACGGCTAACAACAGAAAACAGAAATTAATTAATTGCTGCTTTCTGTGTCTAAGACATGGCCACATAGCCCATAAATGTAAATTAAACAAATCATGTTTTTATTGTGGTCGTGAAAACCACCACCATAGAAGTCTGTGCCCTGTAAAATTTACAGCTGGTGTACGCTGCAATTCTGATGAAACAGCAACAGAAACTAAAAGGAAAAGCTGCCAAACTAGCAATACAAATCAGAAATCTAATAATCAGTTGGCCAGATATACTGAAAAGGGGATAAAGCAGGAAGAAATGAAAATAGCTAAAAGTAACACAAATATCAGGGAATATGAAAACGTGGAACACATTGCAGAACCATATACAGATGTTCGGGTTCCAACGACTGAGATTAATTCAAGGGTTACTGACCAAATCCTCATTATGGACGCAGTAATGGTACATGACATTTGTAAGCAGACAGAACTAGAAACTGAAGAAGGTAACGATAAAATTATCAAGGAAAATATAGAGCTCAGAATGAAATTCATTGAGTTTGATAACAACATTTCAAGCATAACAGAGGAATTGGTTTAATTAAAACTAGATAATCAATACCTTGAGACGCAGTTGAATGATATAGCAATGGCATTTAAACCAAAAAACGGGAATAAAATTTCTAGGGTCGAAAGACCATTGTGTATTTCCAACATAACACTGCATGATGCTGCTTCAAGTGAAGAGAAACGACATTTGAGAGCTGACAGTAATATAGCCTTAAAAACACCAAAAGTATCAGAATGCAGACCAGAAAATGAAATACAACAGGAAATGAAAGGACAGCTGCCATTGTTAACCTTCAAAACAGCAATGATTGCTTGATAAAAGCATTCAGTGCAAAGTGAGGTTGAGCTAAGCGAATAGCTTGCAAATAGAATTTGTCTTTGTTTGCGGGAATGTCGTGGAAGTGTCACGATTTTACTTTCCTTTTCGCGATTTTACGATCTTCATTATTGGCATGTTAACTATGTAATTTTTGTGATATTTAAAGCAATGGTTTACTTTTCAGGTAGTATTAATTTTAGGCTGTTATATCCAATGTAGAACATAATTGTGATGCGATTCGACGTCACTTGCGTTGATGTCAGCAACCAACGTCGGTTACCAAGTAAAATGGAAAAGGTAAGGAGACATAGCAGGAATCAGCGGGACTTAGAGGGAACAAAATACAAGAATAAGGAAACAGAGCAACAAAAACACAGACTAGGAAAATGGGAACGGAACATATAACCAGAGTTGTGACAGACAGGACAATATGATAAGATTTACTGTTTTACTAAATTCAATTCGATTTATGCAAAGAAACGTTTATTAACATTTTTTCTGTGGCGAATTTAGTAACCATAATTCATATAATTATTGCCTTTTATGTTCTCCACAAACCCCACAAACCCACTTTGGGGTTTTTACAGGGATATACATAATTGTTCTTATGTCTTATTTCTAGTCAAAACATAGATTGTGGGTACTCGTTTGTACGCCTCGTCGAGGCGGTTCTAACGAGTACCACAATCTATGTTTTGAGCAGAAATATGAAACTATCAGTTTTTTATCTGGAAATTTTTAGTTTTTGGAGGTGATTTTTCTATACATTTGAATAGGCGTGTTTTATAATGGAACCATATATTTGTTCTATCGTATCGATGCGTAATCGCTATCAAACAAGAGTTACTTTGGCAAAAATGAAGAAAGTTTGGTAAAACATTCAAAGCTACCACACTGGAATGAGGCAGCTTTTTTTCGGTTGAGTTTGGATTTCTTAGCGGTATGAGTCTGGCATGAAAATGTGGTCAATACATGTGCCAGCATTAAAATATTTTGTAGTTGCATGTAATGTCTTTTTCAGTCTGTGCATGCAAGATGCGACAAAATGATCTGTAAATGAAAAAAATCATTTTTTGTCTGCACAGAATTCAAATTTTCCCCTTTAAATGAAATTTTTAACTTTAGAAAATAAAAAAAATAAATAAATAAATAAAAACAAAAGAATCACACTAAAAGAGAATTGATACATATTCAGGGGAGAGGTAGCTTTTTTCCTTTTAAGGTCGACCAATTTCCGGAAAGGTTTGGCGTGCAGTGAAGCAAAACGGAACAAAAATGTTGTCTCCCTCGGCGGAAATGGCGATTTTTTTTCCAAGTGTATCTATTCCCCCCCCCCCCGCCCCCCGCCCTTAAATTGTAAATGGGACGAAGGACAAAATGTTCACACCGATAATACATGCCGGGAGTTTTGCAATTGTAGGGTCAGTCACCTGACTCAGTAAAAGCTTTAGAACCTTTTATTGTAACGACAGTTTCTAAAGAATGAGTTATTTCCATCAGCTGATTTATGAATAGAACTATGATTAAAAGAATTATACCCTCCAGAATCAACTTTTATCTGATATGAAAGCATAAAAAAGCAATAGAATATGACATCCGCTTCTACTTTTGAAAGCAAAATCACATAAAGTGAGCCGGGGAACAGTATTTCCTATACGATTGTATGTGCGCCCAGAGAAGATTCAGATCAGCCTGCGCATCCGCTTTCCGCGCAGTTTGATCAGAGCCTTTCCTGTCCACCTGAAGACACTTTGGATCACTGGCGACCCACAGTGTCCTGCGAATAACCTGATCACACTGCACGGATGCATAGGCTGATCTGAGCCATCGCTACATCATGAAAACACGCCTGTATAATTTTGACCCCCTCAGTGAGTCGGTTCTAACGGGTACCCAAAATCTACGTTTTGAGGAGAAATATGAAAAAAACAATATCTAAAATTTTCAGTTTTTGCAGGTGATGTTTTCTGTATATTTGAATAGGCGTGTTCTTGTAATGGAGCGCACATACAATCTTGTAGAAAATGCTGTGCCCAAGCTTAAATAAGGAATAAAAGACATGAGTCTTTATAATGAAGCCTTCGATTTTATCTTCAACAGAAAGAATAAAGATACCAGAAGCAGTCAAGACATTAAACGTAACAATGACGATTACTTTCTATTTTTGAAATATGGGAATGTTAAAAATTATTGCTAACAGATTGGGGAGGTAGAGCACTATCTGATTCGTTCCTAAATTAACAATTTTAAACGACAGTTCCTAATTCGCTTCTGCATTAATTGAATGCGTTTAGGTATTAACTGCACATCGATGTGCAAGGGGAACATTCGAATTTGCAAACCCTATTGGTAATTTTAATAACAAAAAAAAAAAAAAAAAAAAAAAAATGAGACGGCTTAAATCTACGCTGTTTGACATTCAGTCTTTCAACTTTACATATAAACTTCTTTTCGACAAATATCGTCTGGAATTTGGCACCGAAAGAGTTAAATGAAAGGAATACACTTTCAAGGGAGGCGACCCTGTCAAAATGAATTTGGCATCTTCTCCTAAAGGAAAGATCTGGCTCCCATTAGGAGAAAAAATGACTAGGTATGACCAGTTACTATAACCATTTCTTTCCTGAGTTTCAGCAATGGACTCTTCTGTCTTTGCATTTGAACACGTCTATTGTTGCAAATAGGGATACCAGTCAAAAACCTAGGACCGAATATCAAACAATGTAGATCTTGATGAGACGGCTCGTCTCGTCTCGAGCTACATTGTTTGCATACATATTTGTTCTGTCAACGTTAGTCTCTAAAATTGCAAGACCGATTGAATAATATACAGAGGATCCGTAGGATACGCCATTACCAGTTTGTGAAAATTGTTGAGAATTTCTTGGCAAAATGATGGTAATATTTCTACATATTTGTTCAGTTTGTTTCGCAAAAGTCGATTGGGCTCAAGTACAAATGGAATAGCGTTTTAGATCTAATGACCATAATTGCAACCATTTAAAAGGTAAATGAATATGCTGAGTAGATTTTCAACATTTGTAGAACGAGGAGTACTTATGTAAACTTCCGTTTGTTTTCCTACACACCAAGTCTCTTCTAAAGAGAGTCGTCTCTAAAAGGAATTAATATGCTCCTTAGAGGAACAAATTTAAACATTTTTAAGGCTGATCTGGGTCTATGCTGTACGAGTATACCCGAAGACACGTTTTTGCATGGCGAGGCAAATATATATGCTCAAAACATGAAACTCTTGCTTCATCAGAACCAAAAGACTGTCAGAACTGAAATTTTACAGCAAACACCATGAATCATGAGTTTAACACTTTATGAATATGTTTGGTACTGGCATCCAAAATGAAAGTCATGTCCATATACAATGTTTTTGCCTTCTGTGCAAATTTAGAGCGGCCATTGACTAATATCTTCCGTCCATCTTTCTGTCCGTTCAGTCCGTCTATCCTGCATATTGAATGTGCACTGACTGGCATTAGGGTCATACAACGAATGTTCCTACTCTTGTACCATGGCTGAATTAATAAATTAATGAACTTCGGATAAGAATCTACGAACAGATTCAAGACGTCGGTGATGATATTATTTTCATGTCAGCGTGCTCTAAAATATCGTCATACATGAAACTCGAAGCAAAGCAGTACATAAATGATTTTGCAGAATGTGCAATAGACCAAGATATCATAGCTAAAGAGGACGAGCCAATTTTAACAAAGAATATTGGTATGTGTCTTGTTTCTCCACGAAATACTCCACAAAATAATTTAAGGACCACTAGTTTTATTTCCCCTTTGATTATCACTAAAATGCAACCCTCAAGTTTTACAATTATTTCATGGACAAAACTGGAAGTCTCAGCCCTATTTCAATCAGCTCAACATGTTCTCAACATGTTCAGCTACAAAAGGGTCAATGGCACCAACAACGCCAGACCAAAAGGTTCTAAGAAAAACGGGAATTCGCCAAAAAAAAAAAAAAAAAAAAAAAAAAAAAGATTTTTACCCCAAAATGAATTTTTTTTCACAATACCGGAAAAATTCTTTGTTTAATGAAAACAAGTCTCTGTCACACACAAAGTCATGCAAACTCAATCTTCATTCGAGTAAAAGACACACAGATATGGCCAGAAATAGAGACAAACCCTTTCAGAGGCTAAAAATGCCTCGAAAATTCCCCATAGACAACGAATAATCTGTAGAGGGTACCTCTTGCAAAATGTGCGTTTCTTGATAACAAATAAGGCTTTCTCTATGAGTTTTTCACATGTGGGAGCCCAGTTATCATTTTGATGCAAAAATGTAAATTTGCAATTTTTGGGTGAAAAGTAGTGTTTTTTTTTTTTTGTGTTTTTTTTGTTTTTTTTTTGCAAATTTTAAAATGAAAATGTTTATTTATTTATTTATTTATTATTATTATTATTATTTTTTTTTTTTTTTTTTTTGTTTGTTTTTTGTTGTTTTTTTTGTTTTTGTTTTTGTTGGAAACACTCCTTTAGGGCTTCCTTTTAAAGAAACATTCAACGATATTTTGTTATCTTCTGTGGTTTTGCCCATACACCCGGCCAAAGTTTGTATGCATGGAAATTTGCACTATGTGGTCCTTATATTATTTTGTTGAGTATATATGCGAGAAACATTTTTTTTAACTATTGGCAACAACCCGATAAAATCCCGGTTAGCTCGTGCATATACATGTGTTATATATCATTGGAAAGGGTAAAGCTTTGTCGTCATGGTTGTATGATTTTTGCACGATTATTGAATGCCAAAATGAAAATAGACGTGTTTGAAAACTACATGGTAATTTATACTAGTAGAAAAATGGACGAAAATCAGGGTGACTTCAGAGAAGAGCAAAGAGCGTATTGCAAAATTCGCGGATTGCTGGGTAAAAGCACATCAGAAAACAAGTCTAAATTGGATACAGTGTACGGAGAGAATACTCTTCCATATAGAACAGTTGTCAGATGGGTATCTTATTTTAAAGAAGGTAGATCTAGTGTTAAAGACGAGGCCCGTTCGGGTCGACCAGTTTCGGCCACCTCTGAAAATGATCTTGCCACTGTCCAATCTATTGTTCAGCAAGATTCACGATATACGATGGAAGAGATAAGTGATTTATCGGGCTTGAGTTCGTCATATGTCTTTAATATCCTGAAAGAAAAAATAAAGCTACAGAAGATTTGTGCGCGTTGGCTATCCCATCTGCTGACCCCTGAACAAAAGAAGGAGCGTATGGAAAAGGCCTCTGTTTTGCTATCTAGATTCAAGAACCGGGAGTCCCGCCGCTTGAGGGACGTTGTTTTTTTTTTTTTTTTTTTTTTTTTTTTTTTTTTTTTTTTGAGCCTGACAATAAGTTGAACAACAAGATGTGGGCAGGTGAAACCAAAGAACGCCCTAGGTAGCTCGTCGAAGTAGGAGTGTCAGAAGGGTAATGTACGCCCTGTTCTTTGACAATGATGGAATTATGGCTCGTGTTTCTGTGCCAGAAAACTGTAGTGTAACAGGGACATTTTACCTTGACTCTGTTCTTTCTGCCGTTGTTAACCACCATCAGGCAAAGCGCCCGAGTGCTGGGGTTCAAGGGGTCAAATTACTCCATGAAAATGCACCCGCTCACCGTTCTGCAGCATTATTTGGAGGAATTTCATATTCAGGTCTTGCCAGACCCACCCTACATCCCTGATCTCTCTCCATGTGATTTCTGGCTTAACCCATATATCAAATCTTGCCTACGAGGACGTACATTTGAGACGCGCAGTGCTGTGGGCCAATGTACAGTATCCCCAAAGAACAATTCATAAATGTTTTTTCCGAATGGCTTTCCCGTCTAGAAAAATGTATCCAGGTCAATGGAGAGTACTTCGAAGGTCTCAACTAGTCATTACTGCAAAGGTAAGCCGAATTTTCATGGCGCGCAGCTGTTGCCACTATTTAAAAAAAGCCCCTCGTATTATGCTGAGGAGTTTCTGATGAATACACACACAACATATCTTTTCGGGGCGATATAATACACTACTAGTATTCACTTGACACTTTACTCTAATCTGGAGCTGCGCTTATACATTAGAAAAAAATAGTATAACTTTCTAGGAATTGTAGAATAGTGTTCTTGTCTTGCAAATTAATTCTATATCTCTAGTTTCACAACTGGTTCTTTATAAGAAATGTAATCTAATAAACAATTTAACCTATTAATGCCTAATAGACTCTCTCTTCTACCTCTTACTTTGGGCAGGTCCATGTATAATGGAAAGTTTTTCTAGTTTGTTTGCATTATTATATTCGATATAGAAATTCTTGTTCTTAATGTATATAGTGTAGATCCTGATCATGGCCCGCGTTCCGTGGCGTCTGATCTAGATAGTCACTTTGCAAATGTCCCTTTTATGGGCACCAGGCATAAATGGATTAATAATGCCAAGATACTGAAATAACAGCGACCATATCAAATGTGAATTGAAAATGTTTCTCATCAAATGTTACAGGTCTATTTGGTCTGCTTATAATGTCAATGAAATTGCTTCAGAAGAAGCCAGCACAAACTAATAAACATATATTTACTGAAGGTAAATGGAAACAGTTAGTAAGCTGTCTGCCAGTTTTTGTCATGAAACCTTTCTTATTTCTGTTTGGATATACATTCGACTCTCGTTATCTCGAATTCCTAGGGACTCTCTGAAATACTTCGAGATATCCGTACCTCGACATATCAGGTTTGCAGAATTGAGCAAAAATAAATCTAACAACCATATTTCACAAACGTAATGTAATTTGATTCCAGAAAGTAGAGATACATTGAAAATATTGTGGAAAAGAGGAGAAATTGCTCCTCTTTTCCACAATATTTTGTCACATGTTGTTAGATTTTCATGTCTGAACAGGCACCAGATTTTCACTTCGAGATAAGCGGTTATTCGAGATAAGCGAGGTCAAGATAACGAGAGTCGACTGTATGTACACCAATCTCCTTCTAATAAGGAGGCGTCAACGCTTTCCTTTTAGAGTAGACCTTTTATTCTGAAGACAGCGAATAGACACAATTTTGGCAGTTTCCTCCTCTTAAAGTGCATCAGTTATCTTTAACATTAATATACACTAAACATACTATCGTTACCTCGAAGTCCAATGGACTGAAATACTTCGAGAAATACGTAGCTCGACATATCAGATTTGCAGAATTGAGGACAAAAGAATTCGAGCAACCACATTTCAGAAATGAATATGTAATTTGACTCCTGAAAAATATTTTGGAAAAGATGAGAAATTGCTCCTAAGTAGCAATTTCTCATCTTTTCCACAATGTTTTGTTACCTGTTGTTAGAATTTTATATTTAAACAGGGGCGAGATAAGCGGTTATTTGAGATAAGCGAAGTCGAGATAACGAGAATCGACTGTATAAAAAAATAAACAAATATCGACTATGTTTCTTTATATTGTTTGGACGGTGCAATGGCTGAAAAGACATATGTAGTCACATGAGTCGGGGGTCAGTATACCTACAAAATAAACTGGATTAATGCGTCTGATATAACGATTTCATTGGTCGCTACGCAGCAGAGTTTCATTCGAAGTATTACCTGATTCTGCTCGCCTTTCGTTTTTATCCAATGTCGTCTTGGAACAGACTATGCGCGATTGTGGTTATTTGGTATGAACTCCACGTGTGAGTTCATTTCCATTATACATGTTACATATAACTGTTCTTTTCACTGCCCTTCGTTTCAAGGAGCTGAAAAGTCATTGTTGTTGGATCAGATGGTTGGCAAATCACATGACCATACATACCGAGATGTGTGACGTCACCGGTACGAATCTGTACCGGTAGAATTTATGCCTGACCGATCCCTATATGCGAAATCTATAGAGCTGTAGGGTTAGAGACCCAATCTAATCTAAAAAACCACATGTTAGACCGGCTCCAGTCTCCAGTGAATATTTTTTTTTCTTATCATCAAGTTTGATAATCCACTAAAATAAAACTAAAATAAATATCGTGACTAAAATGGCTGGTCACTAGATATTGACCAGCCTTTATAGTCATGGTATTATTTTGTTTGGTTTTATTTTAGTGGATTTTCAAACAGGATTGTAAGAAAAAAATAGTCACTGGAGACTGGAGCTAGTCCATATCACATGTGTGAGTAGGGGTCCCAAATCCGCGCAGTCGGATCAGAGTCCTCTTCGCTGGACGGCTATGTAATCATATAGAAAATGTCATGACCCGGCTAATATTACATAAAAAAAAAAAAAAAAAAAAAAAAAAAACGTTTGAAGTTATTTTTGCAGAGCCGTCGGTTTTTATGCTTTAATACTAAGACATTTATTGGAGATTGATTTTAATCATATTTTTAATTTCCCGTTATGTTCACCTGACATGGACCTCTTACTATTACATAATTATACAAAAATATTACAAACGTTTCGCAATGTGTATATTTAATAGTGCTTTTAAAGGCGCATTATAAAAGTTTTCTGTACACTTATTAATTTCCTCTTTGGGACTCTTGAAGTCATACTCAGATCCTAATGCCATTGTTGTATACGGAATTCACTGAGCTTTGTGCCATGTTCTTAATGTATTACGAAACAACCAGACTGGATTTTTCGTTTGAAAAAAAAATAGCTTAGCAGTGTGCATTTAATAAATAGCATACATAGAATTTATGAATTCATTCTTTGACCACATTTTATTCGTTTTTCTTTCAATGTAACAGCTAATATATCACATTGTATCACATTTCATCGGGGCCTTTGCATAGTGTTCTAAGCACTGCGTAAGCTAGATCATCCGATGATATTTTTCAAGAGTCGGAATTACATTGACATAGTTGAAACTAGAAATAGAAATAAATGATTAGAATAGCACGTCGTCTGTATTCACCGAATTATAAACACGGTTTCTATCTGATTACCCAGATATTTATTAATCAATTCAGGACAGCACTGCATTCAAAAAGCCATCTCCTGGGTAACTCTACCATCCAAATATATCTTTTCACTTTGGGAGGACATTGTAATCTATTGTTAATCAAAGGGGATTATTTAGTAACAATCCTCGGACATTATTCAGAAATTATTCTGGGATATTATTTTATAATTATTCTGGGACATTATTAAGCATTTTTCTGGGACATAATTCATTACTTAGTAATACTTCTGGGACATTATTTAGAAATTATTCTGGGACATTATTTTGTAATTATTATGGGACATTATTTTGTAATAATTCTGGGACATTATTTAATAATAATTCTGGGACATTATGGGACATTATTCAATGATAATTCTAGGACATTAAGTAGCAATTATTCTGGGACATTATTTAATAATTATTCTTTGACATTATTTAGTGACAATTCTGGGACATTATTTGGAAATTATTCTGGGGCATTATTTGGTAATAAGTCTGGGACTTGTATCTCATTTACTCCGTAAGAAACATATTGTGTTGTTGTTCGTTAGGAGTGCCTCTACTATGCGCTTCTAATACATAGATCCAGTTAAGGAGCTTTTCTTATCCGATACATTACGAAAGCATGCCTATTCAAATATATTTTTGCATAAAAAGCAGTGCCGCACCTTATTATCAGCCGTGCATTAACCGGCGAAAAGCCGTGTATTGACAAGGCAATTCACGCGCTGTTAATGCACGGCTAAGCAACTTTCAATATGATCGTACCGGGGCCACAGATTTGCTGCCGTTACGAGATGTGCACTGCCCGGCCCTAGAACGAGCAAAGTACGTGGAAATTACGATGGCGAGATATCGGTGAAAAGGCGAAACAAAATAGTGCAAGAAATAACGCAAAGTGTAGCAAACGTTTTCAGCTTTTATGCAATAATAGCGATCGTTGGTTTTCCAATGCATTAACATGAGGAAAAATAAATCGAACAACCACATTTCGGCCTCGGTTTTCAACACCTCTAACGGGATCTGGCGATTGTTAATGCATTAAAAACCATGTTTGATCCCTTATTGAAAATTTCACCACCAAAAACAGAGAGTTTTCAGAAAAAAAGTAATATTTTCATATTTCTGTTCCAAACATAGATTGTGGGCACTCGTTAGAATCGTCTTATCGAGGCGATTCTAACGAGTACCCACAATATATGTTTTCGAGCAGAAATAAGAAAAATAATGTATACACCTGTAAACCCCAGTTTTTTCTATGTAAAGTGGGGTTTATGGGGATCAAAATTATATAGGTATATTTTCGTGATACTTTCTTATGTCAGCATGAAAACGTATGTTGTTATCGATGATTTGCTTTTAATGATTACCAACAACATTTGTTTTGGTGCTGAAATGAGAAACAAATTATATGTGGATATCTGCTCTTAGCTTGAGTTAATGGAAAAACATAACACGCTTTTTATGGATATTTAGAGAAAATGTCCAATAAACATCACCAATTACTTCAGTATCCTGACAAGTTCTCTGGCTTATATACACTTTAGAAGTTCTATAGGAGGCGTTATGACCTTGTCAGTCCATACAACGCGGCTGTTTCGAGATGTATATCTAATGTTTCTACCATACCCAAGCCATAACAAGACTTTCTGAACCCCGGAAATTCATTCCCGTATATTTCTAAGTCTCCGCTCTGGCTGATAGTCAAGGTGGGCGAACTGTGCTTACCAAGTAATGCTTACTTTCCACGGACGCCTGATTACATTTACAGTCGACTCTCGTTATCTCGAATTCCAAGGGACTCACTGAAACACTTCGAGATATCCGTACGTCGACATATCAGAGTTGAGAGAGTGAGGAAAACAGTAAATTGAACAACCACATTTAACAAATGAATATGTAATTTGACTCCTGAAGTTAGAAATATATATATAAAATAATGTGGAAAAGAGGAGAAATTGCTCCTTAGGAACAAATAATACACTCTTTTCCACATTATTATATTACCTGTTGTCATAGTTGCATGTTAAAACAGGGACTAGATTTTCACTTCGAGATAAGCGGTAATTCGAAATAAGCGAGTTCGAGATAACGAGGTTCGACTGTATTTTATCTTGGGTTCATGTCAGACTATCTGCATTTCCTTATTTAGCCTTTGTGTCTATCGGCTTTCTATTATTTTTATGTAATCATATTTTAGTGTCATATAAACATATATTACATCGATAAATATCTGTCAATAATTGGATACGCCTCAACGTATGAGCACATATTAAATAGGTGGGACTCCCGTTTGAAAGGATGACCTCCAACGGAACGGATTTTGCTTATGTTGTAAAATTCAAAGCGAGTTATTTTTTAAAAGAAGGAATTCGACCTTATATTGAGTGATTTTGTCTCCTTTAGAGCATCATGCAAAGCAAGGTAAATTATATAAGCTCAGAGTTATCGCCACTGGAGGTGTACCGCTTCACTTTAAATAAACTGTTATACTACGAAACAGTACAGCTGTAATAAGAAAATTTTGCACAAAGATTAAGGTTAAGGAATACTTTATGTAGTTATTTCTGTTTACATGAACCAGTAATACAAAGCTTGTTACTTTGCTTAAATGATATAGAGCGTACATGTTATGTAACAGCAGTAAAGGTAGACCTATACACAACACTCAATCATTAAATCAGTTTGAAATATAGCATAACTAGTAAAATAACACACACACACACACACACACAGAGAGAGAGAGAGATAGAGAGAGAGAGAGAGAGAGAGAGAGAGCAGGCAGACTACTCATTGTGAGATATTTATATGTTGACTAAAGAAGTCCTATAAAGCAGTCTGCTGAACATAAGCTTTCTGCCGACTTCATTGCAGTTTAACTGTTATTGTCTAGTTGGTCAATTTATCAATTTCCGAGGTTCAGACAATCATTTTGGCTCTCAATCGAACATTCGGCTTCGAGACTGTGTCACATTTCAAAAGTTAGACATTACTGCGCATCCGTAAAGTTTCATCGAGGCCTTTGCTTAGAGTTGATACATCTCACAAAGTATCCGATAGTTCTATTAGCTGACAGGCAAAACTCTGATGAACATGTGGAAAAGTTTTCTCTAAACTGGGTCAGCGTTGTACAGTCAACCGTCTTTATACCGACACTCGATACAATGACAAAATGCGTTAAAATGACAATTTTAATGTCACGAAACATTCGTTCAATAGGTGACGGTTAATGAGAAATTATGCAAAACATTGCATAATATCTTCAAGCGACATATGTTTTGGATATTTGTTAGAATCGCCTCAGAGAGGCGATTCTAACAAATATCCAAAACATATGTTCTATGAGGAAATAAGAATTAAACAAGGCCTCTCTTACATATCATTATGTCCATTAAGGATTCTTTAGAATAGCAAAATCATTATAATGGAAACTTATTTGGGAACAAATGCTGTCGTTGTCACGAGGGTTCACTAAACGTATATGCCTACAGAAAACTTTCCACACGGCGCGGTCCTCATTTAATGTTTGTGAATTGTATTACTTCTTAGACGAACAGTATCTTTTATCGCTGCAGTAGATGGCATTTTGATATACATATCAGAGAAAGTAAGCATAGAGAGGAGCGAGGTATATGATGCCCATGCTGGTTCGATCAGCGCTCGGGGTTAGAAATGTTTGTGTTCAAACATGTTCCATTTGATTCATTGGCAGGGATAATGATAAAACAATACACCGCCAACGTATCGGGTGTTAACTCGACCAAACCATATACAATCAGCCCTCATTATAACGACACTCGATACAATGACAAAATTCGTTATTTTACTCGCACGGAAACCCTTTCTCAAGAGGTTATGTATAGTGAAGTAGAAATTATGCAGGAACATTATTATTTAATACTTCAAGCAAAATATGTTTTGGATATTTGTCAGAATCGCCTCACCGAGACGATTCTAACAATTATCCAAAACATGCGTTCTATGAAGAAACAAGAATAAACATTGCATTTGTTGCATATTATTCTGCTCATTAAGAATTCTTAACAACAGCAAATTCATTTTAATGGCAATATCTTTGGAAACAAATAATGTCGATTTAAAGAGGGTTCACTGTACCTTAAAACGTTTGCAAACAGTGTTGAAACTGATGAGACGGCACGTGCCATCTACAAGAGCTATATTATCTGCCATTCGGGTGACACCCCATCTGAAACAATGAATGCGTCCAAACTCAGACACATCAGTCTTCTCCAGACACTTAGGGGTGACAGTGGTAACTGGAGAACCCAGTGCAGTGAGATCTTAAACCACTAATGAGATAAAAATCTATCCTTAGTGGCCTATCCTGCAAAACCTGTGCGGCTCCAAGCAAGTAATGCAACTATATGCAGTAGTGATAGGCGAAAAAGGCATTTCATTTGAAGCGGCTGCCTAGAAACATATCAATCGACTCGCATTGTATTGTGACAACAAAGGTGGGTATTTGGCGGCTTGCAGTACTTTGTTTCTGCGTCCTGTTTCATTGGTGGCGTTTGTTTTGTCATTGTTTTTTTTATTCCCTATCTTTCTTTTTTTGGGAGGTTGTGCTTCTTGACTGCGGCATTTCTTTGGTAACTTTACTAAGTTTTCTTTTCCAAAATAACATTACGAAAACACGCCTATTCAAATATATAGAAAATTCCACCTCCAAAAACTGAAAATTTTCAGATAAAAAACTCAGATATTTTTCATATTTCTGCTCAAAACATAGATTGTGGGCACTCGTTAGAGCCGCCTCGGCAAGGCGATTCTAACGAATACCCACAATCTATGTTTTTGAGCAGAAATAAGAAAAATAATGTATACCCCTGTAAACCCGAGTTTTACTATAGAAAAGTGGGGTTTAAGGGGGTCAAAGTTATATAGGCATGTTTTCGTGATAAGAACAAACATTGGAATGAAGGCAAAAAGACTAAGTGGCACAAGTAAACAGAAATTGAGTCGAACTAAAAGGCAAAATCACTGTAAAGAGAATTTAGTCATACGGCAGTTTAATGTTTTAAACAGATCTATAGGATGTAATGGTATCATTTCAAAAAGATTTCAGTCATAATACGGATTGATATAACTGTAAAGGCCTTAAGGGAAATGCTTCTCGCATTATTTCATAAACAACCGTAAGCCGTAAATTATCCAGTTTATCTTAGTGGGGATAAACATAAAAGAATTTGAAACGAGAAATAAATACATTAAGGGAAACGGAAACCTTTTCAGGGAAGCAATTATGTCAAACTATTTGATCTCTTCAAAAAAGGGTTCTATTCTAAAAGCAAAGACTTTCATGTTAAAGTATACTTCTTTTCATAGGCGGTTTGGTATGTAGAAATCCGCAGGGGTTTCCAAATCATTTATCCTTGTAGCAAAGTTAAATAGCGTGTAGCTTATCTTAAATCGAGGCTATCAAATAAGGAGCGTGGAGCGTGGCGGTACACCTATAATTCTTATCAACATTTGCAATGCCTCCACGCATTTTTTATGCCCTCTCCTGCCGAATGCAGCAGTACAGCATATAGCATTTCGTCGTGATGTTACGCCCGTACATGCGTATGTCACTTTCGTAACCAGAGTCTAACAAATGTTTGAGTTTACATTCAAATTTACATTGACATTTACCTCAGCGTTTCTTTTGGCGTCAGTAGTTAAGTACATTTTATGCTAGGCAGTTGAAATTTGGTATGCTATTTTCCTAGACTTACATCTTCAACTGTGTGCTTAAGTTGTCTCTAAATCATGCACTGAGGTTGGACATTTTAAAAATAGCTTTCGAAAGGGGGTCTTTTAGGGTATAGGAAATTTACATTGGTTTCTGCCCACGCTTGGAATTTGATGAAATTATGCACAATAATTGCCTTGGGTATAACCATTATAATTACGATGCATTCACTTTTAAATGTTATTTCCGTAGTAAATTTATTACATTTTTTATGAAGTCTCTATCACAACAGAGAGTACTCTGATATAAACCTGTCTACAGTATTCAGAGCTTCATATATCTAATGCTGCAATGTTTTATGAATTAAAGCCATAATTGGTGAGTTAGTTGATACTATGAATGGCCTCATATGTCTAGTAATAGTGGCTGGGCATTCAGTTTTCTTTGATGGTATCCCCATATTTCAGCTCCAAGTTTTGTATTCATTAAAATTTTATATGCAATTTTACCATGTTCCAATTTTTGTCAAGACACCATTTTAGTATGAAAACTAGCCACATATCTTAGAAATATGTAGATGAAATTTCATGGAAATTGAGGACCAGTAACATTGTCTTTTAACAGACTGAATACTGATAGTCCTGATTCAGCAAAATGTGAAATTATATGATTATCATGTTTCGGTCATGCTGTTTAATAATACTTTACTATTGCTTTCAATTTGGATGGCTATAGTATAGTATGGTTTGTGTAAGTAGTTCATTGCAGAATTATAAGTATTATTTCAAAACATCCAGTTCGGTAAATTTGCCCCCTGTTGAACGCCATGGCCAAAACAAACTATTTTGTGTACAGAACTATACCGCAAAGGTTCGGATGACAAAGTCATCAAACGCACCCATGAAATCATGTGCATAGTTTTCTTTCTGTCTGTCTTGTCTAATTTGGTAGTGGTGCTAAGGTGGTGTTTAGATTTAACATTCAAATCAACAACATACCAGTCATTTTAGATGTTGCTTCAGATTTTGTGAGATTTGTTATCCGACTCGAGATAAATGACTCTTAAGTCTAACTGTTGTTCGTTTGTTTATCCCTAACTGTCCATTTAAAAAGAAAGGTTTACTCTAGGGCAACCAATAACACTTGAGATTACTTTTCCTTGACATTAAAACCCATTAAACGGTTTTCAGTATTTGTATCTGCACTAGGCACTAGCCAATCTATATGTTTTGTATAGCCCCTATGAACGAAACCAAACGGCTTCTTGAAGTTATATTCCAAGGCCATTTGAATAAATTTGCTTTTAGAAATCACATGATCGTACTTTTGTCTGTGTTCCAAAACTTATGTGATCATGATTATGTTGTCTATATATTTGTATAGTTTTTTCACTTCATTTACCTATCTCAGCAGTTGTTGCAGTAATTACAAAGCACATATGTAAGGTATCAAGAAGCATTTAAACTGGTGATAATAATTATTCAATCTGTAAGTAGTTATCTCATTACTCATAAGATTTTGAATCTTTGTTGGTTCTGAAAATGATCTCTTTCAACAGTTAGCCACATATATACCCTAACTTAGTCTGTTCAAGTCCATTTACTAGATCTACAACTTCTTTTCTGGGCCCCATTTGAGCCTGCTCAATCCTTTGCTCTATGAATGCATTGAAGACTTGGAGTGGTTGGCCTGTGATAGTGGTTGTATTGTGGACTGATAAGCCAAATGTCCAAGAGAAAAGAGAATACGAGCTGTGTGTGCACACATGCCGATAGCTCTTTTTCCAGCAGGACACACACAGTAGTAATCTTTGACTGAAGCATTTTGTCCATATCTCAGCCGAATATTTCTCGGCTGTAGCAAAAAATATTACAAGAACACTTAATATTAAGAACAATTTCTACATAAATTTAAAATGCCCATGTAGTAAAAGTGATATCAATTCAGATTGAGCTGAATATATTTCAGCTGATACCCATGTAGTAAAAGTGATATGAATTCAGAATGAGCCACAATAATAAGACGCAGTCCACCCAAACAATTAAAAGACACTCAACACCCACAAAGAAGATGTGAAAACTCACAAAAAATCGAGTACAGTAACAGTGCAAAAGAACAACAAGCTCAGCAACTTTTTGTACAAGTGAAAAAAGATTTTATATAGAATTTTAAATGAACAACTGAATTATGTGTTACATGTATGTAAGATAAGCCTACTAAATTATTTTCAGAAAATACACTGTGATTTTTTTTTTTTTTTTTTTTTTTTTTGTCCAAACACTGCAATGCTCTTTCTGAGCTGAGAGATAAATTGTACAGAAATGTACCGGTAATCATTAATGAACAACAAAGCAAGCAAGAACAGTGCTTAAAAAGAACAGCGAACTTGCATTCAGCAGAAACATTCAATAAGTGGTTGAAAATTTTACAACCAGAAAAAATACTAAAAGCTCGCTTCCGATAAATTAACCACTATATTGACAAAGTAAAAACAGAAAAAAATAAGACACTAAAGAAACGTCAAGAATTACAATACCAATGCAGTAAAAAGACATTTTTATGCAGGTGTACTATAAGGAAAGAAACTGTTTCTCTCCCTGTCTAATAGCAAAATTCCTCTAGGTCATGGAACAGCTTTGTTTACACCAAATATTCTGTGCCTCATTCATCAATGATATCTTTTGCAACAGAAACTCAATATCAGTATCAGTTTCGATTTTTGGAAATACTGACCAATAATTACTGTAACTTTTTTGTTAGGATAAGAATCCAGCGTACATAAAGACAGAATATATCTAAGGCTTAATCTGGCCATGGATTTATGAACAGTACTATTTGTACTAGTAATAACCAACCACTGACCATTGCGTCCTTGCACACCATCTCGGTATGGCAATGAAAATAATGGATCTCCTTGCCTTACACCTATTTTAGTAGCATGACGTCTGTAAAGTCATTATATAAAGTTGCACATGTTCACAATAATTTTGCTCTAATAAAAAAGCAATATATGTTGTTAAGCTTAATTTGTTGATTAGAATACCTTTTGATTTAGTGTTTTACTATCTACTATTTTGGATAGATCATAGTGTATAAATGAAAGGAAAATACCAGAAATCCATGATATTTTAATGGTTTCTAAGCTAGAGCAGCTCAAGATGTATTCATTTTGATTTGTATAATCTCATTTTTATTACATAAGTGTTAGGAATTTTGAGGGCAATGCCTTTTTGTAAGGTTCTTGGATGATTTCAATAAAACAGTAAATTTTGCAGAAACGACCTACACCCATTAAAGGTGCACAACTACAGTGTTACCGGTTTTGAATTTTCATGAAATCTGGCATAGCTACAGAGGATACATATGGCAAGTTTTCCTAGTAAAATGAAAACTTGACAAAGACTAGAACATATTTATCTTAGGAATTGAATTTGGATAAAATTTTAAAATTTTAATTAAAAACTGAGATTTTTGATAATTATTTTATCAGAAAATGTAAACTTTATTTAATTCAAAAGGTTTTGTAGTATCAAAAGAATGCCTATGGAGTTCTGCATTCAATCCAGTTCACAAATCTTGAAACTAAATAAAACATAAGATTTAAGACAGACTTATTTAGACACAGACATCAGCTCATGGAGGGAGTCAGTCAGGGTGGCCTCCGGAGTCCTACTTTGATTTATATAATTTAATAAATACATTTTTATAGGTTGTATATGCTGAGTAAATAATATACAAAGTTTAAAGAAAAAACATGCATGGGCACAGATGAAAGATGCCCTTTATGCATCTAGATGCTGTTGTCATATGGGCAAAGACTAAAGGGCAGGGGCAATTGTGTACTTTGTGCACATGTCTAATCTCTTTAAAGAGAGAATCCTTCAATGTACCAGCCTTCTGGGAAAGAGTTGCTTTATTGGATTAGTATGAGTGTTGTCCATATAACATTGATGTCTAGTTTTGTATTTACTCTAAGTTTCCATATTGATGTTTGGGGCAAGATATGGGAACTATGTGTATAAGAATATCAGATCCTGCTCACTGTTGTTTGTTTCTGTACTTGAATAGAGATAAAATATGAACAGAACACCATTTACCTATTTATTTTTAAACTAACTTTCTTAGTCAGGAAGTCCTGATATCCACACTGTCAGATTTAGAAGTCCTTAGCCTGAAACTTGGTCACCTTTTGGTCACAGCTGTATAAGTGCTTTAACCCGCCCCCCCCCCCCCCCACCCACCCCCCTATTCAAATATATAGAAAATTTCACCTCAAAAAACTGAAAATTTTCAGATAAAAAACTCTAATATTTTTCATATTTCTGCTCAAAACATAGATTGTGGGTACTCGTTAGAACCGCCTCGTCGAGGCCGTTCTAACGAGTACCCACAATCTATGTTTTTTAGCAAAATAAGAAAAATAATGTATACCCCTGTAAACCCCAGTTTTACTATATAAAAGTGGGGTTTGAGGGGGTCAAAATTATATAGGCATGTTTTCGTGATGATTAAGCGCAGGTTGATCTGGGTCTGTGTTTGTCTACACTATCTGCATCATTGATACGTAATTTGGTAGCCTATGTAAGTTAAACAAACAGATGCCAATTAGGATTAGCCTACTTTTATTAAGGGTCCTTTACTTCAAAGTACCGACAAGGACTGGCCCGTCTGACTATCTGTATATTAGAGTGGACTATTCCCGGTTGTATGTGCAAGTTGGCATTAAATACTTATAACATAAGGGAACATTAAATACTTATTACAAAAAGGGTACATTTAATACTTATAACAAAAAGGGTACCTTACTGATTATAGAAAAGTACCTTTCTGATTATAAGAACAGGACTGGCCGTCACATCCTTTTCTTCTGATCAGGATCTGTTCAGATTGCTTGGTAGAACTTGCAGGGTGTTGGAATGTGTGTGTCTAGTCAAACTGTTTAATGTGCAGCTTGTCATCGTATCTTGCCTAAATAGTATGGTAGCGGGCAGTTTAGTTAATCACATGCTGGTTGTCACGCACCCCATTGTGGCATGCTTCTTCAGTAGTTGCCGCGTGCCAGTTCACTGATCTGTTATTGGCTATGAATAGCCATAGGATAAGATTTAACGTGGCCAGATGAAGAACTCGCAAATTTATTGCATGTTTTTGGCAAATTCACAATAGAATTGGTAAAGTGGAGTTGGCAGTTTTCGGAAGTTTATTCGAAAAAAAAAATGCGAAAATGCGACAGATGGACACCCCTGACCCGAAGAAGATGTCACAAAATCCACCTCCAATGAGAAAAAAAAATGCATACAGAAATTTTGATGAAAATTCATTCACATTTCCTCAAGTTATTGCCCGAAAACGACTAGACGGACCGACGGAGGACAAAAGACGGGCGGACACACGGATGTGCAAAGTAAAACCATAATACTCCCCCACTACCGTGTGGTGAGGTTATATACAAACAGATATTTCAGAAGAAAAATATAAGGCGCCGGTTTCTACGTCTATGCTGTCATATATAATACCATTTTTTGTCTCGCTAGTCCCACTAAACGCAACTAAGTTCATATTATTGATTTAACAACACTTATCTTTTGTAAAGACCATTCCACTGTACAAGTAACGGTGAAGTTCGTAGATTCAGTTCATATGTACACCTGTTTCATCTTCTAGAGTAATTTACAAATGGCGCAGCTACCAGTTGTAAAAGTTAGTTGCTTACAGGAAACCGGTCCACGGAAAAATCCCTGGGCGCAGGACAACATAACATCTTTGAGGTTTAAAATTGCGTGTCCTTACTATTGAAAATGGAATTTCTTATAGCAATGTCACAAGTACTGATGCACATAAGCACAAGAAACACATGAAATTCAAGATTCAAAACAATCTATTCGATTATCAGAATGACGCAAAACTCCACAAGTCTACCTCTCAAAGTATAACAAAGAATGCCGCACAAAAATAACCTCCTTGCGACTAAATCTAAGCTAGAACCGTGAAACTATTAATCACGGAACCTGGGTTACCCAGCTCACATAATATTCTAATAAAGGTTAAAACTGTGCACATCACAATCAAACACACCCCACTCACTAGTTTTAAACGTGACTGCCGTTAACAAATACTTGAAAGCTCAAGCGTACTTACTCTCTTCCAAACATGCTATACTAGCCAACGCGTCAGTTACAACAGCAAATAATCAAAGTTCTTTTCATACTTAAGTACATATTAAACACATTTAAGATAAAAAAGGACATGACAAAACCACTCGGCTATCCCCATGGAACTATGTTTTTTTTTTTTTTTTTTTTTTTTTTTTCAAAAGGATATTCGTTTGGTAGAGCTATATGTTGCTTGGTCACTTATTAAATTATATTTTAAACATTTTATTTGCCACAAACAAATGCCAAGACCTCAGTCACTGGCGGTCTGTGATAGACTTATTATATTGTGGACCACTGAATATCTTTAGATAAACGTCTCGTCCTAGGCAACTCTGTCAGCGTGTGTATGCGGGGGTCATAGAAAAAGTGCTGTCACTAATAGGCTTCCTTTGTTTTATTCCAAGTATATTTTAAAATGCTTCACTGGACTTGAATGGTGTGTTGAATAGCTAACGATACCCGTTTATTTCGTGCAAAGTGCTTTCCAACTGACCGAGTTATTTCAAATTGAAATAGATGCAATCATATACATTGACCAATTTACTTGTTACATTGGAACATTGACCAGAAGACTAAAATTCGTAACTATATTAAATGCCGCATTAGGCTTAATATAGATTCAAAGCAGATATTTAATGAATTGTGTGGTATATATGGACCTCAGACCATTTCAATGCGCACATTTTAGGTGGGTTAAAACTTTTAAAGCTAGGAAATTTTCTGTTGAAGATGATATCCGTCCTGGAAGGCCTAAACCCTCTGTTACCAAGGCTAACATTGCTGCTGTAAAGATTGTGGTCGAACAGGATGCGCGATTGTCTGTCAAAGATATAGCTAGTTGTACAGGCATATCAATAGGCAGTGTGCAAACAATTCTGAAAAAGCGTTTGGACCTGAGAAAGGTTTGCGCTAGGTGGGTACCTCATTTGCTCACTGAGGAGCAAAAGACACAACGCCTTAAATGTGCCCGAGAACTTTTGAAAACATACAAAGGCTGTATAGTCGGGTTATTTCTAACTTGCTAACAGGTGATGAAACCTGAGTGTACATGTTTGAGGCACAATGAAGGGCTGATAATAAGCAATGGAAGCGAAAAGATAAAAAACGCCCATGTATTGCCAAGAGAACCATAAATTCGAAAAAGATGTTGTACGCAATTTTCTTCAATTCAAGTGGGCCAGTCGTTCAAGTACCTTGACCATCTGGTCATACAGTCACTGGCAGATTCTACAAGAATTCTGTACTGAAGAAAGTGAAAGAGTTTTACAATAAGAAACGACCAAGCAAAGGATGGTCAGAAGTCCACCTTTTACATGACAACGCCTCCTCTCATAAGTGTGAGATTGTTAAGTCTTTTTTGGCTTCTGAAAAGGTGAAAGTTTTAAACCATCCACCTTATTCACCTGACCTTAGTCCCTGTGACTTCTTTTTATTTCCAAGGCTTAAGAAATGCTTTCTGGAAATAAGCATACCTCTAGAAGTTTTCTTGGCAGCGCTATTTATCAATGTCTCCAATAGATACCAAAAGAATTCTATTTATCTGCTTTTCGCGAGTGGGTAGAAAGGTTACAAAAATGTGTTTCAGTAAAGGAGGAATACTTTGAAGGTTTGCAATAAAAATATGTTTTATAAAACGTAGCACTGAAATAATCCGAACCCAGTGACAAAACTTTTTGCAGGGCCTCGTATAATGTAAATAGAAATGACAAAAGCCTGCGCAAAATTGTCTGCTAAAATCTATAGCTATTTGGAACACTGCGAGCTATCTCTAGATGTACTGCTGTTTAGGAATATCTCCCTCCCCCTAGATATAAATGAATATAAATAGAATATTCAATAGATTACAAAAAATCAAAAGAGATGCAGAATGTTTCTAGGAAATATGTAGTTAGGGTAGTTAAATTTAAATTTATCTACCGACTTTATTTTGTTCTATCGTCTCTATCGCTAAACTATCACGGGTATTTACAAATACCATGATAGATATGGTGGACAGGCATTTTGCTTGTTCAGATAAATGGAATTGAACCAAACAATTTCTCTATATAACAAATGCCGAGTGGCCTTTCTTGTGTCTACGATGGCTTTGGATGAAATTCATATTAAAGGTAGCTCGACCTGTGCCAGTTTACATGAAACAATTTCAATTTAACGACGACTAATCGAGTCAGATGACTTCTGATTCATGCAAGAGGATGTTTATAGGTGTTTGTCGACTTTCGCCGACGCATGAGAAAACACATATACACATGCATACACACTAATTGTTCTTCTGGTGTGATTAAAGCATGCGCGTTTTTGAGATCCATGCTGGCGTTATCACGCGACAAAATTGGAATACTTTGCAGTGAAGTTAAATAAATCTACACCTTTGAGATTACGCTCGACTAAATATTAATTGTTAAGCCAGCATTGCAAGTATCTTCACAACTGTATACTGATTTAAACTTGCCAACATTGCACGTTTTAGTATGTCCCTATGTTGAGATATAAAGTTGTTCATTTGACTTGCAGTCCATTCAGTACTTTGATACGCATGAGTCCAATAGTATAAAATTCCAAAAAAGTCTTTTTACAGTACCGTCTCTATTCGGAACCGGTTTTCTGTTGCCATTATTAGGTGTATAATTACTTTTTTATTCTGGTCTCGAATGGGGACATGTAGCCATTAGCTGCACAAGGGTGTTATAGTTGGCATAGACTAAATGTTAAAAGTGATCAATAGGGCGGCAGCTACGTCACCGCAAAAAAAATAAAACAAAATAGGTAAGAGACAAGTCCAGGGAGTGCCACAATCACAAGCCGCAGCCCTTCCCAGACACAAGCGGAAGAGGAAACAGACAAAACCAAGCAAGCGCAAATCGAACAAACGTACGAAAAGCACTACGGTTAGCTCTCTCTCTTCCCTAAGTGAGGTAATCGCAATGCTAAAATGACTGAACCATTAGAAAAAAATAACACAAAGCAAAAGTTAATAAAAGCACCGCAAGCATAATACCCCGCCATAGCAATTATTTGTTTATGTATTAAAGTTATCGTTGCGAAAATGTCTGGAAAGGAAATGACGGAGGAACAGATAACAATCCTAAACCAGATCTTGATAATATCAATGGACAGATAACAATCCTAAACCTAAAATATGGGCGTGTCTCGGACAGATATCTCCGTAGAAATTTAACGAAATTTGCCCATTAGCAATTCCAAAACAGATCTCATTAATGTCAATGCATATAGCAAGTTTGGTTAAAATCCCTTGTTATTTACTCAAGTTATCATCTGGAAACGAAAATATGGGCTTGTCTCGGGCAGATAACTCAGTAAAAAATTGACAAAATTTGCCCATTAGCAATTCCGTACCAGATCTTCTTAATGCCAATATATATAACAAGTTTTGGTTAAAATCCCTTGTTATTTACTCAAGTTATCGTCCAGAAACGAAAATATGGGAGTGTATCGGGCAGATAACTCCGTAAAAATTTGACAAAATTTGTCCATTAGCAATCCCAAACCAGATCTCCTTAATGTCAATGTATATACCAAGTGTGGTTAAAATCCCTTGTTATTTACTCAAGTTATCGTCTGGAAAACGAAACTATGGGCGTGTCTCGGCAGATAACTCCGTAAACAAATGAAGACATTTGCCCATTAGCAATCCCAAACCAGATCTGCACAATATCATTGCACATACCAAGTTTGGTGAAAATCCATTGATGTTTACTTAAGTTATCATCCGGAAACAAACGGACGGACAGACGGACGAACACACGGACGACCAACGTGAAACCAAAATACCCCGCCCCTATTGTGTGGCGGGGTATAACAAATCGCCTCGTATAATGAATCACAAAGCAACAAAGAGAAGACCAACAACGGGACCAAGGGCTTAGAACGGACAGTAGAATAAACCACAGGGGGGCAGTATCACAACCGTGACACAACTAATAAAACAGAAAGCAAAGTGGGCAGCTATTGAAGACGGTGACCACGATGCTAGCATCACAACACATATAGTTATGCGAGAACCACAAAGTTACAAAGAGCCACAAAGAGTAAAAACAACACCACGACCACCTCATTAGAACGGTCAGTAGAATAAATTTTGTGGGGCTGTGGGGCGGGAGGGGTTTAAAACAAAATCCACCATCTCATTCATTTAAAGAAACTAAGGGTATTAAACTTTGAGACTTTGAGTTCTTGTTTGGCATTTTATATATATATATATATATATATATATATATATATATATATATATATATATATATATATATGTGTGTGTGTGTGTGTGTGTGTGTGTGTGTGTGTGTGTGTGTGTGTGTGTGTGTTTCAAAGTTGAGATTGAATTAGACATATTGCAATAGAAAAGTGCAATTTGTCCTTTATTACAACGTTGGAAGTAGATTAGATACTATATTTGGAGATTTTATTACACAAGCGATAGATATTACGCAAATATGAAAGCTTTATTTAAAAGCGCTACTATTTTTATCACATGTATTTACATAATATATAACGTCAGCATGCATGTATTTCATATTCTGTAAATGATTGCCTTCAACCTGTACAACAACTTTTGTAATCGTGAAAGTAATTATATAAGCATATTGCTTTCATTCCATTCCTTAAAGTTATGTCATTGCGTAGGATATTTGTTGTATGTAAAATTAAAATCATAACTAAATAATTGAAAACCAAACATAGATATATTTCTGTACTTCGTATAAACTTGTTAGCGTACACAGTGTTTGCATACATGCATGTGAATGTGTTTATGCGCAAATATTTACACGCGTGCGTGTTTATTCCGATAGCATATCTTTCTAACAAACCTTACAGTAAACGTTTGCATTACAGTACATATGAGCCAGCACATGAGAAAAGGGTACTTTTCAGAAAGGCGACTATCAAAGGCTCAGGTGAGCCTGCACATAAGCACAGTCTCGCCTGAGCCTTTGCTGTTCGCAGAAAGGCAGCAGAGACTTTAAGTAAGCTTCAGACGAAAAACGCATGTTTGTAGCCTAAACAGAGGAGTGCTCTTGCGATTTGAAGAACCACAAACCGGAAAACTATAAGATTCCTTTTCCGTGTGCGCCTCGTATCAACATCATCGGCCACCTTTGCAACCGTTAACAAAATGTGTTGCTACCTCAATCGATTTAGAAACCCGTTAACAAAATACGTTGAGTGGATAAAGTGTGACTTAGAGTTGTACATATGCAATTGATTTATTTTATGATTTTTTTTTCAGTATCCATTAAACTGAACATTCAATATCTCTTTTAAGATTGCGTGCGTTAGTAGATAAAGCGGACAACAAGGTGATTTCGGGATTCCATTAATGGCTTAGACTTCAACAGTATTAGTGTTTCTTGAGACAAAGTATGTATTGTTTCAGGCTCAGACAGCTGCAAAAGGATTAGTAGTTCAATTTGATTCTTTGTCACACAGACCACCATCAAGTTCAATCATACTAAAAGTACATTAAATCTTAGAAATAATAGACGTTAGCATTTTTTCACACTTTAACTGTCCGCGTATTTCTATGTGACATTTACAAAGAGACTATATATATATTGAATAATTTGACCATAATCTCAAATAAAAGTAGAGAAGATGTCAAGGACGTGCTGCAAATAAAAGTAGAGAGGATGTCTAGGAAATGTTACAAATAAAAGTAGAGAAGATGTCCATTAAATTGTAACAAGTGAACGTAGAGATGATGTCCAGCAAGCGCCATTAATAAAATTAGAGAAGATGTTCGGCAGTGGAAGTAGAGAAGATGTCAAGAAAGTGCCACAAGTAAAAGCAGAGAATATGTCAAGGAAGTACCACGATTAAAAGTAGAAAAGATGTCCAGGAAATGCCAAAAGTAAAAAGTAGAGAAGATGTACAGGAATTACCACAAGTAAAAGTAGAGAAGATGTCCAGGAAGCGCCACAAGTGATTGTGTGAAGATGTCAAGAAAGTGCCACAAGTATAAGTAGAGTGTATGTCAAGGAAGTACCACGGTTAAAAGTAGAAAAGATGTCCAGGAAGTGCCATAAGTCAAAAAAGTAGAGAAAATGTACAGGAATTACCACAAGTAAAAGTAGAGAAGATGTCCAGGAAGTGCCACAAGTAAAAGTGGAGAAGATGTCAAGGAAAAGTGCTACAAGTGAAAGTACAGTAGATGTCCAGGAAGTGCCGGCAGTGATAGTTGAGAAGATGTCTATGAAGTGTCACAAGTAAAGGTAATAAAGATGTCAAGAAGCGCCACAAGTAAAAGTAGTGAAAATGTCAAATAAGTAAAGGTTAAGATTTCCAGAAAGTGCCACAATTAAAAGTAAAGAATATGTCCAGGGTGTGCCACAAATAAAAGTACAGAAAATGTCCAGGAAATACCACAAATACAAGAGAGAAGATGTCCAGGAAATATGACAAATAAAAATAGAAAAGATGTCCAGGAAGTGCCAAAAGTAATATACGAGGTGTTCAGCAAGTGCCACAAGTAAAGTACAGGAAGTGCAACCAGTAAAAGTGGAGATGTCCAGGAAGTGCAACTGGTGAAAGTAGAGAAGATGTCCAGTAAGGGCCGACAGTGAAAGTAGACAAGATGTCCACGGAGTGCCACAAGTAAAAATAGAGAAGATGTCCAGGAAATGTCTCAAGTTAAGGTTGCGATGTCCAGAAAGTGTCACAAATAAAGTAGAGAAAATGTCCCGGAAGTGCCACAAATAAAAGTAGAGAAGATGACAAGGAAGTACAACAAGTAAACGTAGAGAAGAGGTCCAGAATGTGCCACAAATAAAAGTAGAATAGATGTCCAGGAAGTGACACAAGTAAACGTAGAGATGTCCATGAAGTGCACAAGTAAAAAGTAGAGATATCCAGGAAGTGTCCCAAGTAATAGTAGAGATGTCCAGAAAGTTCCACAAGTAAAAGTAGACATGTCCAGGAAGTACCACAAATGAAAGTATAGAAGATGTCCAGGAAGTGTCACAAATTAAAGTAGCGATGCCCAGGAAGTGCCACGAGTAAAAGAAGAGATTATGTCCAGGAAGTGCTACAAGAAAAGGTAAATGAGATGTCCAGGAAGTTCCACAACTAAAAATACAGATATCCAGGAAGTGCCTAAAGTAAAAGTTGAGAATATGTCCAGGCAGTGTTATAAGTAATAGTATAGATGTCAAGGAAGTGAAAAATTTAAAAGTTAAGAAGGTACCCAGGAATGACACAAATATAGCGCATAGCATACCGATGGCAGCAAAAGGATGAGTAAACGAAGTTCGGCAGACGGCACATGTGATACAAACCAATGGAAAGCAAAACAATCAGATCTCTCCTCGACAAGATGTGATCAACTTTGCAGACCGAACCATCAAATTGTAGTATTGCTTTTACATGATGCATTTGAAAGCAGTAAGTATATATATGCAACCATGACTAGGGCTTTATAATCGGAGTTTGGTTTTTAATAGACTCTTTTCAGAATCTATTTATCTTCATTCGAGCTTCATTGAGAAGATTTAATATACTTGCTAGATTTTCACAATTTCCGCCGAGAAAGACAAAGTTTATTATTTCATATTTGCTTTCTTCGCATGCCAAGCGTTATCTGCAAATGGGTCTGCTCTATCAGGAAATAATCTGTTTTCTCTCTTAAAAGCGGTAAGAATTTGCTTCCCAAAAGGATCTGCTCTATAAGAGCAGAATAAGAGTACCAATTTTCCTAAAATATTTGCTCGCCTTGATTGTGTATCAGTTCCCCATAAAGCCATAAAGCTTCTCCTTGTACTTTGTTTTAAAGTAGCAGATTTGTTTATGTCCTTAGGGGCGGGCCAACAATTTTATTGAATATAGCTGAACCTGGGACTACTGTCCTTTCGACATCCCTTGGAAAGATGTTTTTTGTTTTTGATTGGTGTTCTATTCTAAATGAAACTATTTTATAATGTTTTAACTGACCAGATCTTGTCAGAAACCATTTGTCTTTTCAGTTTATGTGTTTGTTCTCAAATATGTACCGTAAAATTAATTTTTCAGCCAAAAATTTGGTCTGACCAATGCAATATCTATAGTAAAGTGATTTTTGTTTCGTTTATTTATTTACCTTTTTGGTCTAAGCAAAGATGTTTTGCTCCTTTGCTGAATTTGAAGTACTGATGTTTGTCAACAATACTGCGAAACTTTCAGAAAAAATGAACGAGCGGAAAATATGCCTCCAAGTTACCTACCCTACAGTTTTCTGCATAATTTGCATTCAGTTTTATCATAGGATAAGTGAATATTTCATTTCTTATATACAAATGGCGAGAATATAATGTTTTCAACATATGTAGTTACGACAAATGGTTTTGCATTAAATCATGACCCAAGTTTGCAATTTTTCTTCTTTTTTTGAAGCGCCAAGGAAAATCCGCCTGTGAAAGATGTCGAAAGAACAGTAGAAGCAAAACAGCATACATAAACGTTCATGAGTAGACCTGAGAAAATGAAGTCTGTTGTTTCGTTGATTTGGTGCTTCTAAAGGTCCATACTTCAGATTCAATTCTTAAGATATTTACTTAGGCTGCCACCAGTGCAGGAATTTCGCATTAAACATGAATTCACATTTTTGAATTCTGGTACTTTCAGAACAGCGAGGTTATGTCTTGTATTTAACTTTAAACACGAAACCAATGTTTACCTACCAATCATGTCCTTCTACATTTTTATGGGTCATTTTCGGGTCGATTGTTTACAATCGAGCCATAAAAAAATCCTTAAGGTAGTTATCCACTTGATTGTCGCTGACCTATGTAATCAAACCGCGCCTTAGATGAAATCCAGGTGACGTTTATTTATAGCCACACTATTCTTGTCTCTGTGACGTCAGAGTGTTGGTGATAAGAGATTATACATGTATGTAAACCTGAACTGGGACATTTTGGACATTTGCAAGCAATGCAGACCCAGGGCAGAAGCCGCACTGTTTACATAAAAACACAGGACGTTAAGGGTTAACTGAAACAGTCTTTAGTTCCCGTTCAGAACCCTTTTCCCAGCCTACACTCAGAGACAAAATACCCACCAGTGCTCTCAGTGCTTTGATTAAATTTACCGGTAAAGGAAACCATTACGAAAACACGCCTATTCAAATATATTGAAAATTTTACAACCAGAAAAAGGACAAGTTTCAGACAAGAATACTGATATTTTTTTCATATTTCTTTTCAAAACATAGATTGTGGTACTCGTTAGAACCGCATCGGCGAGGCGGTTCTAACGAGTACCCACACTCTATAGTTTTTAGCAAAATAAGAAAAATAATGTATACCCCTGTAAACCCCAGTTTAACTATATTAAAGTGGGATATAAGGGGGTAAAGTTATATAGGTATGTTTTCGTGATGACACTCCGCTAGCAAAACTTCGAAAGTATAGCTGCCAGTCCATAGTTTGGTCATCCAGTAGATGATGTAAATTTTTAAGCTGACGATAAACATATTAGGAAGTGTTTCTGGAGAATCTTTCACTTGCACCTTAATTTCAAAATAAACTGATCTTCTATGATGTTGTTATATTTCTAGAGATTACACATAGTTTCAAATCTAGCAATGCGGTTACTTCTACCTGCTTTGTTTATTATTGTGTCTCACGTGGCATGGTAAAATGGGCCGAATCTACCCTTGTGGTCGCCGTACTTTTATCCGCTGTCCCCTTTGCTTTCCATTTTTCTTTACAGATTGTCGATAGTTTTTACTTGTGCGTATGTTTTGAGTTGCTTCAGGAGATAAGGGTGAGGATTGTATGTTCGTAGGTTTTAGACGCCCAACAGTTTTATTGTTGATACTTCTAAAGTGGTACTTCCTCTGCAGTTTGTCTTCCTGTTGTCCGTTCTTTTTTAGTTGATGCTTTATTATGTGATGTCGTTTCATATTACTCCGACCTTAAACGGCGCCTTGGAAAAGCCGTATTCCGCGAGTGTGGCCTTTACCTCGTGTTCCCATATTAACCCTTGTCATGCTGAATAAATTAAGAAGCCACGCCCTCTTTTAATTTTCAGCAAATCAGATTACTTGATCCAGGTTTTTGATACAAACTCATATACTTAATGGCAAACAGTGCATCAGAAGCCAACTGATCTGGATGTACACCGTTTGCAAATGCAGGGTATATCCGGATTCAGAAGGACCAGGGTTAATATAGGCCGCGCCATGTAAAAACTTGTCTTTTCGCACAAGCAAACGGCGAAAGTCTGATCAAGGTCTTCCTTGTCCGCTACAGAATCATTGGATACTACAGTATGAATGCTGTGCAGAGGCCAGAATGACTTTTTGCGTATGCCCAAGACGAATTAATACCACTTAACCACCTATACCATCTACAATATAAGTGGTCAAACAAATAGACGTTGCTATAAGACCTTGAACTGACCTTACACATTTCCATTACGAAAACACGCCTATTCAAATATATACAAAATGTTACCGCCCAAAACTGAAAATTTTCAGATAAAAAACTTTGATATTTTTCACATTTCTGCTCGAAAACATACACTGAGGGTGTTCTAGAGAGTATCCACAATCTATGTTTTCGAGCCCCCCCCCCCCCCCCCCCCCCCCCAAAAAAAAATAAATAAGTAAATAAATAAATAAAAATCAAATCAAATCAAATCAAAAATAAAAATAAAAAAAATAATGTATAACCCTGTAAACCCCAGTTTTGCTGTATAAAAGTGGGGTTTAAGGGAATCAAAATTAAGTAGACATGTTTTCGTGATAAATCGAACAGTAATGAACTTTTTACGGCTTTTTATGTTTTTAAAGTCTCTGTATCCTTCGATATATCACTTAAGCACAGCAAAATCATTTTAAAACTGATACGATATAACAGATGCACTGTTTATAAAGTCCAAGAATCTGAAGCTGTTATAAGGGCAACGAACATGCTGTGACCATACATACTTCAATCTCCCACTCGACCACCAATCGAACAGTAATGAACGGTAAAAACAGTATTTACCACCGGTTTGGTCGATACTTATTTTGATTGGTAGTTTGCCAACCTTGCGGTGGAGATATGTTGACTTGAAAAGCATTCACAGCCCAGCTAGAATTCTTGTAAAATATATCGGACCGTTATCGGCCCGAAGAAAATCCTGTCGGGCTGATAAGAGTCCGATATAGATTTAAATAAAGAACTAACTGGTTATTAATGAACAAATACATAAAGATGCATTTCAGTGATAGCTATTATTTTTTTTAAATGAGCTGGAATAGACAAATCTGTTGATCTCAACTATTTAGCACGCTACGTTCAAGTATACGACAGAGACGACTCGTGTCATAATTAACCCAAATGTTCAGATACCGTAACTCCCTATTACATTTATCCCAACTTTTTAACTAGTCAATATGACTTTCTTAGTGTATCTAAAATCGCTGGATGAATAAAGCATTGCAAACCGTGATCAGACGCCGTGTTCTGTGGTGTCTGATCTGAGACTACACTTATTGTGCAAGCCTGTTTGTCCTAATATTTAGGATCAGTACGGTACACGGTGTAGTATAACCGATTAGAGGTATATATTTCACACATGTCTTACCGATGCATTTTTACGTCATCGCTTACATTCATATCGGATCATTCGTAGAAATCTCAATCGTCTTGTACACATGCTATTGTATGTTATTGCACATTAAAACAAATTTGTTTTCACTTCCAATTTGCAATTTAAATTAAAATAACACGACATGGCGTTCTCCAGATAGGTTGTTTCTCATACTGCTAGGCGCCGAGAAATTAAGGCAAAAAGATACACTTTCAAGGAAGAAACTCCGTCAAGTATGTTTTGCTTCTTTCTAAAAAGCAATCTACTCTAAAAGGAAAGAATTTCCTCCCCAAAGGGAGCAAATTCTTTTCTTTTAGAATAGACTCCTCATCAGAAGGGATTTAATGATTAGGAAATCAAATTGGAAGTCACAAAATGTGTCTCCCTTGTACAAAATGGCGGAAAACCAATGGAATGTATCCTATCCCCTTAATATTCATTTTCTCGATTCCTGTGGAGAATAAGGCGAATCAGTGATTGACGTCTAGATATAATAAACTGAGCGGCAGAATGAGAAAATGGACCTATGTACGTGTACGTATCACGAAAACATACCTATATAATTTTGACCCCCTTAAACCCCACTTTTATATAGTAAAACTGGGGTTTACAGGGGTATACATTATTTTTCTTATTTTAGCTCAAAACACAGATTGAGGGTACTCGTTAGAACCGCCTTGCCGAGGCGGTTCTAACGAGTACCCACAATCTATGTTTTGAGCAAAAATAAGAAAAAAATAATAATTTTTTGTCTGAAATTTTTCAGTTTTTGGAGGTGAGATTTTCTATATATTTGAATAGGCGTGTTTTCGTAATGGCTAAATGAAAACTCTGATCAGCCAAAGTATCCGTGTAGTCTGATCAGACTCACTGCTGGGCACACTTTGGCTAGCAAATGATCTATGGTTTCTAATTTAGACAGAAAAACCTCTCATCAGACTGTGTAGATCCGAGTCTTTGTTGATAGGAACATCAAAGAAGGTACATTTCACGCCATTACGCAAACACGCCTATTCAAATATATTGAAAATTTCATCACCAAAAATTGAAAATTTTCCCAAAAAAATTCTGATAGTTTTCATATTTCTGCTTAAAACATAGATTGTGGGTACTAGTTAGAACCGCCTCGGTAAGGCGGTTCTAACGAGTACCCTCAATCTATGTTTTTAAGCAGAAATAAGGCGAATAATGTATACCCCTGTGAACCCCAGTTTTACTATATAAAAGTGGGGTTTAAGGGGGTCAAAATTATATAGGCATGTTTTCGTGATGCTACGACTCAGTTTGTTTAGAATATGTTGTAAACTTTATTTTACTCTGTGTTAGCGAAATATCGTTTAAGTTTAAAACAGTTCGTATTCCGTAAGAAACATTTTCAAGGGATTCTGCGAATGTCATTGACAACACAAACAAACTGGCATGACTATGGTGTCATAGCGTTTGACGTCAGTAAAGGTATTAAATTAGCCAGGGAAGGCTCCAACTCCGGAATTAGACCTCCCAAGGAATTGGATAAGGGTTTAAGTGCATAACATGACAACACAAAATGCCCCTTTATCCAGAACAAACAAAAGGAGGAACCACATCAGAAGACCGGCCAGTAGTAACACTGTCATACGACTGGGTAGTACGTGGGAGGGCCTCAATGATTTTATGGACGTCCAACCCCACCCCTCAATCCTGATTCGAGTCAAGTTAAATGTCCTTGTTCGGTCCGGGTAAGGTTTCCCAAAATAATCAGCGGATCAAAACAGAATATTTGATCCATCAGCATGTTATCATCATCATCATCATCAGTTTAAAAGCTCCGCTAGCCTTATATCAAATATTTACAACCATCTGGAGCCGATGATAAAGGCGAGCACAAAATAATACAATGTAACTATGAGGCGAAATGAGCATAGGGATACGAACACACAACAGCTAGACTAGTAGAAGGATGTAAAAAAAAATGTTAACCCTGACTAATCCGAACTCGGTTTTGAGTCACTACGAAATTCTTCCGATAGGTCATCAACACAAATATTATGGGAAATGTTCATATTTGATCTTAAAACTCTATGTTGTATGTATTCATAAAAATCACATCATCACGGCGTTTCTAATGAGTACACTCAACATGCAATTAGTGCATAGAAAATCGAACAGGTTTCCATAAATTATCGCTGTTTGCTTCCTGACCTGGCGCCATGATCAACCCTCAGTAGCTCGAACAACCCATATCTCGACGAATTTCCATGGTCCTAAAGATATTCGAACCAGTGAGGTTCGACTGTATACAGCTGTTCTTTACTACCAATGTTACAGGGTAATTCAGTGACTTTACCTTCTGTATTAACGCAAACACTTTCATGGAAACAGAGACTATAGCAGATACCATTACGAAAACCTGCCTATTCAAATATACTGAAAAGTTAATCACCAAAAAATTGAAAATTTTCAGAAAAAAAAAATCAAATATTTTTCATATTTCTGCTCAAAACATAGATTGTGGGTACTCGTTAGAACCGCCTAGCAGAGGCGGTTCTAACGAATACCCACAATCTATATTTTGAGCAGAAATAAGAAAAAATATATATACTCCTGTAAACCCCAGTTTTACTATATAAAAGTGGGGTTTAAGGGGATCAAAATTATATAGGCGTGTTTTCGTGATGCTCATTTTCTTTTTACCTTTTTTTTTATTTACTAATTGTCACTGCATATGCATTCAGTAAATCAACTTCAACCTTTTAAGACTATCTCCTCAAATTCATCAGACGACTAATTGGTGATAGTTTTCTTCATTTCCTCATAATTTTCCAGTAAAAAGGCATCAATAGTTGATGCAAATTGTTTTTTAAAGGTTCCTGGAGAAACAAATAAGAAAACTACTTCAAGTTCTCGTCTGCTGCAATGTTTACCCAGAATGCTAAGCGTTAAAATGCTTCTAATTCTTAATACTAAAAGTGAAATACTCGATGGTTATAACGTAACCATACACAATTGGTTCTACGGATTAATATTTTGGTTGCTGCAGTAATAGAAATGCGGCAAAAGGACAAAATAGCAAGTACAGTAAATGACGTCGACAGCATGCAAAAATACAAAAGATAGTCTCGTAAAACCTTATATAGCAATAAAGAACCATAAAAGCATGATCATGTTCCGTGTTTTGATTTATTTATTCAGATAAAAAAAGCGACTCTGTTGCTTTGGCAACATGATCGGCAGTCAAACAGATGACGCATTTAAAGTTCCTGCGATACCATAAATAAATATAAATTAGTACAGTACCAGAGATATTATCAAATATCCAAACTAAACTCGAATTTGCATCTTTTTCAAATTATTTTTCGGGATATATATATACATATACATACATATATATATATATATATATATATATATATATATATATATATATATATATATATATATATATACATATATATATATATATATATATATATATATATATATATATATATATATATATATATATATATTCTTTTTTTTTTTTTTTTTTGGAATAATTTCCTAGTGACTCAAAAACAAGTTCGAATTCGCCACGGTAAACGAATCATCGGTATTTGAGCTATTGACTGTACTACGATGTTCTATTAACCTTTAGCACACTCTAACCAGATTCAGCAGACGACAGATTGGTGTTTCTTCTTTTTCAAAGATAACAGGCTTCGATATTTCATGCAAATTGTCTCTGAGGAGACACAATGTATGAAATGTCAGTCTGTTAGAAAAATTAGAAACATGCTTCAAAACGTCGTCTGCTGAATGTTATACCTAGTATGCAGAGCGTTAATTTGCAATATTTGTGTGTGTGTGTGTGTGTGTGTGTGCGTGCGTGCGTGTGTGTGTAGACGCGCATAAAGAGTCTAACAGTGTGTGCGTCCTCAAACTGCAATACATGAAAAATCTTGTGATTTTCGTTGAGTGCAATTTTCTAACCATACATGTATATTGCATCCATCCTTATTGCTCTGTCAGCCAGACAAAAAAATAAAAACATTTTATCGCCATTAATTTGTCCAGTCTGATCATTGTGTCTTACAGACGCTACAAGCAAGAGTACTTTCTCATCATGTCGAATTATTCTGACCGACAAAAGACACAATAGGTCTATTATCTATTTCCTGGAATAATTCATTATGTTCTAGGTATTTCAAAGCGCTTTATACTAGAATGAACTATTGCTCGATTATTCTATTCCTTTCTTGACATAGACTTATTCAAATCAGTTCTATTAGATTATTCATAAATATAGAAATGAATGTTATACCCCGCCATAGTGGCAGGGTATTGTGGTTTCACGTTGGACGGTTGTGTGTCCGTCCGTCCGTATTTTTGTTTCCGGACGCTAAGTTGCGTAAATATCAATGGATTTTCACAAAACTGGCTGTGTACATTAATATTGTGGAGATCTGTGTTTGGATTCCTTTCGGGCAAACGTTTGATAGCGTTATTTCTTATCTGCCTGCCACACGTCCGTAGTTTTGTTTCCGGACGATCACTTGAATGAATATCAATAGGTGTTTACCAAACATGGTATGTGCATTTATGTTTAAGCGATCTGATTCAGGATTTCCAATGGGCAAATTTCGTCAACTTCTGACACCTATCTGCCAGCCACACAATAGTTGCGACGTACTATCGTTTCACATATATATATTTTTAATTGGTTCTTTTGCGATACAATGAGACTGCGTAGAAACAAGTATATTGTTATATGTTACGATCTTTAAAACGACAGCGTAGCTCACGTGAATGATAAAGACAGCTTTTCTGTAATCGTGTTATCGTAATTTGCCAAACGAATGAAGGCAAACTTTCTCTAAGTTTGACATTGATTAAAATGCACTGATGGGAGGTAGGGCTTGCACTGCAAACTGTCTCGAAGCATGGCATTGATTCAAAAGCATTGAGGAAAGGTAGGATATATGTTGTATCTAACGCCAGTCGTAGTATAAACTTAACACATCCAGGCATTGACAAGACACACTGGCAGACCTTCAGTATTTTTTTTTTTTTTTTTTTTTTTTTTTTTTGCCAAAACGTATGTGACAAAACTTGACTGCAAAAAATACTTAAACATGATTCAATTCGAAATTTTGTTCGACCTCCATGTCGAACTGACAATTAAGCCCATTTCGTTTGTAAAGCATTGGAAAACTGTTCCCTGTTTTGGACTTAAATTAGCCATAAATCTTAACTCGAAACGCCTGAATATCCTTTTTGATAAACATAAATTGCCATTGTTCAAAAGTAGTTTAACAGAGGACATTTTCCTTATTGGAGTAAAATCTATATTTTTTCTTGGCCATTTAACTTGATTCAAAATATGTGAATTAACCGTGTTTTTGTTTGCAAATTTGGTAACAGCTGACTTTTTTCTGGATGTCCAAAATGCAAAATGCTACTGTGTTACGTAACTGAAAAGGGGGCAATTTCCCTAGTTCCTACTTGCAAATTCCGTAGTTGTATTTGATGAATCCCTTGACCGATTGACAACAACCAAAATACTGGACACAAACAGTTGAAATTTCTTCTGTTCTTATTTGCAGGTTCAATAGTAGTATATGGTGAATCTTTATAACCGGAGAAAGTTTTGTTTCGTGTTTCATACCCTTCCGAATGAATAATAATACAGCTGAGTTTAAACTCTTACAAGTCCGACCTAAAAGCCCTTTCTCCCGGATATTATATTTTAAATACATCACAAGATAAACCCTCATTTTAGACAATTAAAACATAATAGTATAGGATTTTGTGTCTAGGGTTCGGGTGTCGGATTTCTAGTCAGGAGTATTATACCCCTTCCTGTATATTTGCAATAGGCAGCTTGTCCATGTATATTTGTAACAAATAACTGGTATTTTATTCTGTTTATTCGATAAAATACCATTTTTTCTCATGATTTGAGACACCGTTCTATTTGAAAATTTCTGTTGTAACGTTTCTATGCATTTCGTTGGAAGCTTCGTTTTTGCTGCTTTGTATACTTTCAGCATTCAATGAATATGGTATTTTCTGTGGCACTCCAACATTGTTCTGCTTATGCAAGCTTTCTGCAATAAAAAGAAAAATAAACACTTCAGCTTTAGTTTTACTGTAATAAGGAAACGCAACACAGCTTTCAGGATCATTTATATCAGCTGATATTTTTTTTTTTTTTTTTTTTTTTTTTGTTATCATCATTATTTTAGGATCATACGTTGTCCAACTGATCAACGTCCCAGCAATTTCATTTTGTCTGCTGAAAGGAGTCGTCTACAGGGGAATAATAATGCTTAATATTGCATAAAATTTATGTTTAAAGCACAAATAAAAATTTAACACACATTTTCAGAATACTGTAGTTAATGAATATAACTAGCGATTATTGAAGAGAAGAAAGCATACTATCTCATTCAGATTGGCACCAGCCTAAATCTCTGTATTTATGCACTCAATACATGGATTGTAAAGATTAAACGATTATTAAACTTTGTATTAGCCCATTTATGATTAGTGTCGCACGCAAAAATGATCCTGGCAATCAATACAGGCCCAGAGCTGACATTACAGTCTGCGATACCTGATCAAGGAGTATACTGACTGCTGCAAAAATAAAAAGAACACTACAAAACTCCTCTTAAATGTTCGTACGGGCAAACCTTCCCTGCGATAACTCAGTATGCAGAAACGGGTTAATATTGTAGCACTAGGAAATGCAGCTGTGAAAAACATGTTCCATTAAAATATATCTGAAAAAAAAGGTGGTCATGAATGAATTCAAGCTGCTGATGCAGATTGTTTTAAAATAAATTGTTTTGCGAACAAATACTAAACGTTATTGCCTTTCATATGTATATGTATATGTGCGTTGTAATTACTACATACCTTTTGCATGAAACTTAATAGTGGAATAAAACATAATAAAATTACTACAGACATTTTCTAGTTTGCACTCACCGCAAGCGTAAACGCTGTCGCTGATAAGGTAATCATATTTATTTCAATTAAAGGTAATTCAAATCACAGTAACAAGTGGTACAATTGAAATATCGAAACTATAAAAACCAACCGCTTAAAAGATACAAAATAATATTGTGAGTCTGCTAGAATGAGATATGCAATCTACAACACCTAAGGTAAACATTTCGTAAACTGCAGAGTTAAATAAACGTCAAACAGATTGCCTTTGAAAACAAAGAACACAACCACTCTACGCTTCGCTAGTAGTCTATCTACCGATCGCCTCAAAGCAGTTATGGCGTTGTAGTGTTTAATACATACGTCAGGTTTGTATTGTTGATAATGTACATTGCTTATTTCTTGTGTGAGCTTTTGTTTTTGCCTTGTGTTACGTCTTTTGGTGGATTGGAATAGCTGTGGCCTTTGCTTGTGGCTTTTTCTAAGTAGTTTTTGCTAACTTTTTTTGCATATGTTATTACTGATCATGAACAAGTTCAATCAAATCGGGTCTGGTTACCTCTATCTTGTTTTATATCCTTGTTTTAAAGGTACCCCTGTTTTGAAATTCATATAGTTTCACTACAGCCGTGAATCGGCCGTAAAACGTCTTTCTCTACTCTACTATGGTGTAGACTTTTCTTTCTATTCCTTTGGAATCAATGAGCTTGTTCTCAGTAATGACGAATATATAGTATCGTTGAAGAATCTTCTATATAAGGGGCTTGAACAGTTTTGTCATTTCTGTTCATGGCAAGGCTTAACCAAACCTACTCTTTTGTATACCTATTGTGTTTGATTACCATGCTTCCAAAGGATCCCTATTTCAGAATTTATCAGTCTGCAATGAACTCTGTATTACTGTAATATCCTTTATTTATATTTCATACAAACGTTTTCGGAACATAAAGAAATTCTGATATATTCATCGGGGACAAAAGATTTCAAACAAATAGAATCTGTTGTACCATTAAACCTTTGCAAAACAGAAGCATACGTATGTATGTCTCTTAACACTATTATGTTGTGATGCACCTGTCACATCTTCACCATTATCATCAATCTCGTCTGTCTTAAGAGTCTGAGAGAGTAGTTAGGGTATTAAAACAATAGAAACTAATACCATAGTAACTGATTATGACAGTTAGAACAAGAATGATGTTGATGTATTTAGATCTAAGTCGAAATTCTCGATACTAATATTTACTATTAGATACTAATATTAAATTTTCAAATTATTGGATACTAATATTACAGTTTCAAATTATTGCATTCCAGTCTGCTATAATAAAGATCTTAGCTGATTTATTGAACATTGCATAAAAAAATAACAGAGTTTGAAATAATGAAAACGGTTACAGAAGTGGGAACATGTATGCTAGCAGCTTTGCATTTTCATTAAATCTACTGAAACTGACACAATCATCATATAGTTCTTCTCTTTTTTTAATTGTTGGGTATTCCCCGGTATTTAAAGAGAAAGTCACCTTTGAAGAAAGCTTTGGCAATAAATATTACATCGCCAATAAAATAATAATGAAATTAAACACTAAATTGGATAAAGGTCACGCTTCAAATGACAGTATTTCGTGTACGCTCTATAACTTTAAACCCGTTTACAGTGATCAGTTTCTAAATCTGAGCCTGTGTTTGTGAATTTCCCAATGCCAGTTTAATCTGTGCAGACGAATGGTTGTAAAACTCGTCTACTTTTTCAGGAGTTAAGACGGCCATTTGAATATGTAATACACCTGTTATGGCTTTATTTGTTGCACAAATCATCTTTAAAGAGTTTATGGTAAGGTCTAGCTGGAATTTTAATTAACCCATCTCTTTTAACTTTAAGAATTTGTTTGGTGATATCTGATTTCTTGTTACGAAATAACTTATCTGGATCCTTGTATTTGTCTGCAGATATTTCATATAAAAAATCTACTTTTTGGTTGATCAACCAGATTTAATTTTTGTTGTTTTGAAACAAACGCTTTGCTATGAAGTTGCTTCAGTTCATTAATTACACTGTCGTAATCTTTCTTGTATTTTGTACATCTGAGCCCAGTTGTTCAAAACTAACGATGGCGTTTGTTAACGTATCGGTAAAAGTTTGATCATTAAAGATGGCATATACGCTAATATTTCTGTTGGAAAAAATGTAAGTAGCTTTTGTATTTATCATTTAATCTTAATAATTCATATAAATACTTCCATAAATGAATCAATAAAACTTGCTATTCTTTATGTCTGTTATTTAGAAGTAAAACGACGTATTGATATACTCTGCCATTGATCACTGTTTGCGCACGCTCCCTAATTTTCTAGATTGACAGATGCCGCCATATTTAAAACTGAACAACAAACACACACGCATAAAGTTTTTTTCTAATTATGTCAACAGATCTAAATCGCTTTAGTTTAGGTTTAGGGATGGTGCTCACCTGAGTCTTCCCATATTCGTTTTCATGTGACAAGCACTTTTTTCCAGGCTGGTCCATTTTTCCCATGTCACTTTGGCAGCAGAAATGTCTGATTTCAAACCATCTTATTGTTTTTTTACCAATTTATCTTGCTTTTCTTCCTAAGTCGGAAATTCCCGCCTTTCAAATCATTATTTTCAAGCTTAACACGTGCTGCGGCTGCCAAGAAAATTGTTTGAACCCCTGAAGCGCTGCTGAAAATTCTAGAGCAGATGCCAATCTAAGTGTTTTAACTATTTTAACTGTTTACAGCGAAAATAAGGCTGAACATGTCCAGCAGACGATTTACATATAACATCACGCCTTATTTACACTGGAAAATATGAAAAAAAAAAAAAAAATAAATAAAATGTGCTAAGCGCTTCAATGGTTAAGGGAGACCTTAAAGAGACTCAGTATGGATACAGGAGACAGAACCGGACAGGCTGTAATGTATCTACAGTGCTCGGAGGCCTGGACGGTTAAGGATTGAACCAGGGTTATGGCTGTCCATTTAAATCACCACTTAATAATGATGGTGTTTTGGTGTATCATGTTTCTTTCAACATAAATTATTTAAGTCATATCGATATGATAGAACGCTGCGTCTGATCAGGGTCTTCACTGTTTGTAAAAATAGTTTGGTTTAAACATATTTTATTTCAAATCAATCAATTGACATGAATATGATATTTACATACAATGACACGTTATTGGGATTAGAATGGACGCAACATGTTTATTGAATCCCTTTCCTAGTTTAGTCATTTGTCTCTAGGAATATCTAAATCTCATAGCCGGATATACCTAAGTAGTATAGGGCGGCACTATGGGTATGGACAGACCAGAATCTTATAAGTTTTTCAAACGCTCTCTCTCTCTCTCTCTCTCTCTCTCTCTCTCTCTCTCTCTGGAATGCTATTTCGTTTTACCCTCATGCAAATATGACATGTCTCCTTTCGAGCCATAAGTCGTTGGCACTGACTTTATTGAAAAGAATGTTATCGCACCGGCAGGAATCGATCGCGAACCTGATCGCTGATTCGATCCCTACAGATTGTAGCAATTTATTATTAAACACATGCATTTGCTATGGCCATTCGCTCCTTCCACTGCAGTAGTAAGGGCAGCCCTTACTACTCACTGCTTCAAGACTGGCAATTACAAGTTTCTGGCGGAGGGGTGTCAGTGTACTGTTTAACCGCTTATGTATAAGTTAGCCAATGTCACCCTCTTTATTGGCGTGATTCATAAAAAAAAAATGCTGTTCCCCATCCTATTTCTCCCGACTCATTAAGCAATTTGAGTAAGCTCCCTTTAAACAATCAGTTGCAGTTAACTCTCCTAAAACAGTAAAACCTGCAGAGTAAGGACCTTACCCCGCATTTATCAGGGTACAAATAAATATTATGTTATGGTATTCCTTTACAGTATATATATTTAGAACAGTATATTTAAAGGCTTACAAAGCAATCTTCAGAACCTTCGTTTCCATGTAAAGTGTTCTGTTTTTGTGTCTGCAACATTCGATATACAAAACCAAAACCGTAATTTGTTTAACGAGTAAAGGAGACGCACTTCAAAATGACATTTGTCTATATTGTCATATGCCCTGGCGGACATTCTAGGCAGAGTCTTCCAGGGTACAAACCAACACTAAGTCATGAGAATTGCTCAAGGACACAACACTTGGTGCTCGCGGGTATCGAACCCGCAACTTTTGAACCCGCAACATTTTGATTACTACTCGCTGGGCTAATTCAGCAGGCGACAAATTCGTTATTTTTTATTTCCCAGGAAACAGGCTTTGACATTTCATGCAATGGAGAACAGTGCAATGGATAAATAGTGCGACTGCAGCTGCAGTAATTTCAATTTATCAACTAGACCAGTAAACACTCTCTCTTTTAATTGTCTGTCTACACAGGTAGAACAGTAATCCCGACCACTAAGATTGCTCTTATCATTAACAGATAGCAGGTAGGGTTAATTGGTGCTAATTGGTTTACAACCGATAGCACAGTGGTTAGCTAATGACCAAAAGCATGGCTTTTGAGGTAATGAGTGTACACCTAATGTTGACCACTAACGAGCTCGTTAAGCTAACGGTGCTTTGAATAACTGGGCTTTATTTTTTGCGTTGCTTCTTACTGCGGCGCCGCATACGCAGATTATCTTATGCTGTTAGTGCACCTTAGATCTTTGGTTCTGGTGTACTTGCTTTGGTTTCTACTGGCTCATTAAGACTATTCAAGGCTTTGTTTAAAGAACTGTCATCAGTTTTTCCCTTTTTCATGGTGTTTTATTATATATGATATTTGTTAACTCATTGTTTTTACTTTAAGTAATATTTTTTAAAAAGAAAAAAAAAATAGTTTATTAGAGAAAACAACAACAAAAAAAAAACAACAAAAAAAAACCCAAAAAAAAAACAAAAAAAAAAAACGGAATGTTCGTTCATGAAAGTTGGTAACCTCAAACCGTGTCCATTAAAACCCACAAGAAAATCAAGTTATTGTAAACTGCATAATCACATAATAAAAAGAGTAAGGTTTTAACGTGGTTAAAACGGGAAGGTGACATATGCAAAATATGCAAAATATCGTCTGTATGGAATAAGACTAAAACACAGATAAATGTCTTGTTGAGAGTAATAGGCTGAGACAAATATGTGAGTTAATACAAAATAATGATACAAAACAAGAGTGCCAAGATGCTCTTGTATCGCTCACTTATTGTCAGACAAATTTAAAGTAAGTTGGCCTTTTCGTTCAAGAGAAGAAACATAAAATAAATTTCTGATTGGAATGAGTTTAGCTACTTTTTTGATCTGCAAGTCAACTGATACTTCTTACCAAGTTCCAAATCAACTGGCCTTTCGGTTCAAGAGATGAAGGGCTAATCAAATTTTCCAGCTGGCCGCTGTGACGACTCTGGCGGCCATATTGGATTTACAACATTTACGATCAGGATAATTTTAGCTGTTTTTGATATACAGGCCGCCCAGAGACTTCCTACCAAGTTTCTAGTCGACTGGCACTTTGGTTCAGGAGAAAACGTTCAAAATAAATTTTCAAGATGGCGGCCATGACAGCATCTTGGATATTCAGACGAAACATTTTTTGTTATTTTTGATCTTCAAATGACCCTGACGCTTCCTAGCAAGTTTCAAATCAATTGGCCTCTTGTTTCAGGAGACGAAAGGTAACCTAGATTTTAAATATGCCCGTCGTAACACTTCCTACTAAATTTCGAGTCATTTGGCCTTTCGGCTCAGGAGACGAAGCGACAAAAATATTTTCAAGACGGCTGGTATAGCAGCAATCTTGGATTTTCAATCCATACAATTTTAGCTTTTTAGATATTTTCTACCAAGTATCGAATCAATTAGCCTTTCGATTCAGGTGACGACGGGCAATATAGTTTTAAGATGGCCGCCATGGCAGTCATGTTTGATTTTCTATCAGAAAGATCAAGCTATGTTTGATCTACAGTATGTCCAGATAATTTCTACCATGTTTCGGGTCATTTAGCCTTTTGGTTCGGGAGAAGAAGCGCAAAGTAGATTGTTTTGGATGGCCGCCATGACGATCATCTAGGATTTCTGATCAGAAACATTTTAAGTATTTTTGATCTACTAGTCTCACCCCGATACTTTCTACAAAGTTTCGTAAATTGGCTTTTGGTTCAGGAAAAAAGATTTTGAAGGTGGCTACCACAGCGGCCATCCTGGATTCCCAATCAGAACAAGTTTAGCTAATTTTGATCTGCAAGTTGCCCTGATATTTCGTACGAAGTTTTGAGTCAATTTGCCTTTTGATTCAGGAGAAGAGGGCAAAATAAATTTTTAATATTGCCGCCATGACTGCCATCTAAATCGAAACGTTTTGCTATTTTTGAATTACAAGGTTCCTCGATACTTCCTACCAAGGTTCGAATCAACTGGCCTTTTGGTTGAGGAAAAGAAGTGGAAAAATAGATTTTAAGCTGGAAGCCATTGCGACCATCTTGGATTTCCGATGACAACAATTTTTGTTAATTTTGATCAAGTTGCCCTGATATTTCCTACCAAATTTCGAATCAATTCATGAATTTGCCTTTCCATCTTGGATTTCCAATCAAAACGCGTTAAGCTATTTCGATCTGCAAGTCGCCCCGATAGTTCCCAACAAGTTTCGAGTCGACTGGCCTAGGGCTTTAGAAGGAGTAGGTTTTTAAATCAAATTGTTGACGTCGTACGAAGTAGAAAGCATGTCGGGCATTGACTGATCACAATAGCTCACCTTGTGAACTTCATGAAAATAAATAAATAAATACGATGAGGTTTTGACCGGAAACATAATTCACTCAGAAAGTATTTTTGGAACACTGGATCGTCATATGCTTTTATTTTTCTTCTTTAATTGTTAGTCTATCTTCTCTCTGTACAGTTTTTAGCATGATTACTGCACCTGGTTTTGTCTCTCTTGCGACATGATTCCAATTATAGAAATACATGTGGCTAATTAATTAAAACAATATTGATTTTTACACGTGTGTTTGCTTATCTTCTATGTTTAGGAATCAAGGCAAGTTGAATTCACCCGTCCCATTAGGTCGTCATTAGTTTGTATTTAAGACTGTTTGATGCCCAATAACATTATCTTCACAAGTACAGGCTCTCTAAAACAATTTTGTCCCCTTGAAGAATATATTTTTTTTTCATCCATTTTACTCGTCAGTTGTCACTGGCCTGTAGTTAGGAATTTGGAGCTTGCGATCGCCCAATATGGGCCTTGCCAATTGACGGGCTGGCGCATATTTACCCGCCCAATAATTAAGTGATAACTACACGGGCCTCGCATTCGTAGTATACACTTAGAACCTCAGAGAACCTAAAGGCTAATAGAGAGCTGCGGGCACTAACCGCATATCGCTTTTGCGCAAGCAAGCGCAAGGAACAAGCTAAGAGCATTACAGATGTATGTCAAGCGAAGGCTCATGTCATCCTGTGCAGTGTAATCAGAATCTTCTCATAGTACTCCTTGGGAAGCCAAAGATCCAAAGCGTCTAATAGCGAACAACAAATACTCTGGTCAGACTGCTCGGATGCACAGGCGTCCTCTGTTCGCATAGGTGTTCTCTACCTCATCTGTGAAACATCACAGTGAAAACTGTATAATCAAAAACATTGTAGTGAAACAAAGCAAGTGCTCAATAGCGATCTGAAGCCAGAACACAAGAAATCTCAAACAGGAATATAATGGGCCCGGCTACATTGAGACTCAGACACCATTTCTCTGAAAGAGACTGAGGAAGGAGACGTCGTTTAGTCTGAGGAGCGACTCGCCATCGTGTAATTTAAGAGAGAAGCAAAGTTGTCAATTAAAAATGGGTTAACAGCAATGCAAGTAGTTTGCCAATTCTCAGTACCATTTTCTGTTTGCAGTTTCTCTTCAAAAAAAAAAAAAAAAAAAGAAATTCATGTATATTTATCTATACATGTAATATACGTTTCTGCCTAATGTATCTTGGACTTTCGAACAACGGATTATCAATCTGGTACATGTGTGTTGACCTCGGCCATTTGTTCTGTAATCGATGACGTGCTTTTTCGTGTAGTCATTGCATATAATTAAACCCTTATCCGATGGTTGTATTCTATGATTGTGTCCTTTCTGTGTGTCTCTCTATATTTGAGCTGGAACAAAAAAAAAGGAACCTTGTGGTCTTCCTGTTAGTAGTTCTTCAAAGGTGCATGCGCAGTCTCCTGTTTGGGCTACAGACATGTGTGTTTGTCTGAAGCTTTCTCAAGGTCTCTGCTACATTTCTGCGACAAGCGATGGTTCTGGCGAGACTGTGCTTATGCGCAGACTTGCCTCAGCCTTGGTTTGTCGCCCATGTGATTAGTACCTTTTTGTTATGTGATGGCTCATTTAATGTTTAGTTTCTTTCTGAAAAGCAGCCTGTATACTCTAAAAGAATGGGAGCCAACTCTTTCCTTTCAAAGAAGACTGTTTTTGCAGATAAATGTTGGTAGGCAGATATCAGAAACATACAGCGATCAGCTTACCACAAGTATGCCGCAATGTTAACAAGCAATATCTGTGAAAAAAGATACATGGCAGAGAAATGAAAGTATATTTACACCTTAAAAACAATGAAAAAGAAAAGGAACGGGACAGATTTATAAAAAAGTCCTAGGGTTTGATCCGCAACCTTCCGCAGGAAGGCAAGCGCTCTCCCTACTGAGCTACAGGGGCTGTTTCGGGCCGCCGCAAAATAATTATATATTGCAAAGCAGCTACATTTTTCTAACGATATATATATATATATATATATATATATATATATATATATATATATATATATATATATATATATATATATATATATATATATATATACAAAAGAGTCTTTATCGTTCGAACGTTCGAAAAGAATAACAAGTATCCTGTTTTTATTTTCATTATTTATTATTTTCCTGTTTAGGTTTGTTCTAACCTCGCAGTTTTACCGTCATCTTGATAACATTTTTCAAAGCATAATTTGCAATGAATAAGATGGCCTGTCCTTTTACGATTATAACAGTAAAGGTCGTTATGCAGATTCCTTTCGTTTGTATAGCATATTCCTTATTTCATACAGTTGCTGACTGCGCTAGCTCAGAACGATAATCTTATATGACTACGTCGAAAAAATGGTACCTTCGGATATATGCACCAAACGAAGATTAGGATCAGCCTGCACATTTGCACACTCTGATCAGAAGCTGTACTGGGCCCCTTTCGGATAGCATCTTTATGCGACAACAAAGACTCTAATCAGACTGCGCGAAAGCGCAGGCTGATTCGAGTCTTCGTTGGGCGCACATCAGAATGTATGTTTTCTCACGTTGCCGCTCATAAGCATCCTGTCGCCTTAATTTTGATCTTGACTATCCTGATAGATGAAACAGTATAACAGAATAATCACTTACTAGATTAATCACATGTTAGTCTGGTGCGTATTATATAAAGGGATTAGACACAAGATGTAACAGCATTAGATAGCCCTCTCCCTGCAGCATGAATTTACTACCGAATTACATTAACAAAAATAGAAATAAAAAAGAAGAAAAAAAAAAGAAGAAGAAAAATTATTTATGGCCTACACTAGTGCAAGTGTTGCGATATGCTAGCGCTGATATTAGCATAAGCATGAACGTTGTGTGTTCATGCTTGTGCTAATGTTACCGTATTGAAAAATGTTTGGGAAACGAAATCTTTGACATATTAACATACACGTTTGGAGTAAAAGTATAAGAGTTCTTATACTAGATATATATACAATACCTACTCCATGCATAGATTATTTATTTATTTATTTATTTATTTATTTGTTTATTTTCGAAACATTAGGTAAAGTTTCATGAAATAAAACTACAGTTTAGAACTTTTATCCCGATTAAGCTAAAGTAGCTTTTTGATAACTGTCGAAAAGTCAGTGTACATATTGTAGCAATATTTATGCTTAACCCTTGTTATGCTGAACAAATTAAGATGTAACGCCGACTTCATATTGTCAGCCAGTCAGATTACTTGTTCTAAGATGTTGATACAAATTCACATACTGAATGTAAAAACGGTGTGGATCCAGATCAGCTGGCTTCTTCAGAAGCCAACTGATCTGGATCTACACTGTTTGCAAATGCATGGTATATCCGTGTTCAGCAGAACTAGGGTTAATATACTCAACCACCGGAAAAATACCATTCTTCATAAACAAAAGGATAATAATACAAACAGCATTGATTACTTCTGCCCCCCCCCCCCCCCCCACCCCAAACAGGCAAAGCATATGTAGCGCCGTTAAGTATGTTTCAACTACGTATGCAAAATCACTGACATATAGATGATAAGATGCAAATTTTAGTTTCAAACTAGAATTTAATCAGTAAAGTTTGTCTGCTCTAATATGTTAAACTGACTTCCTGGAATGGGTTATGCTAAATTCTAAATGGATTGTTAAAGTCGTGTGATTACATTTACATATCGTCTGCATTAAACGAATAGATTTACTTCAACACTCCATCATAATGACTTCTAAGAAACATACATGTACATGTACCCCGCCTATGGAAACTTTATAAATATATGGGGTTAGGACACAGAGACGCATTAAACCCGAGGCTTAAGCCCGCACCCGAACTCCCAAAACACATCAAGTGCAGTATTCCTGTCTCGCAATTCCTTTTTGTTTTGTCCGTTTTGGTTTTGTTGGTGTGCTGTTTTTTTTTTTTTTTTTGTTTTGTTTTTTTTTTTTAACAAGGCAATTCACGCGTTGTTAATGCACAGCTACGCAACTGTCAATATGACCGTACCGGGGCCACAGATTTGCTTCCGTTACGAGATGTGTATTGCCCGGCCCTAGAACGAGCATAGTCCGTGGAAAATACGTTCGCGAGACATCGGAGAAAAGGCGAAACAAAATAGTGCAAGAAATAACGCGAAAAAAAGCAAATGTTTTCAGTTTTTTTTTTGTTTTTTTTTTTTTTGCAGTAATAGCGATCGAACATGTTTTTTCAATGCATTAACATTCGCCAGGTCCTTTGGGAGGTGTTGATTACCGCGGCCTTCGGCCTCGGTTTTCAACACTTCCCACGGGACCTGGCGAATGTTAATGCATGAAAAAAACATGGTTGATCCCTATATTAGAGCCTTGGGAGGAATGTGCTCCCTGATTGTGGTCTTTCCTGTGTATCTCCTGACAACTCAAACTACTGGACTGCGTTCAGTTAACCGAAACGTCCGTCGTTACTCGCAAACTATAGCAAACTTTCCGCTCAGTAGTGACAGTTTTCTTAAGCTGTCTTTTAGCGCAAACATAATGGCGGACCATGCGAATAAACATTGTGTGTTTGTTCGTACATGTAACAAAGTAACGGAATGTTTATTGGTGTGATCCTTTACATTCGATCCCTTTAAAAATCAATAACTATTATAATATAATTCATTCGATCTAATATCAAGCCTCTACTTTAAGGTTACTCGTAAGATGGGTTTACAACAGTCGTTTGAAAGATGCATTGTTTTGGGGGAAAACTCTTGCGAACGGTTTGCTTTATTGAACGCATGCCTGTCCCTGACAAACTACACTCAGATAAAAGGCAATATTGATTTTGTTTGCTACAGGTTAAAAACATTTCAATTTATTTTATCTGAACTACTTCTTGTACAAAAAAAAAAAAAAAAAAAAAAAAAAAAAAACTCTGTTCCGTTGACATTTGAGATACCAGGAATCATTACGAAAACACGCCTATTCAAATATATTGAACATTTCACCACCAAAAACTGAAAGTTTTCAGATAAAAATTCTGATATTTTTTATATTTCTGCTCAAAACATAGATTGTTGGTACTCGTTAGATCCGCGAGGTGGTTCTAACGAGTACCCACAATCTTTGTTTTTAGCAGAGATAAGAGAATAGGAGAAATAATTTATACCCCTGTAAACCCCAGTTTTACCATACAAAAGTGGGATTTAAAGGGGTCAAAATGATATAGGCAAGTTTTCGTGATGTCAACTGTATGTTATTATACTAGAAAACTGGCATTTCGTCTATGATCTACACCTTGATCAGAGTCTACACAGTTGTCACGCATCAAGCAGTTCTAACACATTAACCACAGGTAGTTAAAGGACTTACTTACATTTCAGGCTAGCATGGAAGTGAGTTGCGGCATGTGAGTATAGACGGTAAAATAAGGTATTGTTTCCTGTATATGAATCTGATCAAAATACTTGGGCTTCTTCTCTAGGAAATTGTTTTAACATTATTATTATTATTATTATTATTACTATCTATTATGAATCACAGAATTGCGATGAACAGACCGCTGGGAATATGATGCGCACATACCTCGCAGTCATCGCTTACTGTCAAATGTCTTGAAATTATTTATATTAGTGTTTTTACTATGGGATAAATATTTCTTCAACAAAACTTGAGCTCCCTGATTATCAACTTTACATGTTTATAGCAAACATGGGAAAACAGGGGGTGGAGTGAGAATTGTGGAGAAGGTCACGTAATGCACGTTTTGGTGCGGGTATGATATTAACCCATTTATGCCGAATGGACAGTCCTACCATATCTCTTCGGACCGGTCCATTTCCATGACATAAGATGTCTGGTTGGATTTTGTTTTTGTCAGATTTTATAGAAATTCCTGTATTTAACGCAAACAGTTTAGACCCTGACTAGACGCGATGTACTGCGGCCTCTGATCTGGGTCTTTATCGTTTGCTGAGAAATTATTTGAACAGAATATCCGATTTTGAACTAAAGTTTCTTCAAAGGAAGAATAGTTAATTACTCGTATAATCAATAACGATATAATAGTTGAGCGGTTTGTTTATTTCTTGTGAATCCTCAAAATCTGTTTTATTTGGTGGATCCCAGTATTTACTTTGCGAAATTGGCCGCTGAATTAAAAACAACAACGAAACAAAAGTGTTTCCAGCATAGTTAGTCCGGTTATACTAAGTTAGTGTTAATTCCTCTGCTTAAAATGTCGATTAAGTTTGCAAAATATACACATTATGAAATGAAATAAATCGACGTTGAATTGGGCAATTTCATACTCAAGTGACTATTGATGCCAATTTCATAAACTTTGCAATACAGCAGAAACATAAATCTGTGTGCCTCATACATAAGATTGGACGCCTGCCAAGTAGAGCATTTGTCATGTCACTTTCAAGCTAAATGTAGCCAATGGAGACTTACAGCTTCTTTTGTGTGATTTCGAGGTAATTTGCATACCCATTTCAGTCCAGACGTATTATATTTACACGTAATGCATGACTATTAAATATTACGATTATCTTTGATGGACGACTACGGCTAAAATAGTATCAGAATTGATCTGCCATATCCCCTTTTATGGTTTCACGTCAAATTGAAAATGCATCTGGTGATATGCGTTTGCACTAAACTATCTGTCCTTATTCTGAGAGAATTGATCTGTTGAGTTGAGTGTCCGGATTTTGTGTATTTTTCATCGTAGAAAAAAAAAAGAAACAAATTTACCCAAAGTATTGGGTCACTTTAACACCTTACCATACTTGTACTAAAATTTGAAAAAAAAAAAAAAAAAAAAAAAAAAAAAAAAACAGACAAAAAACTACCTGTTCTAAATCATTAATGGACACGTGCCAAACAGGGCAGATACTAATAAGCCGCCCCAGTGTAGACTGATTGAGATCGTAATTATTCTTTGAGAATAAATGGATTTAATAAACTCATGTGATCACATGCATTAATGTTCGTTTCGATGTATTCTCTGACATGAAAAATAGCCAGACTTCTTGACCGATTTCTAGATCAAGTTCTTCTTTAAAGTTTATCAATTTTAAGCTATGTCAGAGTACATAAATAACATTTTATGCTTGATCTATCTATGTTCTGCCCAAATTCTCAATTATAGAAGCAAGGTCTTCACTGTTTGCTCAAAAAAGGTAAAAGAAAAGTCCAGGGAGTGCCACAATCACAAGCCGCCACTTTGTCCCAATTCTAAGAGGTTTTATAGTAAAACAATTTTTGAACTAAATACGAGAACCAACTGATCCTCATTTTCTTACCTAAAATAAAGCTAGCCACGTGCCGATTCAGACATTAGTAATTTCTCTTAAATGTAATGCCCTATTTCGCCCTCAAATATACGATAAACAAACACACATATAGCTTTGTCCGTTTACAGACACGGGCATCAATGTTTCAAACTGACTTCCGGCGGAGGTCAGTTGAAAAACAAATTGACTATGTTACGGTAGTCAATTTGAAAACTTCCTGTCGCAGGTTCAACACGAGTAACAGTAAGAGTTTTCTGGCTCACAAAGGCATTCCAAAAATGGGAGAATGTCATGTTATTAGCTTTTTACCGTTGCATGTGCAAGCCAAATAGAAAAGCAAAGTTTGAAGCAGTGTTCTTCATTTTATTTTAGTCCTACAAGCTTACTACTAAAACCGAAAGTAGGAAAGTGCCATCCACAGCTTATTCGGCTGAGTGAGTGCATTAGCAAACTTCCTGCGAAATTTTATCAATGCACACTGACCCGACCCTTATTTAGCTGCGTTTCAAACATACTTTCAAGAAAATGTTTGGTTTTGTTACTACGTCCTCAGCAAATATTTGTTGGAGGTTAATTCGAAAACCAGGAGATCAATATTGACTAATGAAAGTTAACATGGTAAAGGATGCTAGGGCATAAAATCATCTAAATGTTATTCAGGGCCCAGTTGTTCAAAGCGTCGTTAGCTTAACGAGCTCGTTAAGGGTCATTTCGTTAACTGTTTTAGCGGATTCAATATACAATATTCTGATATTTTTTGCTGAAAAAATGTGAGTAGCTTTTGCACGGCAAAAGCTACTCACATTTTTTCAGCAAAAAATTTCAGCATATTTGCGTATCACTCGATGTAAATTTTAACGAATCGTTAACTAACGACATCGTTAGCTTTGAACAACTGGGCCCTGGTGGTCCTTATGTATCTGTGATTAGACTTTACTCAGCGTCTCAAAATGCACACACTAGTATTGTCACATGTAACATAATATGTTATCATTCACGAAAATAAACGTGCAAACGCCAAAAACCAAGGGTATACCTTTTCTTCAAATTGACGATGGCGCAAATTCAGCAGTTTCTAAAATTGCGTCAACATCTGCTGTCCAGATAAGCATTAGCGATCTTATACATAAGATGGATCGAAACCAAAACTGAATCGAATCAAAATCGGGTGAAAAATCCAAGTAAGATACTAATATTTCTGTGATTCATTGAGCAAACTTGTTGTTGAACTGAGTTTTACATATGCACAATTTTGTTCTATGACACTTTCAGAATCTGATGTCTTTCTTTGTATTATCATCCGATTCGGATTAAATTTATATATTGTTTTTTGTTTTTTGTTTTTTTTTTCGGTTTCGATTCGGCTTATCCGTAGGATCTCAACTAGAAAGTATCTTGAATATGCTTTGCTACCAGTATTCAACAGCACTGTGCTAATTTATTGCTAACTTTTACCCACTTATGTAGCATATATTATGAGTACGATACAGCAGAGGATTGAAACTATGAATATGTGTAATCACAGATACATAAAGACCATCAAAATAACATTTAAATGATTTTCTCTCCAAACATCATTTACCATGATAATTCCCATGAGTCAATATTGACCTTCTGGTTTTCAAATTGACCTCCGATAAATATTTAAAGGAATGCAGTAACAAAAGCATGCATTTTCTGGAAAGTAGATTTAAGTGTGAAAGAAATTTACCAGAAAAAAATGTTATTTGTTTTGTATTTCATAAATATACCAAATTATTAGTTCAGCCAAGTCGTGCGAAATATATATATATATATATATATATATATATATATATATATATATATATATATATATATATATATATATATATATATATATATATATGTGTGTGTGTGTGTGTGTGTGTGTGTGTGTGTGTGTGTGTGTGTGTGTGAGCGAGAGAGCGATGTTCCTTTGATAAGTTACTGAATTTACTATATATCCTAAATAAATAGCTGCGACGGTGTCGGCGCAATCTAACAATCTCACGACGCTCTGATTTCCGACGCCGAAGAGGCTCCAACGCCTGAGCAGTGTGCAAGCCAGTGGAATATAACGTTCCTTATACGCACTGGTCAAGGCATGATCATATGGCGTTTGGTCTTCGATCAGTATTATAGTGCGTATATGGTTTTTGGCATAGCATTTTCTATAAGATGTATGTGCAATCGGCGAAGACTCAGATTAGTCTGCTCATTCGCGAAGTATGATATGAGTCTTCTATGTCCTCCTGAAGACGCTTTGGGTCCTTGGTAACCCACAGAGTGTCATGCAAAGACTCAGATAGGACTGTGCGGATGTGCAGTTTGATCTGAGCCTTTGCTTGGCGCACGTGCAATATTGTAGGAAATGCTATGGCTCGGATCAAATGTCAAAACTTTATGAGTATAGAGAAATGACTAATAGGCGCATGTTGAAAGTGATATGATTCATTTTCCAGACTTAGCAATAAAATCTTGCACTTATAAAAAGACAGATTCGTTTTCTTGCATCATTGCATGTTCTCTACCTAACATAAATTGATTTATTGTATATTTTTCATAACCGTCAGACAGATACATTTCTCTACTCGGCGTTTGACATCTTTCAGAAAGCCGTTATGCCTGGCGCTTTATTCAGAAGACGTTAATAAGCAAACTTTTGTCATAGTTTAAAGCAAAACCAGCTGTCGTAACTACCTATGCACAAAACCTTTTATTCTATTCAGTGGTGTTATTTACCTTTTTCCCATAGTAAAAATGGCCGCAAAGTATGCAACATCGATAGTGTACGTAGTTTGAATGCAGGTTAAACTATTGGCCCGCCGTGGTTCAATTATTGTTTTTTTATTTACTCTGGCATACAGTAGAAGTAGCCATGAGTACCCGTCTTTGTTTATCATTGTGATTAATTTGATATTTATGTTTTTGCTTTGAAGCATTGACTGAGTTGGTTACCTTTATGCGAAGCGAATGTTTATGTATTTCTGTATTAAGATTAGCATCGGGACCCCGAGTGAAGTTGGTTAGCTGTAAAAGTGCTTAAACCCCCAGGAGGTTTATTCTACTGACCGTTCTAAGGCGGTGGTCCCGGTGTTAGTCTTACTCATTGTTGCTTTTGGTGGTTGACTCTACTGACCGTTCTAAGGCGGTGGCCCCACGCTTTGGGTCCTTGGTAACCCACAGAGTGTCATGCAAAGACTCAGATAAGACTGTGCGGATGCGCTGTGTGATCTGAGCCTTTGCTTGGCGCATGTGCAATATTGTAGGTAGAGAACATGCAATGATGCAAGAAAACGAATCTGTCTTTTTATAAATGCAGGATTTTATTGCTAAGTCTGGAAAATGAATCATATCACTTTCAACATGCGCCTATTACAATGTAGTCACTTCTCTATACTCAAAAGGTTTTGACATTTGGTCCGAGCCATAGCATTTCCTACAATATTGTAAAGTCTGTACGCAATATAAAAAAACACATTGGGGTAAATAAAACCATTCTTTTCAATGGTGTTTTAACTTCGAAAAATAATGTTGAGCTGCAACACAACAACACACACCTTGACATGTTTGCCTAGCGAAGACTAAAATTAGCCTGGGCATCCGCCCGGTCTGACCAGAGTCTTCGCTCCCCGCAGGAAGAAACCTTGGGTCAATATTACCCAGTGAGCTGACATCGAAGCATCTTATCAGACTGAACAGATGCCAAGTTTGATCAGAGTATTCGCTGGGCACACAGGTCACATTGTTGGCTTACATACTAAAATGGTGTAAGATGACGTCTAATGACATGCTTTCTATGAAAAACATATGTTTTGGTCTGTTTTTCGGAGTCAAAAGGCAAACGTTCACCTTTTTCTTGATTACCCCGAACTATTTGAGCTAGACATCCTGACCCTGCCATAAAGCATAGAACCTTACCTTTGGATAGGCGACAACCTACTTCCTACCGTAAATCTGTCTTGTTTCAGCCTGCATGCATCTCATCTGAGAACTATTTGGTGAAGACAACAACTCTATAACATAAAACAAACAGCCAAAAAAGTGTTCATCATTGTGAATATGTCATTAGACATCATCTGACATCACTTTGAGTGTGTATCTAAACAACCGTGCTCTCTTAGTGCATTACGAAAACACGCCTATTCAAATATACTGAACATTTTAATCACCCAAAAATGAAAATTTTCAGATAAAAATTCGAATATTTCTCATACTTCTGATCAAAACATAGATTGTGGTACTCGTTAGAACCGCCTCGGCGAGGCGCTTCTAACGAGTACCCACAATCTATGTTTCTGGGCAGAAATGAGATAAGTAATGTATACCCCTGTAAAACCCCAGTTTTACTATATAAGAGTGGGGTTTAAGGGGGTCAATATTATATAGGCATGTTTTCGTGATGTTTCTGTATTTATTGGCAGCCTTCTTATTAATTCTGTATACGAGTATCAGAATGGCGATTTGTACATTAATCATCATCATGAATCATCATCATCGTCGTCGTCGTCATCATTTATCGGTGTACCGATATCCATTTCATTAAGCAATGTTTCAGTACGTTTGTCCTAAGAATATAGTGCTTTTTCTGACGACGAATCGCTTTACATTTGTTCCGAAACTTTACTTGGCGTATTCAGTCTTGTTTTCTTCTGTGAGTCCGTTATGTCCAAACTTTGTTAGCAGCAGCGACAACTACATCTCCTTCTCCTGGAATTACATTTCAATTGAACCTTTGTTCAATAAGATGCATAACCAGATACTTCATTAAGTTAATCCTATTTTAAACAATTATTTCTATAAATAAAGTAAAATGGTCGATTATGAACTGAAAAGTGTCTGGCTGGCAATTACGTTAAATAGCATAAAATAATAGCATAAATACTGCTTCCTGTCTGGCGAATTACACTAGTGGTAGAAGGAAATCCGGTAGCATGTTTTGGTTCACTTTGATTAGAATAAAGAAAACCAATTAACAAAACGCAATAAGGATAGAGCAGTGATAAGCACTCATGTGTAAGTTCACATGTTGTTACGATTTTAGGCCCGGTCTACAGCTTATTTGTATGTATGAGTCCTCAGCAACGTATTCTGAAGTCCGTGTGCGGTTTTGCACAATAAAACCGCTTCAAGGGCAGTCAGAATGGGTCATGTTGAAAGCTTCAACTAAAAATTGTATTTCTTGCTAGCCTTCCCGTCGCCATCGATAGCTGCGTCAAAATTCCTACACAGGTAAATCTGGCCTGTTTGAGAGCGTGTAACTTCTGTAATAATTCGAATAGTGAATCCAAGTTTGACAGAAATGTTGCTGAGTAATTACAAATTTATTTTGTAAAATTGAAAATACTAGATATTGTTTCCTAGAGTATGGCCAGACTTGAAAGCAAAGTTTCGTGCTATTTCACAGAAAAATGCTCTAACGACGACCTTCTGTAGCCTTATCTGAGCGAGAAAGTAATTCAGTTTGATCATGCAGCATCTACAGACACTAAATAAAGTCTTTGTTATATGCAACAGTCCAATCTCGAGTTTTTTACAAACCAATTTTGCAATCTCCTTCGCTCTGTCTTCCAGGTAGCACTCTATCCTAAAAGGCGCCGGTTGTACGGTGTGAGTATGTCAACTAGCTCAAGGAATGAGGAATGAAAAAACAAAAAAATAAAAACAAACAAAAAAAAAAAAAAAAAAAAAAAAAAAAGACGGAAAATTACGCAATGCTTTCAAAGCCACCGAAACTGTTCCTATTCAGTATGTAATTCAATAATTCGACAGCGGGGAGGGGGAGCTGTTGTGACATAAATGGAGAAAGAGATTGTTCCCTGCCTGTATAGAAGAAGACGAAAAGAAGACATTAAGAACGAATTTGGAGTTAGCTCTGTAACTTGGAATATCATGAGTATTACGGAGACTCTAGGCGGTTGTTTCTTTACTAGAGGCGGTACAAGACCAGAAAGTTAATTAGCCTAAGTTCATCCAAAAGTTAATAGAACAAAACTAATCTACACTTATTTCGAGCTCAGTTTGAACTAATGACGCATTTGCAAAATATTTAAATGATTTAATGAAATGAATGATAATCTGTATCCTAAAGAATCGATAAAAATCTAAGATGTCGATAGCGCGAACAGACTTGACATGGAAGTGTACTATTCACGTATGCCGTGATATATATTTTATTTGCACTACTTCTAATATAGAGCTGTTATTCCCAGACACAAATTGGGCTTATTTTTTCGTACAAATGTATCAGTGCAACAGTTTTTTTTATATTATGTTTAATCATCTGAGAATAGTGGAAATTGATGCATGAGTATGCAATGAAGGATCCGAATAAATTGTGATCCGCTTTTGACTTCTTAACAGACAATAATCGCGTCTTGTGAAACTGAATTTTGGGACACGTGCGGGCGGTAAAAGGCCGGATCAGACTGCGCATCTGCGCAGTCTGATCTTGCGTTTTGCTGTCCGCATGGGGAAACAAGGAGTACTGTAAAAGATAGCCCATAACAGCCAGAAAAGTACCCCAGGCAAGTGCCGTCGGCGTATACCCAGGTGACGCCTTTTTTCATTGTCAGGTTTATATAATCCTTAATTCTAGACTGAATCTGATTCGGAAGATTGATTGTGTCTGAGTTAGTTCTTGGCACAACAAAGGCAAAGTGATAAGAATCGCGCAATAGTAAAAGAGATTTGCGTGTGTACGCGAACCGTTGAGAGCCAAACCTACACCTGTGCATTTGTTTAGATTGTTCAGATCTATACTGTGTGTAAATTACTCGATCTGACATATTCTGCATGTTAAAATAATTCTGTCAACAGATAACATGGGAACTGCGCGATCTATGCGGATGCGTGGGCCGACCGGGATTTTGCTTTCTGTAAAAACATCGGAAGTATTTTTTCAGATGACAGAGCTTAATTTTCTGTCAAATATTACAAGATGGGCAGAAAATAATCTGTAGTATACAAAAGTGAAGACAATTGTCTCTAACAATCACCGATCTGTCTCAAATTATTATCAATATTTACGCCTCCTGTTACGATTTTGACAATTTTATAACAGCCAAGAATTATGGATAAATACATTGTACTCTGGGTAGAATATCAGGAGAAGGCGTTTTCAATTATTCCTTCTTATTTTATTCCAGAAGCAACAGATTGACATTTCATGCCTATTGTCTCTCTAGGATAATTTCTGATGTATGGAAACAATAACTGAGCCCCTGTTGCTATTTCAAAGAGAATGCGTATGGATAAACGTTTAATAATTGTATATTTTACTTAGAGCAGTAACACTAGCATATGACCCTCTCCAAAGTAAACAAAAAGAACGTTGCAAGCATTGTGTACCCAGATCAAACGCCACTTCTGTTCGGCGTTATTGTCCATGAAAATATCATTTTCCATCAACAGGATCATTTACCCCGTAAAGCGTCTTATAAGCTAGTAGCAGATGACAGTTTAGTTTTCTTTTATGCATGTTTGTTTGCTAAATGAAAAAAAATACTAGTCCTGTGGTGAGTAACTTTGCTTCCCTTTTTAGTTGCACGTAGTGGGTCGGTTCTCAGGCTTAGTTATAGCTCCATGCTTAATCTGTTTCAGCGAAAAACAATCAAGACACTCGTCGTTGCCTTCAAATCATCGGGATACAAAATTGCTTGCGTTTCAATAATACGCCAAATCAACAGGTGGCCGCAAACCTAGACGATACCTAATTAGTTTGTTTGTAAACGCTGTATCAACTTTTTTATGTACTGTAGAGATTATTATTTTGATTTTTTTTAAATAACATTCTCTGCATGATCCTTTTATAGTGAAAGGGAAACTACAGACAGGTCTTTGCTGGCCATGTTTATGCCCCCGCCATTTTCAATGGGGGTGGGGGTGCATATAGTATCACCACTGTCCATACGAACGTCCGTCCCGTCCCATCCGTCGCGTACGTAACACTTTTGGTTTCCGTGCGATATCTTTTGAAAGAATTGGTGTATTGGATTGAAATTTTATACACAGGTATAAAATCATAAAATGTAGGCCAAGTTCGATTTAGGGTAAAATCCACCAATTATTTTGGGTGTTATGGCCCTTTTCAACCTTGACAAATGTTCAGCTTTGAAAAATAATTTCCGTGCTATATCTTTTGAAAGGATTGGTGTATTGGAATGATTTTTTGTACACAGGTATATAATCATAAAATGTAGGTCAAGTTCGATTAAGAGTAAAATCCAACTATTATGTTGGGAACTATGGCCCTTTTTCAACTTTGAAATATAGTTTCCGTTCCATAACTTTTGAAAAGATAAGTGAATTGTATTCATATTTTATACACAAGTATATAATTATAAAATATGTCAAGTTCGATTTAGGGTAAAATCCACCAATTATTTTTGGAGATACGGCCCTTTATCAATGTTGAAAAATAGTTACAAAATGGTTTCCGTTCGATATCTTTAGAAAAGATTAGTGTATTGGATTCAAATTTTATACACAGATATATAATTATAAAATGTATGTCAAGTTGGATTTAGGGTAAAATCCACCAATTATTTTTGGAGTTACAGCCTTTTTTCAACTTTGAAAAATGGTTTCAGTTCCATAACATTTCAAAACATTTGTGAATTGGATTCATATTTTATACACAAGCATATAATTATAAAATATAGGTCAAATTTGATTTAGGGTAAAGTCCACTAACTATTTTGGAGTTACGACCCTTTATCAATGTTGAAAAATAGTTGAAAAATGGTTTCCGTTCGATATCCTTTGAAAAGATTAGACTGTATTAGATTCAAATTTTATACACAGGTATATAGTCATGAAATGTATGTCAAATTGGATTTAGGGTAAAATCCACCAATTATGTTTTGAGTTATGGCCCTTTTTCAACTTTAAAAAAATGGTTTCCATTCCATAACATTTGAAAAAATTGGTAAATTAGATTCATAATTTATACACAAGTATATTATGATAACATATAGGTCAAGTTTGATTTAGGGTAAAATCCATCAATTATATTTGGATTACAACTCTTTTTCAACGTTGAAAAAAAGTTTCAGTTTGATATCTTTTGAAAACATTAGTATATTGAATTCAAATTTAACACAAAGGTATATTATCATAAAATAGAGGTCATATTCCAAGTAGGATAAAATCAACCCATTATTATGGAAGTTATGGTCCTTTTTTACCTTCAAAAGATGTTTAAAAAAGATTGATTTGTGTATTGGATTCGTGTTTTATACCCAGGTATATAATCATAAAATATGGTCAAGTTCAATTTAGGGTAAAATCTGCCAAATTTTATGAGAGTTACCACCCTTTTTTCAACTTCATTTTTTGCAAAATATCTGCATGTGGTTGAGGATGGTCCTGGGCGGGGGCATCTGTGTCATACTGACACATTTCTAGTGTCTCAATTACTCTGCTGTTTAAACCTATTTAGAATCATGTTATTACTCTATTTTCTCAATGTGTCTACCAGGAAGGCTTATGAATAAACGCAAAGAGGCCGAAACTAATAAAAAATAATATAAAAAATGCCCAGGAAAGGCCAAACCCATAGACCATAGCCTACCAAAGACACCAAGAGGAAGACCAAACAAACAATGATATAACAGAATATAAGCTACAAAAAAAAAAAAAAAAAAAGCAAAGCAACCTGCTCCCTCTTTCACATCAAGATGGTCTTAATATAGGGATCAAACATAGTTTTTCATGCATTAACCTTTGCAAGTCCCGAGGGAGGTGTTGAAAACCGAGGCCGGACGCCGCGGTTTTTAACACCTCCCTAGGGACCTGGCGAATGTTAATACATTGAAATAAAAATGTTCGTTCGATATTTGTGCATAAAAACTGAAAACATTTTGCTACATTTCGCGTTATTTCACCGATGTCTCGCAAACGTAATTTTTACGGACTATGCTCGTTCTAGAGTCGGGCAGTACACATCTCGTAACGGCAGCAAATCTGTGGCCCTGGTACGATCATATTGAAAGTTGCGTAGCCGTGCATTAACAGCGCGTGAATTCCCTTGTTATTACACGCCTTTTCGCCGGTTAATGCACAGCTGTTAATAACGTGCGACACTGCTTTTTATGCAATAATGCTAGACAAGATTCACTTATCAGCCACAAAACAGGACAAAGCATGAAAAAGTTGCAGCGAGCAGCCATGCCCACACAAAGCATAGATAACACCAGTAAACTGCCGCCTTGGGACGATCAGTTGTAAAAAAAAAAAAATACAAGGGGTACTAGGCCACAATCACAAAGCTTTCCCTGACAACACGACGCATTTTATTTTAAACCACGACATTGTTTATTAGAAATAATGCCCCATTCATTTTCATATATTATCTTAAATATCATTCGTCGTAAGCTGTATTAACTACTGTTTTACCGGCGATAAGTTATGTTGTGGTTCAGTGGTGTGAATTAAATACAAATGAGCTTCACCACAGCACGATAGGGTAATGTGTCTTCGAGGCATAGTCGATCAGCAAAAGCCGTGATCAGCCTGCTTTTCCTTTTTGTCCGCTGAAGGGTTTAGCTGATCACATTACGAAAACAAGCCTATTCAAATATACTGACAATTTTACTACCAAAATATTAAAATTTTCAGATATAAAATTCCGATAATTTTCATATTCCTGATCAAAACATAGATTGTGGGTACTCGTTAGAACCACATAGATTGTGGGCACTCGTTAGAACCGCCTCGGTGAGGCGGTTCTAACGAGTACCCACAATCTATGTTCTGTAGCAAAATAATAAAAAAACATAATGTAGACTCCTGTAAACCTAAGTATTTCTATTAAAAAGTGGGGTTTTAGGAGGTCAAAATTATATAGGCGTATTTTCGTGATGATATAATTTTCGTATTTTGGGAATTGGCACAACATTTTCCACAATATTGCATATGCGCCAAGCGAATGCCAAGATCAGCCTGCGCATCAGCACAGTCTGATGTGTATTCGCTTTCCGCGCCCTGTGAATTATCTGACCTGACTGCGCGGATGCAGTCTTGTAGGACATGTTGGGGCCCGGCTCAAGTCCGGTCTCACATTCCGCAACCCTGAAGAGTGAAAACTTTTAGTGCAAAGGCTTTACGACAAATCGGTTTGCAATCTGACAAAATTTGCACATTTAGTTCTTCTGTGTAAAGCGCCAAGCAATAAAAGACTTTCTGAAAGATGTCGAAGGGAATAGTAGTTTCTTTAAACTGCGAAAAATATGTTCAGCTTACTCAAAGCTATTTCAGAAACTACAACATTATTTTAAATCCCGCAGACGTTTCCAGGAAAATTGAGATTGGCAGAAAGGGACCCATCATTTCCATTTGTGAAACAAAAAAAAAAAAAAAACAACAAAAAAAAAAAACATGTGCATCTAACCATCCCTAGCGCGATTTTGTGCCGATATTGTTATATATAAGATGTTTAAATATTATTAAATATTCTTAGTTTCTTGTTAACTGCAAATCTCCATAGAACTTTCTGGAAAATCATGTTTACAATAACAAGTTGTTTATATTCTTTTTAGAACGTTTCAGAAGGAATATTCTGGATTGATCTATTTTGGATATGTCAAAGAACATTTAGAATATACTTGACTAAAACTAGGAAATGGCTGATGCCTCTGGTAAATTCTTTTTCTAGAATATTCGTTTCTAACATATAAAATCCCTGTCACACTATGTCGCGTTTCAACTGCGTTGACACGGCGTTGTTTAATTTTCCAGAGCGCCGTGAGATCGCAAGAAAAATCTGATATATTTTATGAAAATGGACCTGTCACGGCGTCCTAACACTGACCAAGGCGTTGCTACGGAGCTCACATGGCGTTCTGGCGCGTTCCTACGGAGTTCTTGTTGGCGATCATCTGCGCTCTCACGGTGCTCCCACTGTGTGCACTGCGCTTTCACGGCGCTTACACTGCGCTAACGGCGTGTTGAAGACGTTCTTTTGCACTACATAGCGAAGTGTACATAAACATCTTAATCAATTGTATGTTTGCTCTCGAAGAGTTAAAACCATGCCCGCAAAAAGAGGTAGAAAGTTGAAGAAGGCAGGGAAAGAAAATGCCCACTGCAAGCAAGGCATCAGCCGATGATAGTGACCATGCTGCAACCGTCTACCTTCGTCCAGCCATGGTCGAACCCAAAGCCTTCTACGCCTTTGGGCCCTCCTCCCGTCGTCGTCCCAGGATGATATGCACACGTCTGCAGCATCGTAGATCTGCTGGACCTGCATATAGGCAAGCACTGGCGTACATCGTCCATAGTGAAATGAATGTTTATTTGCATATTTCATGTTTATACTATTTTGTTCGTTTTCGTCATAAAAACGCAGATGGACGAGGTAGAAGCGCCATGGGAGCGCTATGATCGCCATGACAGCTCCGTACAGTCGAGGTAAGAGCGCAGTAAAATACATAATACTCCGTATAAGCACCGTAGATGCGCCGTATAAGCGCGCTACAGACGCAGTGACATCTCAGGGAATGCCGTACAATCTCCGTGCAAACGCCACCGACAACCATAGCGTTCGCACAGCGACCTCTGTGCGCTCCCGCGGAGCTCCTGTGGCGTTGCAGGAGACCTTACTGCGCAGCTATGGCGACCTTACGGCGACCCCACTGCGCTCTTATCAGAACGCCGAACGACGGCGTTTGTTTTGTGCATGCCCAAAGTTCGCGCTGTCGCTCGGCGTTCTATGCGAGCCCAATGCGTCTAGTTGCGATGTCACTACGTTGCTGCGGCGATGCTTGCGATCGTACTGCGCGCAGCTCAGCGTTCTGCATTTTTCTTGGAAGCCGCGGGATCGCCATGAGAACGCGGACCTGGTGTGACAGGGGTTTAAGGGGAAAACATTTTCATATGGGCATCTTTGTATACTTCCATCGGAAACTATTCTTTAATATTTATTTATTCTGGAATTAAACTCTGAATTCAGGGACTTCAAATTGTGGGATCAGAAACTGTATTCAATGTATTTGTTTTGAATATTATTGTGGAATATTTCTGAGGGACTAAGTGAACTAAAATTTTGAAAGGTACTGTTTAATAATATTCTTCTGTTTTGAATCTTGTATTATAGCTTGTTGCTGGTTTCTCTTTCCTTTCTTTCTTGGTACGCCTGGCTCGTAACAATATGCAATGATACCTAAGTTAAAACTTTAGCAAAGGCATATCATTGCACGTGCATTCTGTGACGCCTAAATTCTTTGGGTGCGCATCCGCCCAGTCTGACCAAGTCTTCACAAGGCACTTTGTAGCTTAGCATCCACGATTTAGATATGTACGGACACGCATGCCGTCTTAACCGTTCTAACCTCTGAGTTTTTGAGATGAGTTATTCGTCGCTGAATTTTGACTCATCCATTGTTTCAAACAGCGATTTAGTCAAAAATCAATAATAGAATGCTTAGTGTATATCCTGATGAGACGGCTTGTTATGAATAATCTCATCTTGATCGACACTGTTGGCAAAAGCATCCATGTTGGTCTGTAGGGATGAAAGGGTTTAGGGGACTGTATGCAAGGGAGACAATATCCTTTTCTTCCTGTTAGTATTACTGCACATAAAAAAAAAAAAAAAAAATATTTTGAAAAGGGATCTACTATAACGATCGACAATCACCTTTAATTGATCCGATAAAAAGATAAATATTATTAAAGTTCTACCAAATTTATAGACTAAGGTCCCATAAATTTCTGGTTCTAAACATAACCAGGTCTGTAAATAACACAAGATAAAACTGTCGATATAGCGATATTTAATATATTTATTAAGATACAGTCGACTCTCGTTATCTCGACTCTGCTTATCTAAAACAACCGGTCATTTCGAAGTGAAAACCTGGTCCCTGTTTAGACATGGAAATCTAACAACAGGTAACAAAATATTTTTGAAAAGATGAGAAATTGATCATTAGGAGGAATTTCCCCACTTTTTTCACAATATTTTCAATATATCTCTAACTCCAAGAGTGAACTTACATATACATTTGTGAAATGTGGTTGCTCCATTTATTTTTTCCCCTCAGTTCTGCAAATGTGATATAATGAGGTACAATGTAAGAATATCTGGAAGTATTTCAGTGAGTCCCTTGGACTTCTAGATAACGAGAGTCGACTGTATATACATGGTACAAGGTGCACAAATGGTTAAACATAGGGCTATCTTAGTCATTGAGCAATTATTTCAACATGAAGCAAAAATACATGTAGAGCAAAATATAACCTTGTCCGGTGATCTGAGGCTTCTGTTTCCCTGCTCTATTGCATCCAATTTAAAATTGAAATCAGAAGTCACAAGCTACCGGACAACGTTTCATATATATATATATATATATATATATATATATATATATATATATATATATATATATATATATATATACTCTCCTCCGAGGATACATTAACACTGACATCATTGCCGGATTGTTTATAGTATCAGACCATGTCCATTCTTTTAAAGAGGTAATAACCATTTGATCAGCTCTTAGTAAAATATTTCGTTATCATCGGGAAGCCTAAATCCTTACTAGCTTAGCTTATAAACCATGTGCTTATAAATGGAATCCTAGAATAACTGTTTTTGTTGTTGTTGTTGTTGTTGTTGTTGATTTGTTTTGTTTTCTTGCTTTTTTTTAATGATCATTGTATTTTAATTATTTGTTTTGTCTGTTGTTCTTCGTGTCATGGAATCATTTAGTATACCACTTTTACCATTATGAATATGATGAATGATTTCTTAAAGTAGCCATTTTGTTTTCTATTTTTGGCTTCCTTAAAGTAGCCATTTTGTTTTCTATTTTTGGCTTCCTTTCATAGTTTAAAAAGCGATACTGCATTTGAGGTCCAGTTTTATTTTGAACCAGTGTAATATCACGTGTAAAATAATCCGTACAAAAATGTACTAGGACTCGACTGATTGAAGTATGTCTTTTCTTTAAAAGGTGTAAAAAGTCATCTTCGCATGGTCCCAATTCGAAAGGTGATTTAGAAAGAAAGAGGAATGACGTCTCAAATTCAAATGTTAAATGCACTGCCACTATAGATTATTTTCAGTTTAAAACAATAGAGAAACATCTATTGACAAAAATACAACGAAATTAAAAAGAAAGAAAATTTATGAGTTGTTGGATGATGAGAGTGACTAGCTCAAATATAAAACAGGAAACTTGTTCATTCAAAGCGCTTTACTCTACCTATTGTGCTATTGCACATATATACACTTACTGTGGTGAGTAAGCATAATACACAAAACTATTAGCGCCGCTTTCTTGATTATTCATACTAAACCTGCTTTACCAATGTACGAGTACAATGGTAGACTCCGTGATGTCACTCTCAAAGTATCCTCGGAGCATTATACCTATGCACAACATAGTTTGTATACGTATTTACACAAGCAAAACAATCTGTATAAATTAACGTCTGTGTACAATAACAATCAATTTGTGCCTAATGGACACTTCTACCTCTCTCTTTGGTTAGGTCCATTTCCAATTCAAGGAGATCTGGTTTTATTTATTTTATTATAGAAATTCCTGTACGCAAAGCAAACAGTGTGGTCTACAATGTTTGTCAGTGTCCCTTCTCTGGGAAGCAAGGCATTAACTGGATAGTTACACATTACTTTATGAGTGTCATTTAATAAGTAGGGCGACAAGTACGATAAATTAATTGATCAAGAAGTTCATATTATAATAATCCTAAGCTTATATATAATTCAGTCTAAAGTAGTGCTCATTACAGATTTACCATTGCTTAGAACCAAGGTAGCATCTGACATATGGCCACAGTTTGTACCTCTGTGGTAACTGTTGTTGATTTTTAGGGTAAAAAATTCAAACTACCGACGAAGAAATGTAAACAATGTCGGAATTCGGACTTTGAAATCAGGGGTTGTTGCAGCATTATAAAACTGTCGTAAAGAATGTCGATTTTTTCCCTGGAACTGATTCGGTAAATTGTATAAAGTAAACAAAGGATAAAAGATGTAATAGTACAGTTGTCTTAATGCCTAGCAACAGACCTAGAATAATTATACAGACATTCATTATTTGAATAATACTGTTACCTTCTTGCCCAAACTTCTGCCATGCGGCAGATCCATAAGCGCATGTCATGGTTTCAGGACAGATAACCATCAAATATTGTCTTGTCTCTCTTCTGAAAAGGTTTTATTCTAAAGGAAAATAATTTTACCCCACCTACCCCTCCCCGGGAGTATATTTTCATGTTGAGCACATACTTTCAGTCCGTTGTTGTGAAGCAAAGAAACCAGTACGGCACAAAAACTGTCGCGGGAAAATGCGGCATCTACTGAGAGTTTTTAACAGTTTGATACATTGTATACGTTAACGAAAAAATACAGACTGATGAAACATCCTTGATTCGTAAATGGATTGGTTCAATTTGTAGAATGGAAGAGTCCACCTGATATAAATTGATTGTTTATATTTGGGAATGCTGAGGCTGCTCTGGATAAATGTCATGATTGCGTAAGTCGATTTGTCTGTAAAGGGGTTTGTGTACACTTTCGCGGGATATAACTGTCAAGCTTGTTTGACATCCCTTCTCAGAGGCTGAGTTTGATGCGCGTCCGACTAGTGATCAGGAGGTTGCGGTTTCGACCCTGCCTGGTCGGCAACATTCGTGGAGAATGATCATGAACTATTTTCTACGGTCATTCCCTCCCTTCCGCAGTTGTCAGTTTCTTGCGAAGGAATGTGCACAATACTGTTTAACCGCTTAGAGGACTAGCCTGCCCAGTAAAAGTTTGGGGAGGTAGACTGACCGCGCTCAACATGCCCACACTGGGTTGACTGTGCCGTAAAACCTCAACACAAAAAAAACAACAAAACCAAAGATCTTTTCTGAAAAGAGGTATGCTCCAAACGGAAAACCTTTTGTCTATTCTTAAAGAGAAATATTTGCCCCACCCCAACCCCGCAGCGGAAGGAAATGCTCCTCTTTTATATAACACCTTATTTTCAGAAGGAGCTCAGTGTTAAAAAAAACAAACAAACAGGAAGTCCAAAAAGTTCCCCCTTACAAATCAGGGCGGAAAAGGCTCCTAATACGTGGTAAACTCTTCCTTTCCTCCAGTTGTGTAATAAACCTAAAGTAGAAATACTATAAAATGCAAAATTATAATTATATACAATTATGCATTTTGCAGCACGCAACTGCTTCATCATTTTAGAAAACGCATTTTGTAGCACGCAATGGTAGAATGTCTGATTATATTATCAATAAATATAAACTGAAAATAAGAATGAAGCTCACTGTGAAAGCGTAAACTCCATATGTATCCTCGCGTGGAAGTCCGCCTGGTCTTGCCAGGGTGCCAGGACATTCTGGCCAGGGAGTTTATCTCTGAATAGCAATGTTGTTGAATGGAAAGTGCGTCGATCCTATCAGAACAGGCATTAAAAATAATGACTCACATGGGCTGCTTTCAATAAAGCAATAAAGCAAATCACTCGCGCGAGTTTTCCAAAAACCCTTTTTACAACTTCTGAACGATTATTATGAACTCGCCTTATATGACCTCCAATTGATGAATGGCCTTTATTCTCGTTGACGAATCTTGATATTATATCGAATTAATTATATCAATACTTATTACCTGTATAAGGGATCGAATGTACGATATCCATCGAACGTCTAGGTTAAGCAGCCCTGGCGTGTTCCATATGCATAGTTGCTATATGCGAGCGCATAAAACTACAACAAGATTCCCATATGAACCTGCATCTATCACTTCAAAGGTACGTTTTATATCCAACCAATCTATGAAACTACAGGGCCCAGTTGTTCAAAGCGTCGTTAGCTTAACGAGCTCGTTAAGGGTCATTTCGTTAACTGTTTTAGCAGATTCAATATACAATACTCTGATATTTTTTGCTGAAAAAATGTGAGTAGCTTTTGCACTGCAAAAGCTACTCACATTTTTTCAGCAAAATATTTCAGCATATTTGCGTATCACTCGATGTAAATTTTAACGAATCGTTAACTAACGACGTCGTTAGCTTTGAACAACTGGGCCCAGGTCCTTAAATTTAACCATTAACCCCTGTGTGTGTATGTGTGTGTGTTTGTGTGTGTGTGTGTTTTTTGTTTTTTTTATGTTTTTTTTTTTTTTTTTTTTGCTTTTTTTTAAATGGACTCTTCTTTCTTAGAATTTTGACAACCCCACTGCCTCAAATAGGGTTTTCAGTGTAAAATCACAAACAGGTTGGCAAACAGTGCAGATACTTATGAGACGGCTCGCACTAGCCGTCTCATCTGGATCTGCACTGTTTGCACATATTTTTGATTGTCCGGGCAGAAAGGGTTAACAGTTTTGACATTTCAGTAGGTATCTGTCGGCCTCGGTGGCTCAGTCCGATGCGCGTCCGACTGGTGATCAAGCGGTCGCGAGTTCGATCACTGCTGGGCCCGGCATTATTCTTCCGTGTATATTGATCATATAATGTTTTCTACGGTCATTTTCCTCCTTACGCTGGTTTATGAAGGACAATTGTTAGTTTCTGGCGACAGAATGTGCACAAGTACTGATTAACCACTTAAAGGACTAAGCGTGTCCACGAAAAATGTCGTTAGGTAAACTTACTGCGCTTGACACGACCCTAATGGATTGACTAGGCGGGAAAACTTCAATTCACTCAATCAGTCAGTAGGTATCCAAGTATATAATTATGTGCTCTGTGCACAATAAAGAGGAATAACTCAATCAGTAATAAATGCTTCTGAACCTATCATCAGTAAAATGGTTGTCACATCAATAAACTAAAATAAGATTGCTTGGTCATCTGGTCCAAAAGTTGAAAAAACAAAAATACCAATGTCAAAAAAGTACTATATAGCGAACTAAGTATCATTTAGTAAACTAAGATTTCTAGTCATTTGGTCCAAAAGCTGACAAATAACATGGGTCCAAACATTGAAGAATACCAAAGATAAGTCAAAATGGCGGATTTTAAAAAGCGTATTCACATCACGAAAACATACCTATATAATTTTGACCCCCTGAAACCCCACTTTTATATAGTAAACCTGGGGTTTACAGGGGTATACATTATTTTTTCTTATTTCTGCTCAAAACATAGATTGTGGGTACTCGTTAGAACCGCCTCGGCGAGGCGGTTCTAACGAGTACCCGCAATCTATGTTTTGAGCAGAGACATGAGAAATATCAGATTTATTTTATTTGAAAATTTTATTTTTTTGGTAGTAAAATTTTCAGTATATTTGAATAGACGTGTTTTCGTAATGATGAAACATATGCAAAATACCACTGCATAGCTCATTTGCCCCAAATCGATCAGTTAAGACTGTATTTCATCTTGTTTAGTTAAGAAATAGAACTCAGCAAGTCCGACGAAAAATCAAAGAAAAACGACATATGTCATCTGAATGGCATAAGTAGTATTAAAGAGAACTCGGATTGGATATCGCATTAATAGTATGATGTCGTTCTCTATGCGGTTATATTCTTTGTGGATTTTTATACTTATCAAGTTATCTACACAGAGAAATATATAAAGTATCAGAATGTTTAGTAATACATCTATGTTTTAGACAAAATAGGTCTATCGATTATGTTGATACTTGCACTTTATGTTATTTAGGCAGATTTCAAATTACATGAAGATTTTTTTGCATCTATTTTTTTAAGCAAAGCAGCACTGTGAGTGTGCATAAGTCACACATACAAATACGTAACAGATGTGGTACATATGCGTACAGTTGTACGCATACCTAACAGTTACATATCTGTATGAGTGTCACATGTCGACTTTAACACATGTACAAACAATAAGAAATCTTCATGCCTTATAAAATTGCAAAATAAAAATCAATGCAGTTAGGTTGTGTACACCAGTCGTGGAATCTGATAAGGATCTACACTGTTTGCCAATTATTTTGTGTCATATCAATCAAAATATTGAACAGCCTGATCAGATAACGATATGACGGCTAATCTGGGTCTACGCTACTCTCATGTCACTAATGTGTTTTTATATCTTTATGGCACGGCTCATATTCAAGCATATGTAACTCGTGGGTCGGGGGGGGGGGGGGGAGGGGGGGTGCGGGGGGGTAACTTCCTATATATGGCATAGTACAGATGTGCCTGCCAAATAGCCCCCTTTTTCAGCGCTGCCAGGTATATGATTGGCCCCCTTTTTTCAACAAAAAGTATATGAATGGTCCGATTTTTCTGGATTCCTATGTAAAAGGCCGTATTTTTCTGAATTGACTGTGATATTTGTATAATAACCAGCAAAAATGGGTTTAAAAAATCAAAGGGCAGTATATGAATAGGTCAACATTTTGGATGATCAAGTATATGAATGGGTCCGTTTTTCGAAGGCCAGGTATATGAATGGGGTAGGTTTTGAAATACTGGCTCGCACACCCGTACCAAAATTACCCCCAAGTTACCCCTCCCTCACCCCCCCCCCCCCCGAGATATGTATGCGTATATCAGCTTTCTTTGCAGAATAAAACAGATCGTTGAATCAATAATATTGGTTAAAATGTACCAGTAATAAACATTCACACCAAACATGGACATGCATATCAAGTGATTGCACTATTTTTGCACACATGCTTAATATATATCTAACAATGCTTACAAGAAGCTTTTATAATATACGTTACGTATTATATTTAGTATAAAAGTGTGTACTACATATTCTTACGCCATGAAAGTCGCAACAAAGGAATGAAGCATAGCTGAAAAAATTTTCACGCCTGTCGTGGGAATCGAACCCGGGCCTCCCGGTTAAAAATCCAATGCTCTAACCACTGAGCCAAAGAGTCGACTCCCTGACGCAGCTGTCAGAAATTAAATATATACTTAGAAGCTATGCGTAATCTGCCAAGGCAGATAATCGAAGGTAGGAGTGCTCGGTCGTAACACTCCCCCTCTTCAAGGAAGTCATCATTTATGATGACGTGAAGCCATTTTAGGCGTATAAAGTCCAATCCCGGACGAGCCCCCATCTTACGACATGAAAGTCGTAACAAAGGAATGAAGCATAGCTGAAAAAATTTCCACGCCTGATGTGGGAATCGAACCCGGTCCTCCAGGTTAAAAATCCAATGCTCTAACCACTGAGCCAAAGAGTCGACTCTCTGACGCAGTTGTCAGAGATTGAATATATACTGAGATGCTATGCGTAATCTGCCAAGGCAGATAATCGAAGGTAGGAGTGCTCGGTCGTACACTCCCCATCTTCAAGGAAGTCATCATTTATGATGACGTGAAGCCATTTTAGGCGTATAAAGTCCAATCCCGGACGAGCCCCCATCTTACGCCATGGAAGTCGCAACAAAGGAATGAAGCATAGCTGAAAAAATATTCCGTCTTTGCTGGGAATCGAACCCGGTCCTCCCGGTTAAAAATCCAATGCTCTAACCACTGAGCCAAAGAGTCGACTCTCTGACGCAGTTGTCAGAGATTGAATATATACTGCGTAATCTGCCAAGGCAGATAATCGAAGGTAGGAGTGCTCGGTCGTAACAATATACAGATGCTAAAATGTTAGTTGTCTGGGTCTACGCTACTCTCATCTCACTAATGTGTTTTTTTTATCTTTATGGTACGGCTCATATACGAGCATATGTATGCGTATATCAGCTGTTCATTGCAGAATAAAACAGATCGTTGAATCCATAATATTGGTTAAAATGTACCAGTAATAAACATTTACACCAAACACGGACATGCATATCAAGTGGTTGCACTATTTTTGCATACATGCTTAATATATATCTAACAATGCTTTATATATATCTAACAATACTGAATATACATAAACAGACTCGAGCAACAAGAAGCTTTTATAATAAACGTTACATATTATATTTAGCATAAAAGTGTGTGCTACAGATACAGATGCTAAAATGTTAGTTGTGTAAGTAAAGCCGTGTGTTAGATGAAACCATGCAAACTTAGAAAACAACTGGTCACAGTAATCGTTCCCGATATACGAGAAGTGACCTCTCCTTCATGTAAAGACAGATGCTACATGTGTATATGGTTCGTAAAAATCATACGCTTCACATTAAGTTGTCCACATGTTATATGTGCGTACAATTGTACGCAAACGTAACACATTAACATTGTCATGAGTTGCACTCACAAAGCACTTCGAATATTTGAGCCAAAACGTAACAGAAACGTACCTTCGGATATGTGCGCCTGACAAATACTCAAAATAAGCCGTGTAACCACACCTCTTGATCAGAGTCTTCGTTACCCGCAAAGAGTAAGTTTGCATTCTTTGGCTATCCAAAATGCACGCAGTGGAATTCTTATCAGACTACGCTAATGCGCAGGCTGGTCTAAAGTTTAGCTGTGCGTTCATGTTCAAATGTACGTTTTCTCAAGTTGCGGCTTATACCATTTCACCATATATGTCTCTATAGCAATAAAATACCTTTTATTGGGCAAATAAAACAAAACTTCATACATTTACATTTAACAATTTCTGCTAGCCTTGGGATGCAGTATCGGTACATCACAGAAGACGTTTTCGTAAATGTAAATTGCAAAATATTAAGTTAACCCATAACTTATAGGCACTGCCATGCGAAAACGTGTCTTCTGACATATGCGGCCAGCAAAGTCCAGAACAGCCTGCACATCCAGCAATCTAATCAGGACCTTCACTATCCACTAATAGAATTATTCGCTACTACAGAATGTATGCATAAAGACCAAATGCACGGATGAGACACTGCGCAAGCCCTAGATGATGTGTATCAGATCATTTTGCACATGCTCGAATGCATGTTTCCGGTTGACGCGGCCCGTATACATGTAACGAAAACGGATGAATGTAGAAATTGTTAACTAGCTAAATCTATTCAACTGCTGAATAATCAAGCTCTTCCTTATTTTCTTTTCCTAGGTAAAACCACCATTGCTTACATAATTCTTGATAGGAGTGGTATCAAGATGAATATTTTCCCTTTATTTTCACAAGAAAAATGCTTGTAATATGTACCAACAACACAAAAGAAATGTGAAAAAAAAAAAAAAAAAAAAAAAAAAAATAGAAGATAAAAACGTTTTGTTTTCGTTAGAACTATTGATTTATCTAATGCTATGGTTTATACCAAGTATACATTTTACATTAGGTGTGTTTTTATATGGCAAATCATGTACCTTTCAATATTTTAAGATCCCCTCAAAACACATTTACATTATGAGACAAGTGTACATATATCACGAAAACATACCTATATAGTTTTGACCCCCTTAAACCCCAATTTAATATAATAAAACTGGGGTTTACAGGGATATACATTATGTTTCTTATTTCTGTTCAAAAACATAGATTTTGGGTACTCGTTAAAACCGCCTCAACAAGGCGGGGCGGTTTTAACGAGTACCCGCAATCTATGTTTTGTGCAAAAGTATGAAAAATATAAGAATTTTTCAGTTTTTTGGTGGTGAAATTTTCAATATATTTGAATAGGCGTGTTACCGTAATGTACGTGACAACAAGCATATTGAGCTGTAACGTAAGAAACCGTGCCTTCAGATCAGAGCGCGCATTTGATCTGATTGATTACAAAATCTACAAAATAGATTCTAAACGTAGATTCTTTGAAAGAACTATCAAAGACTGCAAAATAAAAGCTATGCTACGCTACGCTACTCTCTCTCTCTCTCTCTCTCTCTCTCTCTCTGACCTCCGGTTTCATGTTTAACTTAGTAGTACACATCAGCTGTTTAAAAAAACAACTATGAAATCTGACAACAGGTATATAAAAGGCAAACCTTAGAAAAGTACGCTATTACATTTTACACTATGCCCTTGTCCTGCCATGTTAAATCACTTGATCTTTTTATAACGGGTGTACAAATTAGACTATGTCGGAAAGAAGTAAGATCCAAAATATTACTCCTTTGCTCTTGCAAAGGTAACACGTTAGATAACTGCTGTGTTACTCAGAAATCGAGATGTCACAGAGCTGATATTCTTCGCCAGGAGTCTGGGCCTTATGTAACATGAAAAGTGTCAGGTAATTACAATAATCGCCGGTACACTCGCAACGATAATTGCATCTTTTTAGAGGTGTGATGACTTCTTCATCTAGAAATGAACACTTTCCAGGCTTTACTGTAGGTCCGGTAATCAGCAAATCTTTCTGGAACATCGGCTGAAACAAATAAAAGAATCAACAGTCGATAACATCATTGGATCTATCTGTCGACCTCCCCATAATTCCCTACATCCTTCCAAACCCACAATAAGTACGTTTTACTATGTAAAGTGACAAAATGGTGGTACCTGAATTCGGAATGAATGAATAAAAATCCAAAGGTTGCCTTTGGAAACAAAAAAGCACACTACAAATAGAAATTAAGCATGTATTCGAATAATTCATATCTAAAAGGTGCCTTTGGAAACACAAAACACACTGCAGATAAAAAATAAGCATTCTTCCTCTTGGGGTCTGGGAAGGGCTACGGTTTGTGATTGTGGCAATCCCTGGACTTTTCTCTTACCTTTTTTTTCATTCGAATGTATGTTATAAAAAAACCCAACAAATAAATTCTAAAAGAAAATACTATTGAGAGTAATGCACACCCAAATGCTAAATTATGGTAGGAACATTCTATTTTGTGTTTCCCATTATTAGGCGTAAAATACGTATCTGTGTTTCCGCTAATTCGACCTACCCTGTTTCAAACACCCGACTCTACTATTGTTTATCAGTAAAAATGCAAAATAAAAAAGTAAAGCACCAACCTTCAACAAAATACCTGTATTTGCATTAAATTATAGGCCCGAATTGTTTTTTTTCTGCAGAAAAAATAGAAAAATAAAAAAAACATGTTTCTCCTACCTACCGACCAAATGTTTTTGTTGTTTTTTTGTCAGCACGTTAGCGGAAACACAGCTAATTTTCGTATCTGTTCCATTTTCCTCAGAATCCAGCTTCAGCAATCGTAACAAAACCTTTGAAATGCAACGAAGGCGATAGAAGAGCAATAACTAAAGCAAGTAATAATACTTGGAATCACAAGAGTGCATTCCCCTTTGCTTTCGAAAACATCTCGACTATACTTTTGCTTTTCGTTACGTAAATATGGGAAAGGGGTACACTATAGTTTCTAAATCCAGTACGATATCGCCCTGTTGTTGTAACGTCTTTTTTTAATATGCTGTGTATGTACAAACAAATGAAAAGAAAGGGGATGTCAATAAGAGGGTATCCTGGCCCCCAACAAATCTTCTTATTTTAGCAGGTGTACAGCCTAACATGTGTACTTTATCATGGCATACCTCTGGTTGCGCAAAAGAAGTGTTGTTTTGGAACTGAAATTCCATAAAAGTGGGTGGGTAATTAATCCTAGTATAGATGGGTAATTTGTTAGCTATTTTGTCCTTCTTGCAATAACACGGACAGAACTATGCCTGAACTGATGTAAAGAAACATTTTTATGAAATAGCAAGTTGGGAAGATTCAATGCATGTTCCAAACATTTAGGTACTTTTTTATCTTTGGCTTAAATCTTTGCAAACTTTGTGACTGCTTGGAATATGAGACAAACAGAGATAAAACTTGGTCAATAATAACATCTTTATTATGCGAGGTAATAAGAATGTGGTCATAATGTGGTTGTTATGACTTGTGCTTCAAAATAAAAATATAAAATGGGTGGAGTAATTCAGTATTGTCTTATTGATACTTGATTACAAATGTCAGTTTGTATCCGCCAGTATAATCTTTACATGAGAAATATTTTCACGAATCACATAGGATGACTTTCATGTCAGCTGAAGCTTACTGTCAGATCCTGCAGCTGACATTGTAATTGATTGTACATGAATATTCACCTTGACAAATAAAAACTGTTTAAACAAAATGTTAATTCTCAAGGCATTACCGCAAATCGATTCCTTTTTTCCAATCTATATGTATCCCCACCTTAGTGAGTATTAATTCTTCAGACATTACATCAACTCTATTCCTCCATTCCAGTCTATAGTTACCTACTGTCTGTTTATTCTCCAGACATTACATCACCTCTACCCCTCCATTCCAGTCTATATGATCCCACTCCTGGGTAATTATATTCTCTAGACAGTGATAAACTTGCTTATAATATCTTTAGTAGGAAAGCTCATAGCAATATGGTAATGATAGTCATGACCTCATTCAGTGCAGTGAACACATGAATACACGTTAGAGGGATAATTCAGCATGACTGGTACTTCAGTGTTATTATTATGTCATCTGTCAGCATTTAAAGTTAGTACCGGCACAGTGGCTCAGTTGGTAGAACGTCCGCTTTGTGACCGGGAGGTTGCAGGATCGATCCCCGGCCGAGTGATACCAAAAACTTTTTGTAAAGATGGTACTAGCTGCTTTTTCTCTTGGTGCTCAGCGTTAAGAAATTAGAGCTAGGAATCAGAACTGGTCAGCTCAGTGTCAGTATAATGTGATTGGGTGGAATATCATGTCAAGTGTCTGGAGCGTGATATCTCAGTGAGCAGCACTCTAAAAGCATTGAGCTGTCAGTTACATCTTGACACCGTCGTAATATGACTGAAAGATTATTGAAAGCGACATATAAAATGTAAGAGAAAAGTCCGGGAGTGCTACAATCACAAACCGCAGCCCTTCCCAGACACCAGAGGAAGAGGAAACAGACAAAACCAAACAAGCGCAAATCGAACAAACGTACGAAAAGCACCAAGACTAGCTCTCTCTTCCCCAAGCGACGTAATCGCAATGCTAAAAGGACTGAAAAACACAAGAACAAAACAACACAAGGCAAGACATGAAACAAACAAGAAAAACGCCTAACGGCGTTATGGACGGGTTTTTCAAAAGGTTAACCAAAAGGTAAACCTTGGACGATGCCCGACGCCAGACGCCCGTCCGCCCACCCGACGCCCTCCCGTCCGGACATCGCTATTTTAAAGGTCATAACTGCACTTATTTTAAAGTCTTGTTGTTTTTTTTTTTTTTTTTTTTTTTTTTTTTTTAAAAACAAAGAAAAAAAAACGTCCATAAACAAATTGCCTCATAGAATAAACCACAAAGCAACAAAGAGTAAGACCAACCCCGGGACCACCGCCTTAGAACGGTCAGCAGATTAATACAGAAAAAAAAATTCGGTTCGCATAAAGGCTCCCAACCCAGTCAATGCATCAAACCGAAAACATAAAAATTAAATTAATCACAATAATAAACACAGACGAGTACTCATGCTAATTCTATTGTGTGACAGAGTAGATGAAAACCATTAGTTGAACCACAAATCAACAAACAGTAAGTAACGCCGGGACCACCGCCTTAGAACGTAATACATAAAAATACATAAAAATTTGGTTCGCATAAAGGCTCCCAACTCAGTCAATGCATCAAAGCGAAAACATAAAAATCGAATTAATCACTATAATAAACAAAGACGAGTAATCATGGCTAATTCTACTGTATGCCAGAGTAGATGAAAACCAGTAGTTGAACCACGGCGGGCCAAGCCAAAGACATATCGTCAAGCTCCAACCCACTGGTTAAAATCTTACGAAGAGGCCGTCATTGAATATGAGGCCCGAAACGCCGTCGTGTAATTAAAGAGTGAAGCATAGCCATGAACAACAATTGGGTTGATAACTAGGCATGCAGTCTGCCGCATAATACCCAGGCTATCACCGATTCTTATCTAACAGTTAATTAATTTTCTGATTGCTCCGAAAAGGTAGATTTTCCCATATTTTTTTTTAAGTCTGTACTCTAAGTCACCGTAAAATTCTGGTTCCAATATACCTTGTTACAGAAGTGTTTTCAGACTGACGTTATATTTTTCTACCAAGGCACTGTGTCAACGATAAAATTTCGACAACGCCTTACGTTTAAAATAGCGATAACCCTGCCTAAGAAGTTCGGCAGTAAGAGCTTCATTACGACAGTTAAAGTCACTAAGATTTGATGAAACTCTGGCGAATCTTATAAGTATGTATACCCTATATGAGGTTTCCACCAAAATTTATGATAAACGAGACGATTTTGATTTTGATATAGTCAATTTCCCTTTTCTGGATGGCGATGTCCCCCGGCGTACCTCATATGGGGTATACATATCTCAACTTATTAGATTCGCCAGAGCTTCTTCAAATCTTAATGACATTAACTACCGTAATAAAGCCCTTACTGCCAAACTTCTTAGGCAGGGCTATCGTTATTTTAAACTTCGTAAGGCATTTTCGAAATTTTATCGCAGACACAGTGCCCTGTCAGAAAAATATAGCGTCAGTCTGACGCAACAAGGTATACGAAAAACAGAATTTTACGGTGACTTAGTGTACAAATTTAGAAAAAAAAGTAGGTATATCTAAATTTTCGGAGCAATTCAGAAAACTTATTAACCACTATAAAAGAATTTGCTATAGCCTGGATATTATGCGCCAGACTGCATGCCTAGTTGTCAACCCAATCATTGTTGACGGATATGCTTCACTCTTTAATTGCACGACGGCGGTTCGGGCGTCAGACCCAGTGACGGCCTCTTCGTAAAATTTTAACCATTAACCAATGGGTTGGGGCTTGACGATATGTCTTTGGCTTGACCCGCCGTGGTTCAACTATTGGTTTTCATTTACTCTGGCATACAGTAGAAATAGCCATGAGTACTCGTCTTTGTTTATTATAGTGATTAATTTGATTTTCGTGTTTTCGCTTTGATGCATTGATTGAGTTTGGAGCCGTTAACCGTTTTATGTGATTTTGTATTAAGAGTAGCATCGGGACCCAGGGTGGTTAGCTAGCTGTAAAAGTGCTTTAAAGCCCCCGGTGGTTTACTCTACTGACCGTTCTAAGGTGGTGGTCCCGGTGTTAGCATTACCATGTGTTTTGTTACCATTTTGTTCTTGCGTTTTTCAGTCCTTTCGGTATTGCGATTACCTCGCTTGGGGAAGAGAGAGCTAATCTTAGTGCTTTTCGTACGTTTGTTCGATTTGTGCTTGTTTAGATTTGTCGGTTTCCTCTTCCTCCTGGGGTCTGGGAAGGGCTGCGGTTTGTGATTGTGGCACTCCCTGGACTTTTCTCTTACCTTTTTTTATGCCGGGGAATATCGCCATCCAGAAAAGGAAAATTGACTATACCAAAATCAAAATCACCCCCCGCTTATCATAAACTTTGGTGGAAACTGTACCATTAGATATACTTAGATTCAAATCCATAACAGGTGCCTCCATATCGGAAGAATTACTCCGCGGAGAGATTTTACCCACAAAGACAGTGGCAAAGACAGCCTCTTCAAGGCTATTCCAAAGGTTATGGATATATTTATACGGACTTCTAGTCCGATATCGCAACGTTTCAGTCTGTAAGCGAGTGAGGTTGAACAAGGCCTACTAAGCTGTTCTTCTATAGGTACATATGATTTGGAAGTTCTTCTCCAAATATTTAATAAAGTTAAAACAGGGGGTATTCAGAATTTTACTAGCTAGACAATTGTTTGCTACCTACAGCGACCTGTTTGGCTGCATAACTCGGCTTTAATCAACATAATAACAGAATCTTCATCAAGTCTCATATTATATGGTTAAAATACAATTGCTAACGTAGCGTTGTATTGGAGGGTATCAATATAAATATACGGACCTATTTCACAGAATGCCAGGTTGACCAATCTCAGTCGGCATAGCAGAACACTCCTTCACGCGGTATCTTGGGCTCGAGCCACATAATGACAAAATTTTATCAACGTAGAGGCACTTTTGCCTGCCTGCACAATGAGATTTTAATCCACAAGAAATTTCAGATAAGAAACCGCTTTCAAAAATTTACGACGACATATGGATGCACGGACTATACGTGAAATTGTACATATTGCTCTTTCTTTCCTTGTAGTTTTTTAGGTAATAGACTTCTGTAGCATTCCCTAACTCACTGTTGTCATCACGTCATTATAAATATTATGTAAAATATGAGTATGAGCCACAACCACAGAACCTTGCCTATCAATGACACCAAGAGAAAGAGCAAACCAAAACAGACAGACAATACACACGCCAGAATCAAAACAAAAGCAGGGTAACTAGCTCCCTTTTCATCCACGAGATAATCACAATGCTAGACAGGATCCATCAAACACAACAATAAGACCAGGGACAGCCAAATAGTGAAAAGCCGAGCAGCAAGGTTGCCCGTCTCGATCGATTAACAAACTTTCGTTTCCTCCATTAGTGCACGAGTGTGCAATGTTTATTAATATTTTTTTTAAATTTTTTATCGCACCAAAGTTAATGCAAGTGGATTGAGACATTAACCACACGCATTTCTCACTCTAGTCGCTCTCTAAAACTATCTAGACAGTCATCGTGCGCTATTTAAGACAGTGATCACTTTTGTCTTAGTCTTAGTCGAAAGAAGACAGTTTGAATCTTAATTGTAGGGGTCTATTACCATCTGTTTACACATAAAGAAACATTCCAAAATTGTCTAATTTGCTTTATCCCAGAAGACCATAGTGCCTTGCGCGCAACGTGACATCCGGTTGAAACGAAAGTAGAAAAACCCAATACTAATAATGTTATGATGACCGATTTTTGTTTGACTAAAGATGAACTATTTTCAAGAATTTTCATTAAAATCAACAATGGAAACACTTTTAAGCAAAGCAAATAATTTAGATGGGAATATAATATTACCGACCAGTGGGTTTATTTTCTTACTTTTATCCTTGCAATAATCACAAGGAATTCCGGAAAAAAAAACGAGTGCACGATTATTGTTACTGATGACTAAATCCCGACAACACTCAATTTATACCGCAGTTTTAGAATTGTTTGGAAAGTCTATATTTTACTCTATTAGATAGTAGAATAAATAGTTAAATCACCGATATAAGTATCAGTAAACTTTATCCTTTATAAACAGACGTTCATATATTAAGCAGAGAATTACACTATAAGCCAGTGACTGGCATTTTTGTTGACAAAACAGCAATTAAAAATTTAAAAAGAAACACACAATCTAACATGGTATTAGAGAACTTCATACCATTGACTAATTGATGAACTGCTTGATTGATTTGCAAACACGATGCGCAGCATAAAATGCACATTATTGTCTCCTCAACGTAACAGGGTCAAGATTGATGGTTTGTTGATAGTTGACAGTTATAAATATACCTGAATAAGCATCAAAGTATACAAAGACCTGTCAGCTACACTGTCACTCAGTGTATCAGTCAATAATATGGGGTATAGTGGTCTGACACATGGAGAGTCTACCGAAATATTGGTCAGCGACAGTAAACCAAGACCTGTAAGCTACACTGTACGTCGGTGTATCAGTCAGTAACCCAGGGTATAGTGGCCTGTCATCTAAAGTGTATACCGGAATATCAGTAGGAGGCAAAGTATACAAAGACCTGTCAACTACGTTGTACCCCAAAGTATCACTCAGTAACTTAGGGTATAGCAGCCTCTCACCTGGACCAGAATGTCGGTTAGCGACAAAGTATAATAAGATCTGTAAGCTACACTGTACCCAGGTATAGCCGCCCGTCACCTGGAGTACATACCCGAATACCGGTCAGCGACAAAGTATACGAATAACTGTCAGCTACACTGTTATCCAGTATATTAGTCAGTAACCTGTGGTATAGTGGCCTGTCACCTGGAGTGTATATCGGTTAGCGACAAAGTATATGAAGACCTGTAAGCTACACTGCTCCCCGGTATATCAGTCAGTATCCCCGTGTAAAGCGGCCTGTCATCTAAAGTGTAAACCAGTGAATATTGGTCAGAGACAAAGTATACAAGAATTGTTAAATAAACTGTACCCAAAGTATAAGTCTGTAACCCAGGGTATAGCAGTCTGTCACTTGGAGTGTATACCAGAATATCAGTCAGCGATAGAGTATACTAAGACCTGTAACCTACACTATTACCCAATGTGTCAGTCTGTAACCCGGGGTATAGTCACCCGACACTTGGAGTGTATACCGGAATATCAGTCAGCGACAAAGTATATGAAGATCTGTCAGCTACGCTGTACTCCTGTGTCAGTCAATAACGCAGGGTATAGCGGCCTGGAATGTATACCAGAATATCTGTCAGCGACAAAGTATACGAAGACAAGTGTCAGCTACACTGTTACCCGGTATATCAGTCAGTAACCCACGGTATAGTGGCCTGTCACTTGTACACCCGAATATCAGTCAGCAGCAAAGTATATGAAGACCTGCAAGCTACACTGAACTCCAGTGTATTAGTCAGTAACCTGGTGTATACACTTGGAGTGTACAGATCTACCGGAATATCGGTCAGCGACAAAAAGGTATACAAAGACCTGTCAGCTAGACTGTTCCTCGTTGTATCAGGCAGTAACCCGGGATATAACAGCCTGTCACCCGGAATGTTTCTTAGTATACTTTGTCGCTGAACGATATTCACTGGTTTACAATTTAGGTGACAGGCTGCTGTACACCGGGTTACTGATTGATATACCTGGGAGCAGTGTAGCTTGCAGGTCTTCATATAAGGGATGTTCGAAATGAATGGCTTATGTCTATCTGGAGACTTCAAATTTCAAGTTAGCCCAAAAGTACTCATTTCATGCCCTCGAAGTGCTCCCCGTGGCTAGAAATGCAAAGTTTCAGCCGATGTATCCACTTCTTGAAGGCGTCACGGTACGCTGATTTGGGCACAGTAATAAGGTACTGATGAATGGCAGATCCAAGTGCCTGTCTGGACTGGTATTTCCGCCCAGCAAGGAATGCTTTCAATTTCGGAAACAAACAGAAATCACATGGGGCAAGGTCTGGGGAATACGGGGGGTGAGGCAAAACAGTTACTTTTTCTTTCTTCAAAAACGCCGTGACTATTGCGGAGGTATGAGCTGGGGCATTGTCATGTAGAAGACGGACATGTTTAAAACCAGTGGCAGGGTGTCGTTTCTGATAATACTTTTTCAGTTTCTTCAGTACTACGTCTTTGTAGTACTTTCCGGTGATGCTTTTGCCCTTTTTCACTGGCACTTTTATTGCGACTCCTTCACCAGAGAAGAAGATTGCATACAAAACCTTCTTTGTACTCAAAGAACGTTTGGCAATTATTGGGCGTTTGCTGTGTTTAGTGGCCCAGATCTTATTGCTAACCTTTCTGACGGGCTCAAAATAATGGACCCAGGTTTGATCACCTGTGACGACATTGGCAAACTGCTTTTTGTCATATTTTGGAAACATTTGAAGCAGCTGTTTGGCCACTTTAACCTGTTGCCTCTTTTGCTCGTCAGTCAACAGATGTGGCACCCATCTAGCAGAAATCTTTCTGACTTTCAAATGCTTCTTCAAAATAAGGTGAACCGTTAATAGTGATATGCCTACCTTTCATGCAATATCACGAACTGTAAATCTGGCATCTCCTTCAATGATTTCCTTTATTTTGGAAACGATTTCTTTACGAGATGCAGATTTTGGCCTACCTGATTTCGGTGCATTTTTGATGGACTCTACACCAGACTCAAATTTCTTTTTCCACCGCCGAACTGTGTCATAAGACACACAAGAAGGTCCAAAAGCAGTAGAAATTTCAGTCATCAGCTTCTTCAAAGAACAACCAAGTTTTGAGCGAGCTTTGATGTAAGCCCGTATTTCATCTTTTTTGTCGACGCTTCTACCAACCATTTTTACTGCAGTGGTCAATGACTGCGTGTATTCAAATGGCAAATTTTATGTCTTACACTTAGTCTAACATGTACATTTATACACCATTGTGTAGATATTGAATAGCCCTATACAGGTATGTATTGGTTTTTATCGTGCCCCACGTGAATATCGAGCTAGAGGACAATAAGCAATTCATTTCGAACATCCCTCGTACTTTGTCGCTGACCGATTACAGACCACTATACCCCAGGTTACAGACTAATATACTGGGTAACAGTGTCGCTGACAGGTATTCGTATACTTTGTCGCTGACCGGTATTCGGGTATGTACTCCAGGTGTCAGGCGGCTATACCTGGGTACAGTGTAGCTTACAGATCTTATTATACTTTGTCGCTGACCGACATTCAGGTCCAGGTGAGAGGCTGCTATACCCTAAGTTACAGAGTGATACTTTGGGATACAGTGTAGTTGCCAGCTCTTTGTATACTATGTCTCCGACTGATATTCCGGTATACACACTTTAGGTGACAGGCCGCTTTACCCTGGGTTACTGACTGATACACCGATGTACAGTGTAGCTTACAGGTCTTGGTTTACTCTGTCGCTGACCAATATTCCGGTATACTCTCCATGTGACAGACCACTATACCCCGGGTAAATGACTAATACACTGGGTAACAGTGTAGCTGACAGGTCTTTGTATACTTTGTTGCTTATTCAGGTATATTTATAACTGTCAACTGTCAACTATCAACAAACCATCAATCTCGACCCTGTCACATTGAGTAGAAAATAAAGTACTTTTTATGCTGCGCATCGTGTTCGCAAATCAATTAATTCATTTATCAATCAGTGATATGAAGTTCTCTAATACCATACTAGATTGTGTATTTATTTTTAAATTTTCAATTGCTGTTTTGTCAATAAAATTGCCAGTCATTGGCTTATAGTGTAATTCTCTGCTTAATATAAGAACGTCTATTTATAAAGGGTAAATTTTACTGAAACTTATATCGGGGATTTAAATGTTTATTCTATTATCCCATAGAGTGAAACTGTAGACTTTTCAAACAATTCTAAACGGCGGGTATAAATTGAGTGATGTCGGGACTTAGTCATCAGTAACAATAATCTTGCACTTGTTTTTCCCGGAGCTCCTGGTGTTTATTGCAAGGATAAAAGTAAGAAAATAAACCCACTGGTCGGTATTATTTTATTCCCATCTAAACTACTTGCTTAAAAGTATTTCCATTGTTGATTTTAATGTAAAAGCTTGAAAATAATTCATCTTAAGTCAAACAAAAAGCGGTCATCATAACACTATTAGTATTGTTTTTTCTACTTTCATTTCAACCGGATGTCACGTTGCGCGCAAGGCACTATGGTCTTCTGGGTATTCCCATTGCTGATTTTAATGTAAACTCTTGAAAATAATTCATCTTTAATCAAACAAAAAGCGGTCATCATAACACTATCAGTATTGGTTTTTCTACTTTCGTTTCAACCGGATGTCACGTTCTCGCAAGGCATTATGGTCTTCAGGGATATCACGACTTGCACAACAACTATCGCAACTGACTGAAACAACAAATATATGGAATGAAGTTGACCTGCACACTTTAAAGGATATGCATTGCAGTTGTGCAAAGACACCATAAGTTTAATGGGATTTGGTGGTACGGACACTTGGTGACCAAAGCGCGACCGACATTTCAGTAATATATGTCAGTTTTGCCCCCAGAAATTGTTATTAAATTAGACCATTACAACATGGAGAACTGATATGGTTTGTTATTTTTAAATGACATGGTTCATTACAATTTCATTTGTAAACAGTTATTTGTTGACATGGTACAAATAATGTGTTTGACTCTCATGCCTTTGTCCAACAAGTTTGGCTAATCGGACTCTTCGCAGTTCACTCGTGTGACGATTTATAAGGCGCGGTAAATATTTAGTACCTACCACAGTCACCTGTGTGTCTTTAAACGTGTTGCATAAGATAGCTTTTCCACTGACACTCAAGGAGAAAGATGCATTCACGCGGGAGTCCAGTACAACCCACAAAGCCGGCGGCGTCGTAGAGTCAGACTGAAAGAAAATGTACCATGTATAGAAGAAATGTGTCAAAAGTTCGCCTGCTACTCTACAGTACTAAATGTGTAAACCTTTAAATTTGCTCCTGAAGGGAAAGCCTAAGTGCCTGCGGGTGTCATGTTTCGTGAGTTGTTAAAGTCGAAATGTAACCGGTGGAGGAAAATTAATAATTGCGCCTCCTGCGTAGGACTCTCGTGTCTGATATCTGCGGTGACCGCATATCATAGGTGGAAATGGCTGATTTGTGCTTAGTAGGGGTGGGTTGCACCCATTTTTTTATCACAACGTTTCCAACATTTTGGAATTAGTGATGCCGGATAATTTAATTACAGAAACGTGCAGTAATGTTATACTCATATAATCTACAATCTAAGAAAACGTCTGACATTTACGAACAACGAACACTAAAATCAGCCTGCGCATCCGTAGTCTCCCTTGTCCGCATGAAGACATTGTGCATCCATAGATGTCCAAAATGCGCCCAGTGAAAATTCTGATCAGATTGTGTGAATGTACAGGCTGATCAGAATCTTCGCTGGACGCATATGTCCGTACGTATGGTTTCTTACATTGCGGCTCGTATATTGAGTTCAGCTATGCTAAAGAAGGAGATGTGTTACACGAATTTAGAATGAGGAAATCGAATATATTATGTCCTGTTCCGCTTGACCCCACTCGCTTTTTGCCAGGCTTAGGGTGGTTCTATTAGTAGTTAAATTTTGCTTTGACAATCAGGCTGTAAATTCAGCACAGTGTCGAATTAACTTTATATGTGTTTCTTTGTTGATCTGCTAATGATTTCTGTAACCAATGTCCAAACCGAATAATGATAAAGTAACTGGAACTGTAGCATGAATAAACGCGAGGGTTTGGTCCCCTTGAAACCAGATGGAAGCCCCATAACGCTTTCGCCGTTGATTGCGTTCTAAGGCGGTCTATCGGTTAGAGTTACATTTTGTTCTGCTTTCAAGCAGTTTTTGCTTAATATGACAAAATATTTAGGAATTTCAGGAAGTGCTACAATCAAACAGTCGTCCACCTCGAATTCCAAAAGGAAGAGGGCATTAACAAAAACATCAGTAGCCGAAACAAATCGCTAATCGACTAGCCATGCAACTGACCATTTCTGCCTCTTTTCCAAGTGAAGAGATCACAAAGCTGGGCAAGAAAGAACAAAACCAAAAACATGACAATATACCTGATAGAACTCCGCAACTAAGAACCGTAACGTAAACAATGAGCAGATGAAACAGATGAGAAACAACGCTTTAGATCGGTCATGATTAAAAATATCCCCCTGGGGGTTTACATCAGTTTATGCTGAGTGGACTCTTCTACTTTGACTCTTTAAACACATTTCCAATAGAAGGTAGGTTTAGTTAGTAGTTTTTTATTATTACTATGGTTTATATAAATATGTGTATTTAATGCAAACAGTATAGACCTTTATCAGACGCCAAGTACTCTGCAGACGTGTGTTCAAGCCATAAAACAAGATTCACTACTTAATCTTTCTAAGGATGGAGATTCACAGTGTAAGCAATATTCATAAAAAAAAACTTTGTATATTTACATATGGTACCAAGGATTTTTACAATATACCTTTATTGGCAAGTCCATACAGGTTCTGTTGTCTTGATCTAGGGCAAACATCAGATTAGTCAGTACTTTCTCAGTCTTGTTTTTTGAACCGAATGCAATAGCCTTATTTCGTCCTATAAAAGGAATTTTATTACTTTGTCATAATATTTAGATTCTACTTATGTTTCAATGTATTTGCAGAATGTACAAAATAAACCATAGTTTAGCCATAAATATATAAATAGAGAAAATCATTCCACACACACACACACACACACACACACACACACACACACAAATATATATAGCAAGTCTCACTCATATTATATCATAGATATCAAATGAGCCAGCGCACGACAATACCTACAATAAGGCATGTAAAGACTCAGATCAGCCTGCTGATCCGCCAAATACGGCAAGAGTTCTCGTTTATCCCTCTTTGAATAGCCCGAAGGGTGTAAAAGTCACATGCGATCCGCGAAGACTCTGATCAGACGTCGTGGATGCACAAACTGAACTCAGTTTTCGTTGGTCACACAAGTTTTATCATAGATTTTGTCGTGTTCTGGCATATTTGCGTATCACTTGATGTAAATTTTAGCGAATCGTTAACTAACGGCATCGTTAGCTTTGAACAACTGGGTCCTGACTATCAGTGTTATGGAAGCAAATCATGTTTAACTCAAATTATATTAAGACAATTATTTTAAGAAATGAAACCTGCATAGCAGTATATAGTTGTGTTCCTAGATTTGTTTGATGGGTTTACAGGTGAGCTTTACTTTATGATTAATAACGTGTCATTATTTATTTATTTATTTATTTATTTATTTGTTTTTTATTTAAACCTCAGGAAAATACATATAAAAGCATACTATGCAAAATACGTTGATACAGCTGCATTGCGCATCTTACAGTCTTATCAGGGTCTTAGTTGCCATGTGTATTATTTTAAAATATTTGTTAATAGAAACATTTGAAGGGAGCCATCTTTACCAAAGTTGTATTGCCTACCCTATGTAAAGGATTTTCATACTCTAAGAGGGAATACTGTATTTGCATCACCTCGGGAGCAAATTGGTTTCCTATGAAATAGATCCTTCGCAGTAAATGCTTGAAAACTGGTTTAATCACCGCTCCCAGACCTCATCCCCCGTACATTTTCTACAGATCACTCCAAGCTGGTTCCTCTGTTTGTCTTTGTATATGCATCGGTGGTTTAAGTGGCGTTTGTTTTCTCATTATTTGTTCATCATATCGCTTTCAATCAGTGCCGCGGGAAGTTTACTTTATTGCAAACGATCTATGAACGCATAATGAATCCTTTTAAAACTCACAGAAATAAATCAGCATGATCGAGCGCGCTTGTATATCGAATAGACACCGTGCTTATGTGACTCAGGAACTGATACAATCAAATCCACATCAAGATCTAAACATCAATGGGAATGACAGATAAATACCATTAAACAGCCGTAAAAAGACAAATGACAAGCAGAGTTGCCAACCATTTCCCGAAAGGGTGGCAACTCTGTTATCCAAACTTAACTAAATAGATCTTAAACTTAAATAATTGTTATAAAAAAAAAAAAAAAAAAACATTCGTAGGTGAAACACTACGGAACATTTGACAAAACGTACCTAAATGAAAACACCGCCAGGGGACGGTCAGTAATATATTACTGGGGATTAAACTAGGTTTACGGGATCCCTCAGCTTCCGTAGTGGTAAAAGATATACTTGTTTGGTCCGCGTGGAAGTCTTCTACAAGTAATTCATCCATGAATCATTACGAGCAACATATAAATCACAGATACAGCCTAAACAAAAGCAAAAATGCGGACAATAGAAACACCCCAGTAAGCATTCTACATAAATCTATAGAGGGCCGTTATAGATTTATGTAGAATGCTAGCTGGGACTGTGTTGAGATACTTGGAGATCCCTGGAGTGTAAAACAACACCACTGGAGTACTGGAGCAAAAGAAAACCACCAGTTTGTGGGCCAAGAAACAGAAATAAATGAATAGTTATAGTCATAGCCATCAAAGAGTCTGAACTCCGTCCCACCGGAGTGCAAGTAAAGAGGTAAGCATAATAGAAAACGGTGATTGGGTCAACCGCTTAACAAGCAGACTGTTGTTTGACATCAATGTCATACCCCTTTCTTTTATAACATATGACACATTTAAAAAAATTGATATACCTAAATTGTTGTCTAAATAAAGTGACCCAGGATGAAGATGGCTGGCTGTAAAAGTCCTTTAACCCCCTCTCCGACCCCCGTCCCCACCCCGGTGGTTTACTCTACTGACCGTTCTGAGGCGGTGATCTTGGTGTTAGTCTTACTCATTTTTGCTTTGTGGTTTAATTCTACGAGGCGATTTGTTTTATGTCTTACCCTGTGCTATTTTGCTCTTATGTTTTTCAGTCCTTTTAGCATTGCAATTACCTCGCTTGGGGAAGAAAGAGCTAATCTTAGCTCTTTTCATACGTTTGTTCGATTTGCGCTTGTTTGGTTTTGTCTGTTTTCTCTTCCTCTTTGGGAAGGCCTGCGGTTTGTGTCCATCAAAATTTTCGGTATTTTTTTTGCGGCATAGGGGGAGGGGGATGGGGGGTGGGGCCGTATTCTAAGCATCGGGGTTAAAACATTCTGCTGAACTGATAGTTGTTTTAACTTAGTTTTAACAGCTCTATTTCTGTTGTGCATTAGTTAAATACCATTAAAGGAAACATGGAGCTACTGTTGGAAATTGTTTACAGCACTTATTGTACAAATACAATTATTATACAGGAAAAATAGATGAAAAGCACACTTTATAAAAAAAAGGGGGGGGGGGATATTTTATGGGTATGCTAATATCTACTGATATTGTTTTGGGGTATGGCTGATATACCGGATATTTCTTTTTTTTTTTTCTTTTTTTTTTTTTTGGGGGGGGGAGGGTGGGGGTGGGGTGGGGTAAATACTAGATGCTGGGGCCTAGCCTATGTAGCAGACAAAATTCAGAGTACCCCCGCCCCCTGGAATTAGGCATTACTCCACTGGGAGCTTAATCAGTAAGAATTTATCCGCATTTCGTCCTTGTCGCTTTCGAGCCTAACAGAGATTTGATTCTACGAGTATGTTTTTAGTTTGCTTTGTTGTACTGTTTTGAGCTGCATCTGGAGATAAGCATTACGAAAACACGCTTATTCAAATACAAAGAAAATTTCATCTCCAAAAACTGAAAATTTTCAGATAAAAATGTCCGATATTTTTCATATTTCTGCTCAAAACATAGATTGTGGGTACTCGTTAGAACCGCCTCGGCGAGGCGGTTCTAACGAGTACCACAATCTATGTTTTGAGCAGAAATAAGACAAATAATGTATTCCCCTGTAAACCCCAGTTTTACTATATAAAAGTGGGGTTTAAGGGGGTCAAAATTATAAAGGTATGTTTTTGTGATGTAGGATATTTCGCGCGAGTAAAAAAGGACTGCGTTGAGTACAACAAATTATTCGCGAGAGTTTTTTTCAAAAACTATTTTACATCTTCTGAACGGTTAGTGTAAACCCGTCTTATGTGACCTCAAATTAGAGAGAAGCCGTTATTCTCGTTCACGAGACTTAATATCAGATGGAATCAATCACAACACTAATTATCAACTTTAAAGGGAATCGAATGCATAATATAGACACAGTAAAGATGCTTTTTGTTGTTTTTTGTTACGAAAAAGCATACACCTTTTTATTCGCATAGCCCGCCATCTTTGTTGCGCCAAAAGACAACTTCTGACTAGTTTGCGGATAACTGCTACCCTCCGCCGGAAACTGTGGCAGTTATAACTGAACCAAAAATTTGCTTTTGTTTGCGAGTAACTGCAAACGCAGCCCTGGTTTAAGTTCCCCAACAGTTTCCCTACTGACCGTTCCAAGGCTGTGTTGCAGTTCTGTGTGCTTTTTTTGTTTATATGTGACGATTGGTTTGTTATTATTATTGTTCCTCATCTTATCTTCTTTTGGTGCCTCGGGAGTGTGCTTAATAAAGGTGCTGATTGCATTTGAATTGGAAGGAACAGAAATAGGATATCGCAAGAAACCAATTTTGGCCTCTATCAAGGTCCGGCATAACATATCTGTATTGGCGCGCAAAAGTTGACGCTGTGTTTTGTGGTATTAAGCAAGATATAACGTTTTGAAGACTGATGAAAAGTAACTGAAATGGAAGCAGATATACACATATGCAAAATTGATAATACAATTAGTGTAATAACCATGACCTGGTTCTGAATAACAATTCATGAATGTAGTGAAGTGTATATAGGTATTTTGCTGGTTATAAAACCTAGCCAGACATGTTTTGTAAACAGTAAAACTTCACTGACTCGAATATCGACGGTTTGTTCGTTTACTGTGGTTAATTTGAACTTGTTTTTTTAGTCACAAGGAACGTTTTTTAGATAGCTCAAGAAAACAAATACAGTGAGGGACATTTTCTGAATAACTCATAGAAATGTATGTTGTGTGTACACATTACAATCGCCTCATCAACACGATATTAAAGAGTATACACAAAAATACCATTATTTTATAGAATATAGAAAAGAATTTGCTGAATTATCACTGTTTGCCTCCTGACCTTGCGCTGTGATTAACCTGCCATTGCTCGAACTACCTATGTTTACAACAGAGTACCATGGTCCCAAAGATGTTCGAGTCATTACAGTTTGTCTGTTTAATGTATTGATTGTTTGACACCGGACCTAAAATACTTGCCACTTTCAGTAACAAAACTGTGATTAGGGCGACATCCACCTTTACATGACTTGTCCTTGAGACGTACGTACTTTGCCAGTAATATTCCCTTCAGTTCGAACAGAGTATTGTCGCCATCAACAACAGGCGCTTCGTACTAATTGAAACAAACAATAATTAAGTACTTTAACAAACACATCACGAAAACATGCCTATATAATTTTGACCCCCTTAAACCCCACTTTTATATAGTAAAACTGGGGTTTACAGGGATATACATATTTTTCTTATTTCTGCTCGAAAACATGGATTGTGTGTACTCGTTAGAACCGCCTTCTAACGAGTACCCACAGTCTATGTTTTGAGCAGAAATATGAAAAATATCAGAGTTTTTCATCTGAAAATTTTCAGTTTTTTTGGAGGTGAAATTTACAATATATTTGAATAGGTGTGTTTTCGTAATGACATATCTTTAGATAAGGTGTGTAGTAGGGGGTATTTCAAATAAATGAGCTGCACCGAAAAAAAAACGTACCTACTGATTTGTCCGCCCAACCAAGACTCAAATAAGCTTGCGCATCCTCGCAGTATGATCATAGTCTTCGTTGTCCGCATGAAAAATGTTTTGTGGATGTTGCCGTTCTAGTCATGTTGCACATATACCAAAAAAAGCATATTCGGTGATATGCAAAGTGGCTGTCATGGGCAGATTGTAGCTGTTGAGAATGGATCGTATCTAGAGGTTTCACTGTAGGTGCTGTTACGTGAGCAAGCAAATTATTTCTTGTTAGAATGGACACTAGTCATAAAATTAATTGTGCTATTAACTATAATTATTTAAAAACATAGGACAGAAACAGAAAAGACAAAGGCTTCCTGATACACTATTGTAAACCATACATAAGTATTTATATTAAGAAAAAAGCGAAGCAAAACACTTGTCACGACTAGGTAATTTCCACAAGTATCTACAGCCAACCACGGTGAATTATGTCGTATATCGCAGACATTGGCACTGCCTTATATAGTACCTCGAATTGGAATATTAACGAATGAGTGCAGTAAGAGTTACCTCGAATGGTGAGTCATAAAACATGATTCCGTCTGCACCCCACTGCAGTACAGGACTCGTAGCAGGAAACTTGATCGGAACTTCCTCTGTAGGGAACATAACTTTTGTAACCACGTTGAGGCCCTGCAGATCATTCTGTAAGCAAGAGTGTACTTATGTGAATAAAGGAATAGATTTACCACTCGTGTAGTGTTGCATGAAGTACCTGCATTAATCTCTTACCCTCTGAGTATATGAAATGGACTCGCACCATTTTATCGGGATCAAAATGATTGTTCTAAACAGGAGGCGAAGTAAAAACAAACATAGTGGCAAACTCTGTAGCTCCAGATGAGATCTACAGTCTTTGCAAAAATATCTGTTACAGTATGCTCGTAGTATAAATCTAACTGTTTTGCAATATATAAATACAGTGTAAGTGTAAATTTTGAAAACGTGTATGTATAATAAATTAAAACTCCAAAGGTTCTAAAACGCTAATACTTGCAAACTAATCAATTCAAACGTTTGGTGCTAGTATTAAATAAGCTTATTCAAAGAAAAAATAAAGCAGTATTTTACATCTGCCTTACTAGTGGCGCCTGCAACAACGGAAATTCGGTTCTTCACTGCAAAAAATATGGGCTTATTAGTTTACATGTAACAGTGAAGATACACAGAAAACGGCACAATAGCAAAGCACAGCCCTCCTGAGGAACAAAACGAAAGAGAGACGAGGAACAAGCAATGACAAAACAAATGTCGCTTTTGAAATAATCGATGCACGAACAGAAATGATTGCAACAGCAGAACCACACTTGGAAAAGTTACTAGAAAAAACAAGAAATGTCAATAAGCCGCGCTTATTAGATACCCGCCTCCCCCCACCCCCTCCCCGCACAGAAAACAAAACGTAATGGAAGGACAGACGGACGGACATGAAAACAGTATTCACCCCCACATAACAGTTTACGGAGAGTATGATAATTGATGTGTAACAATTCCAACCCAGATCTGGTCAACAATGCATTTGCAAAAAGTGGTCGAATTTCATCAAATTGTTCCCAAGATATTGAGCAAAAACAAAATTAACAATAACCAAGAAGCATAACTGTGTTGTATTTTTGCAATAAAAAAAAAACAACAAAAAAAAAAACAACAAAAAAAAAAAAACCGATGTGTAACAATCCTAAGCTAGATCTAGTCAACGCCAATGTCTGCAAAATTTGGTCAAATGCCATCAATTCCTACTCGATATTGAGCCGAAACGAAATTCTGACGATAATCGAGGGTCATAACTGTGTTGTAAATTTGTGAAAAATTGATGCTTAACAATCTCAACCAAGATCTGGTTACGGTCAATGCATAGGCAAAATTTGATAAAATCCCATCCATTCGTTCACCAGATATTGAGTGGAAATGAAATTTGACTATAACTGAGGGCCATAATTGTGTTGTAAATTTGCGAAAATGGACGCGTAACAATCCTTACATAGCTCTGGTAAAGGTCAATGCAAATGCAAATTTGACCAAATTCCATTGTTTTTTTGTTTTTTTTTTTTTTCAGAATATATTTAGCGGAAAGGAAATTCTGACGTAAACCAAGCGCCATAACCGTGTTGTAAATTTGCGAAAATAGAAAAGTTACATTCCCAACCTCAGTCTGGTTAAGGTCAATGCATATGCAAAATTTGATCAAATTCTATCAATTCGTTCACAAAATATTGAGTGGAAACAAAATTATGACGTTAAGCAAAAAAGGAAATGTAACAATCCCAACCTAGAACTGGTTAAGGTCAACGCATATGCAAAATTTGATCGAATTCCATCAATTCGTTCATAAGATTTTGAGCGGAAACGAAATTTTGACAATAACTAAGGGCCATAAATGTGTTGTAAATTTACGAAAATTGACGCATAACCTAGATCTTGTTAAGGTCAATGCATATGCAAAATTTGATAAAATTCCATCGATTTGTTCATTAGATATTGAGCGGAAAAAAAAAATTCTGATGTTAACAAAGGGTAATAACTTTGTTGTAAATTTGCCAAAATGTACATCTAACTATCCCTACAGTACCTGGTTAAGGTCAATGCATATGCAAAACTTGATCAAATTCCATGGATTGGTTTACAAGATATTGAGCCTAAACATAATTCTAACGTTAACTTAGGGCAATACCTGTATTGTAAACTTGCCAAAATGGACGCATAACAATCCTAAACTAGCTCTGGTTTAAACCAATGCATATACAAACTTTGATCAAATTCCATGGATTGGTTCTCAAGATATTGAGCGGAAACGAAATTCTACCTTTAATCAAGTGTCATAACTGTGTTGTTACTTTGCGAAAATAGACGCGTAACAATCCGAACCTAGCTCTGGTAAAAGCCAATGTATATGCAAAATTTGGTCAAATTCCATCGATTCGTTCACAAGATATTAAGCGGAAACGAAATTCTGACGTTAAACAAGGGCCATAACTGTGTTGTAAATTTGCAAAAATCGACGCGTAACAATCTCAACCTAGATCCGGTCAACGTCATTGAATATTCAAAATTTGGTTTAATTCTGTCGATTCGTTCTCAAGATATTGAGCGGAAACATACTCGGAATGACGGAATGACGGACAACCTGAAAACAGTATACACCACATATTTCGTTTGCGAAGGTGGAGGGGGTGTATAACAATACTGAGGGATTCAAGCCAGTTTTTACTCGGGCGAAACATTACCCTTAATTCTGATGCAGTTCCAAATTACAAAAATACGATCGGTCGCACGGGAGCCCTCTACCTAATCAGTAAAACTTCACATTAAAAAAGTAATTAAAAAAAAACAACATATGACGGATAGTACATATATAACAAATGACGAAAAAAAAAAAGCAACTAGCTCTTAACAGACGATTGTACTGCAAGACAGGATCAAAAAATGGCGATGTTAAAGTGCCAGTCATTTTGTCAAAAATATTTTTTCCAGAAGCAATCTTCTTCACGCACGTGTTCAATATGTCTTTAGTGAATCCACAAAGTATTAGAATTTGTCAACAAATTCTTTGAGCGAAGTTGATGTCACTATGTATGCACTATCTCAGCAGCACCATCCCAGAGCATAAGAAAGCCAGTAGTTAAGAATTACCAAAAAGTGGCTGAGTGAAAAAAGCTGTTGGTTTGTTAAACCCCCGGTGGTTTATTCTACTGACTGTTCTAAGGCGGTGGTCCCGGTGTTAGTCTTACCCTTTGTTGCTTGTGGTTTATTCTACGAGGCGATTTGTTTTATGTCGTCTTGTGTTATTTTGTTCTTGTGTTTTTCAGTCCTTTTAGCATTGCGATTATAGAGCGTATCTTAGTGCTTTTCGTACGTTTGTTCGATTTGCGCTTCTCAGGTTCTGTCCGTTTCCTCTTCCTCTGGGTGTCTGGGAAGGGCTGCGGTTTGTGATTGTGGCACTCCCTGGATTTTCTCTTACCTTTTTTTGACAATTTTTTTCAGCATCATACTTCTTCCTGTACATGTTCAGTTTGTCTGTAATGAGTCTGTAAAGTATCCGATTGCTTCAACAAATACTTTGAGATGATTTAATTTTACTGTGCATGCACTATTGTCATGCCAAAGCAACATTTCAAGAAATGCAAAGGGAATTAACTGTAAAGGAATGAACCCCTACGCCCTTATTTTTCCCTACAGCAACATCTCATCAGTATCAACATTTATGCAAAATGTGAAAAGATTCCTTAAATTATTTATCAAGATAAGAAGCAGAAACCAAAATGTCTTTTCAAGAATAACAAAGGGGAATTACTCTAGAGAAATAAAACCAGAAGCCCTTATGTTTCTCAAACAGAAACATCTCATCAATATCAACATTAATGAAAAGACAAACATTAAGTTATTTAGGAATCAGAAACCAAAACACCTATTCAAGAGTAAGAAACGGAGATAACTATAAAGGAATTAACCCTTAGGCCCTTTTTTTCTCCGACAGTCACATCTCATCAATATCAACATTTATGCAAAATAAGAAAAGATTTCCTAAATTATTTAGCAAGATAAGAAGCAGAAACTAAAACACCTTTTCAAGAATTACAAAGAGAAATAACTCTAAAGGAATTAATCCCTAGGGTTTTTTTTTTGTCCAACAACAACATCTCGTCAATATCAACGTTTGTGCAAAATGTGAACAGATTCCTGAAATTATTTAGCAAGATAAGAAGAATAAAAAGCAGAAACCAAAACGCCTTTCCAAGAATTACAAAGGAAATAACTCTAAAGGAATAAACCCCCTAGGCCTTATTTTTATCCAATAGCATTAACTCATCAATATCATCATTTATGAAGAATATGAAAAAACTCCTGAAATTATATAGCAAGATAAGAAGCAGAAATTAAAACAACTTTTTGAGAATTACGAGGTGAAATAACTCAAAACGAATTAAACCCTAGGCCCTTACTTTTGTCTATCAGCAGCACCTTATCCATATCAATGTTTATGCAAAATATGAAAAGATTAAGCAAGATAGGAAGCAGAAACCAACAGAATAGAATAGAATAATAAAACAGCTTTTTTCAAGAAGTACAAAGGGAAATAACTCTTAAGAAATTAACGCCTTGGTCTTTATTTTTGTCTAAGGGCAACAACTAATTAATATTAAAATTTAATCAAAATACGAAAAGAATCCTGAAATTATTTAGCAATATAAGAAGCATAAATCAAAACGCCTAATTACAAAGGAAAATAATCTAAAGCAAATACCCCTAGACCCTTATTTTTGTGTAACAGCAACATCTTATCAATATCAAAATTTATGCAAATATGAAAAGATTCCTTATATTATTTAGCAAGATAAGAAGCAGAAACCAAAACGTAACGGATGGACGGACGGACGGATGGATGGATGGACAGACAGACAACGTGAAAACAGAATATGCCCACAAACACAGTTTGCAGGGAGTATAATAAACACAATAACAAGACATTAATCACGACAACGTATTAAACCAAAAAACTCACAGCGAGCAGCCACAAAGTCCCACAAAGAACGAACAACAGAGGAACCGCCACAACGTTCATTAGTTACATTAGTTAAAATATACCAGAGAATCGAATTGTCCTGTCACCAAAACTTTAAGCAAATAGTAAAGATGTCCCAGAAGCCACAGAACATTGCCTACCAATAATGCCAAGATGCCAAGAGTAAAAACAAACAGTACCCGTGCAACAAACCAAAGACGTAACCTGTTCCCTCTTCTATTTTGAGAACGCATTTACTACTGTTTCTTTGATGATATGTAACAGTAAACCTTGCCCCCCAAACCCCTTCCCTACCCTTCCCTCACCAGTAATTTTCCTTCTGGCTATTCCAAGGCGGTTTTTCTGTTGGAGTTCTTTCTTGTTTGTGCGTCTCTGGTTTCATATGTGGCGTCTGCTATCGTCATTTATTTTTATTTATGTATTTATTATAAAATGTTGTTTCCAGAGGATTCCTCTTTGCTTATTTTATTTACTTTCACTACAGCTAGACTAAGTGTTAAAAGTACCGTGTGGCGTCGTGAAGCATCTCCCTGTACGCCACTAGTTTATATTCCCTGAACCATGGAGATCGCTGCGCACATTATGACTTATTTGTAAATAAATATCAACTATTGGCTAGGATGCTTGAGCAGCGCTGCAGAATTTATTAATGAATATGATTACAATTATGAGACACGTGATAAAGCCACATACCTCATATGTTTGGTCGACTGTTTACAATCAAAGTAAATATACACCAAAATTTCCTTAAGTTTGTTGTCTGCCTGATTATCATTGACCAATGAAATGAAACTGCGCGTTTTTTACGAGATCCAGGTAATGATTATTTATAATCGTGCTATTCATGTCACTTTGACGTCAGAGCGCCGTATAAAGAGGGTTATTTTAAAACCTGGACTAGGATATTGGCAAACAATGCTAACACTGATAACATGCCACAAAACCGGTTTGCTAAAATCACAGGTAGTTACAGGGGAACGCAATATTAGTTGTAAGTATATCTTGGAGTAAAGTGCTTAACAAGCCATTTATTTTGATGCAAGAGTTTTCAAAATCAGCTTAGCAATAAGGATGTTCTGGTGGTTTGAATACATTTAAAATGGCTGTCATGGATGTCGCCATATCGTAGGCTTTGTGACGTCACACAGCCCAAATTAAATATGCAAAACCAAATTTTAAAGGTTTTTAAGAATAATTTTGCTATAGTTTTTTATAATCTTTTAATTCTAGTGACAAGCAATCATTTCCCCCAAAATAACCAACTTTATGAGAATAGCTACCTTTATGAAACGAATTTTAATTTTTATGAAACCTCATTAAATATTCAAAATGGCGGCGCCAATTCCACCAATGTTAAAATATTCGATTGCTTATAACTTATTTAATTTTCCACAGATTTTGATCAAATTTGTGTCAAAGTTCATTGTTTATAAAGTTCTTTACTTTAAAGCATAATACCTTTTAAGGTTGCGTCCCCCTTTAAGTGTTAAAACAACTAGTGTTAAGTCCCCGGTAAGGACAATTTTTCTAACTTACACTAAGAGACAATCGACCCGCCAGCGATGTCAGTGCTTTGATTAAATGAATCGATAAACATTACGAAAACACGCCTATTCAAATGTATTGAAAATTTCACCACCAAAACCTAAAAATTTTCAGATAAAAAAAACTGTTATTTTTCACATTTCTGCTCAAAACAAAGATTGTGGTACTCGTTAGAAACGCCTCGCCGAGGCGGTTCAAACGAATACCCACAATCTATGTTTTTGAGCAGAAATAAGAAAAATAATGTATACCCATGTAAACCCCAGTTTTATTGTATAAAAGTGGGGTTTAAGTTGCATCCCTCTTTAAGTGTTAAAACAACTAGTGTTAAGTCCCCGGTAAGGACAATTTTTCTAACTTACACTTAGAGACGATCGACCCGCCAGCGATGTCAGTGCTTTGATTAAATGAATTAATAAACATTACGAAAACACGCCTATTCAAATGTATTGAAAATTTCACCACCAAAAACTAAAGATTTTCAGATAAAAAAAACTGTTATTTTTCATATTTCTGCTCAAAACAAAGATTACGGGTACTCGTTAGAACCGCCTCGCCGAGGCGGTTCAAACGAATACCCACAATATATGTTTTTGAGCAGAAATAAGAAAAATAATGTATACCCATGTAAACCCCAGTTTTATTGTATAAAAGTGGGGTTTAAGGGGGTCGAAATTACATAGATATGTTTTCGTGATGAGAAAACACTTACCGCTGGCAAAACTTCGAAATAATAGCTGCCAACCCATATTTGGGTGTTTGAGTAGATGACGCCAATTCCAAAGCTGTCGTTTAATCCATTAGCAAGTATTTCTGGAGTGTCTTTCACTTGCACAGTAATTTCAATAGTAAACTGATCTTCTGTGGTGATGTTATAACTCTGGAGATTACATATAGTTTCAAATGTGATAACTGCATTATCGTTAATACCATCGTCTAACCTTAAAAAGAAATGTATAAATCTTGTCATTGGAAACAAAAAAAAATAAATAAATAAACAATTTGAATAAATTGATAATATCCCTTTGACAGAAGACCCCATTTGAAATATGGTGAAAATTTGTTAAGAAGTTTCAGAGAAGAAGGCGTTTAAAGATTACATAATTTTATAGATGCATACAGCCCCGGGGCAAGGGTAAAAAATCTCCAGGGGGTGGGGGGACAAAATTTTGATTTTAACTGAAAAGATTTACTACTTTAATTGTACAATGTCAATTTCAACCATTAGTCTTTAATACAGTTTGAGAAAAGGCTTTTCAACATTTTCCCAAAACAAATGCTCAGGGACACAAATTTGACCTTGCCGTAAAATCGTCAAAGGTCAACTTACGATCACCATCTGAACAAACTTAATAGACCTTGAGTCATTGATTCTGGAGAACTAGATTTTTAAGTTAATTTTTACTATATCACGGGATCGTGGCCATCTTAATTAATGAATCGTGACTATTTGTATAAATTTTAAATCTCCATTTAACAGAAAGCTCCACATGGTTTGAAGAAAATTGGCTAAGGGATGTTTGAAGAGAAGTCGTTCAAATGTGTGGACGGACGGACGACGACGGACAGCAAGTAATTACAAAAGCTCATTCTGAGCCTTTGGCTCAGGTGAGCTATAAATTCAAAACAACCAGGCCCCGAGGTTATAAAACTTTTTCATCCACTCAGCTGAGCATGAAGTTTGACTTGCTAATAATTCTCAAATTCCTAGCAATGTCAAATTTTTTCTTGCTTAATATAGCTGAGCATGAAAATTTTTCTGCTAATAAATATGAAAATGCCAACGATTAGTAGCAGAGAAAATTTCATGCTCAGCTGATTCGAGGACGAAAAACGTTTTATAACCTCAGGCCAGTCTACTGTATAGAAAGAGTCATCACAGAGCAATAGGTGTGTAGCTAAGGACCCAACGCTTCTTCAGGCGGAGAACGAAGACACTGATCAGCGGACGAGGAGAAAAAAAAAAAGAAAAACACGAAGGAAAGCAAAGCAACCAGAAGGCCGCTCAAAGAATGAATAACACCAGAGTTACCGCCTTAGAACGGGCAGCAGCAAGACTACCAAGAAAGGTGTAGACAGTCGATTTTATTGGCGCCAAATGGTCCTCCTTATAAAACCGTGCTAATGCGTATGCTCATGTTCGCATTTGCATTTTAAGTTTAGATAGGGCAGTCTACTTTACATCCATATAGCGTACTTACCCAACATACAGTCGAACTTCAATGGATCGAACAACACTGGTACCATTGATTTTTTTTCTAGACATGGGTATTTCGACCCACTAAAGGTTAACCGTAGCTTCAATTTAGGAGGCAAATGGAGCTAATTACAGGGTCCAGTTGTTCAAAACTAACGATGTCGTTAGTTAACGTATTGTTAAAACTTTGATCATTAAATATGGCATATACCCTAATATTTTTGCTGAAAAATGTAAGTAGCTTGCTTTTGCATTTGCAAAAACTACTCACATTTTTTTCAGCAAAAATGCCTGTGAATTAGATATTGTACTTACTAGTATAGTTTACAATTTGACCACTAACGAGGTCGTTAAGCTAATAGAGCTTTGAACAACTGGGCCCAGGATGTTGCTTCGACCTGCCATGAAATGATGTTATGTTGTGTTTAATCATTACAACCGAATCGATCAGGCGATTCTAATGATTATACACAATATACGTTTTCATGATAAATGACTGATTCGACGGAAAGTCCGAAGAGACTTTTTCCCGCGACATGGCTATACTGGAAAGCCAAATTAAAATCAGTAGGTTTCTATGAGCAGCTCCGATTCATACAGTCGAACCTCAATGGCTCGAATGTCTGTGGGACCATGGAAATTCGTTCGAGACATGGTTAGTTCGAGCCACTGACGGTTAATCGTGGCACCAGTTCAGGAAGAAAATAGTGATAATTTTAGGGAAATCTTTTCGATTTTCTATACAGTGATTTATGTTGAGTGCACTCATTAGAATCGCCTCGATGAGGCGATTCTAATGAGTACACACAACATACAATTTCACGATAAAATAAGAAAATTTCTTTAAATATTTGTTTGCTTGAGCTATCGGAAGAATTTCGTAGGGACTCAAAAACGAGTTCGAATTAGCCATGGTAAACGAGCCAACGGTGTTCGAGCCATCGAGGTTCGACCGCATATATTTGGAGATCCTAGAACTCTTATCAAATGCAACGACTTCAAAAGGGCAGCGTCAAGCGAAAACGTGTCTTCGAACATGCGTAAAATGCTCAAAGTCTCATCCGGGCATTTGCTCTACATTAATACCTTCTGTTGTATCCAATCATTCTGGTAGCGGACAGTAAAGGCCCTAATCAGTATGTGCGGATGCGCGGTCTGATATTGGCCTTTGGTGTCCGCATATATGCCCGAAGACACGTTTACGCATGGTACAACTCAAATATTCTTACCAAGATTTCAGTGTCGGGGTCACTGGTCCTTCCTGAGCACAAACAACATTCGAACCAACATTCTTCACCTCAGCAGAACAGAACTGCAAATTAGATACATTCTTGGACGGTGGGATTGGTACTTCCACTGTTATTGGTCCGGAAACCACATTTGGTTCTGTTGTCACGACGAGGTCAAAGGTCATTGAACTACCACTTTCAAATACGTTGGTCGGACAGCTATTCTGTAGGTCGAACAGGAAATTGATACTATCCTGTTAAAAATAAAATAATACGCCGTATCTGTGTAAATATTAATTGTAGTATATGCGCGATATTTCTTTTCCCCATTCTATGATTGCAAGGTGAAATATTATTTTCACATATAGAACCAGACCAGTTTATGAGTGTATGTGTGACTGAGCATACGCTAAGAAAACTTATTGTTTACACACTTCCTATATATATATAGATTGTATAGATAAACAGTCGACTCTCGTTATCTCGACTTCGCTTATCTCGAATAACCGCTTATCTCGACGTGAAAATCTGGTCCCTGTTTTAACCTGAAAATCTAAGCACAGGTAACAAAATACTGTGGAAAAGAGAAGAAATAATTTGTCCTCTATTTCACAGTATTGCCAATATATCTCTAACTTCAGGAGTCAAATTACATATTGTATTTTTTTCTCAACTTTGCAAATCTGATATGTCGAGGTACGGATATCTCAAAGTATTTCATAGAGTCCCTTGGACTTCTATATAACGTGAGTCGACTGTAAGTGATGGTACCCAGGAAATGTTACAGTAACATAGCACAGCCTTCCTGAGGAACCAATAGAAGGAGAGATGAGAGATGAGGACTATATAAGGACAAAACAAACATCTCATATGAAACCACCGACGCACAAACAAGGAAGAGGTGCAAGAGAAGAACCGACTTTGATCAGTCAATTAGAAAACTACTTGCAGGGGCTTAAACTACTGTGCTATCAACATCTTTCAGAAAGTCTTCTTTTTTTTTTTTCTTTTTTTTTCTTTTTTTTTTTTTTTTTTTTTTTTTTTTTTCTTCTTCTTCTTCTTCTTGCTTGGCGCTTTATACAAAAGAAGTAAATTTGCCAACTTTTGTCACGATTTAATGCAAAACCACTTCTCGTAACTACCTATGCACAAAAAGTTTAAATTTTAGTCATTAGTTTAAAAAAAAAAATAAAATATTTTCATTTTTCCAAAAGGTTTTATTCTAGTCATTAGTTTTTGGAAAGAAAGTAAATAAAAAATATTTTCATTTTTCCCATAGTAAAAAAGGTAAGAGAAACGTCCAGGGAGTGCCACAATCACAAACCGCAGCCCTCCCCAGACCCCAAGAGGAAGAGGAAACCGACAAATCTAAACAAGCACAAACCGAACAAACATACGAAAAGCACTAAGATTAGCCGCAATACTAAAAGGACTGAAAAACACAAGAACAAAATGACACACGGAAAGACATACAACAAATCGCCTCGTAGAATAAACCACAAAGCAACAACAACAAAGAGTAAGACTAACACCGGGACCACCGCCTTAGAACGGTCGGTAGAGCAAACCACCGGGGGTTTAAAGCACTTTTACAGCTAACTAACTTCACCCTGGGTCCCGATGCTACATTTAATACAGAAATACATAAAAATTCGGTTCGCATAAAGGATCCCAACTCAGTCAATGCATCAAAGCGAAAACAAAAATCAAATTAATCACTATAATAAACAAAGACGAGTACTCATGGCTAATTCTACTGTATGCCAGAGTAAATGAAAACCAATAGTTGAACCACGGCGGGCCAAGCCAAAGACATATCGCCAAGCCCCAACCCACTGGTTAAAGTTTTACGAAGAGGCCGTCATTGAGTCTGAGGCCCGAACCGCCGTCGTGCAAATAAAGAGTGAAGCATAGCCATCAACAGTGATTGGGTTGACAACTAGGCATGCAGTCTGCCGCATGTGGTGCAGTGGTAAAGCGTCGGACTCGAGATCGATAGGTACCGGGTTCGATCCCCACTAACAGCAAGTGTTGTTTCCTTGAGCAAGAGACTTTATCCACATTGCTTAGTACTGGTTTCTACCCAGGAAAAAAGAGGGCCACATGGAAGATTAGTACTAGATTACTAAATGTGTTACCCTCTATAAATAAGGTCGATTATTATTATTATTATTATTATTAATATCCAGGCTATAGCCAATTCTTTTATAACGGTTAATAAGTTTTCTGAATTGCTCCGAAAAGTTAGATTTACCTACAATTTTTCTAAATCTGTACACTAAGTCACCGTAAAATTCGGGTTCCGATATACCTTGTTGCAGAAGTGTTTTCAGACTGACGCTATATTTTTCTAACAAGGCACTGTGTCTGCGATAAAATTTCGAAACGCCTTAAGAAGAATAAAATAACGATAGCCCTACCTAAGAAGTTTGGCAGTAAGGGCTTATTACGGTAGTTAAAGTCATTAAGATTTGAAGAAGCTCTGGCGAATCTTATAAGTTGAGATATGTATACCCCATATGAGGTACGCCGGGGGACATCGCCATCCAGAAAAGGGAAATTGACTATATCAAAATCAAAATCGTCCCGTTTATCATAAATTTTGGTGGAAACTGTACCATTAGATATACATAGATTCAAATCCAAAAAAGGTGCCTCGGTATCGGAATAATTTGCTCTATTTAATTGGAGTTCTGTAGGGAATATCCGGTCCACCATTTGGTCAAAGTAAATATTGACAATATTTAATAAATCATCAAGGTATCTTGAAGTTGAATTGAAAGCCTCAATAATATCAGCCTGATTTTCACGTGAGAGAGACTTCATGAAATCTCTCTCATAACAAGAAAGAAACAAATCTGCAACAAGAAGAGCACAATTAGTTCCCATCGGAATACCAATAGTTTGTCTATAAAATTTAGTTCCAAATCTAATAAAAATATTATCCAAAAGATAAATAAGGGCATCACAGACTTTTTGACACGACCATAAATTGTGATTAATACTAAACTAAAACTGAATGCAAATTATGCAGAAATTGGAGGGTAAGTAATTTCGTGGCAGATTTTTAACAAGTTTTAATTGTTCAATTTTTGTGGAATTTTCACAACATTGTTCTGAAACATCCATAATAAAAAAATCAGCATAGAAACGTAAAAAAAATATTTTCTTAGACAAAAAATCTCCCCAAAGCAATCACTTTACCATAGAAATTGCATCGGTCAAGCCAAGTTTTGCCGTAGATTTAATTATAGGTTGAATGTTTCAGAATAAAACACAAAAACAGAAAAGACAAATAATTTCATGTTAAGATATGGTAAAAAAGAACAAAATATTTTCATTTAAGATAAAATGCCAAGCCAACAAAAGTCTTCCGAATGATGTGTAGTTTTAGTCGCGCAAAACTGCACCCTTTATTCTGATGCAGCTCCAAATTACAACTACAGTCGACTCTCGTTATCTCGACCTCGCTTATCTCGAATAACCGTTTATCTCGAAGTGAAATTCTGGTCCCTGTTTTAGCATGGAATTCTAAGAACAGGTAACAAAATATTGTGGAAAAGAGGAGAAATTGCTCCAAAGGAGCAATTTCTCCTCTTTTCTACAATATTTTCAATATGTCTCTTACTTCATGAGCCAAATTACATATTCATTTGTTAAATGTGGTTTTTCGATTTATTGTTTTCCTCACTTTTGCAACTCTGATATTTCGAGGTACGGATATCTTGAAGTGTTTCACAGTTCCTTAGAATTCGAGATAACGAGAGTCGACTGTATATGCAAAAAGGTCCTCTTTCTCATCTGCGAAACATCACATATAATCCACAATACTGTGATGAAACAAAGCAAAGTGCTCAATGGCGACCTAAACCCAGAACATAAGAAAAGCACAAAGAAGACCCCGAAGGTCCTGACTACCTGAATAGATTCAGAAGGAAGTTGAAATAGGTGGTTTACCTTTCCAACGGGAAACCATTACATCAGGTCAAAATGTGCTTCTCGGGTGAATGAATTCCTTCTCAGGATTGACAACATACATACCTCTGATTATCTCCTGGAGGTGTTTGGGTGAGGCAAAAGTGTAGTGTGTATCTTGCGTCAATGGGGCGTCCAACTGATATTGGCTTACATCTGGGCAAGGCCTGCTATTCTTGCAGCAGATAAGGGTAGAGGAGGAATGTTTTTGTTTCTTCTGTTTCTTCATTTTCATTCATTTTCCTTTTTCTCACCTGTCCCTCTCTTTCATCCCTTCTCTTTTCTCCTTTTTCTCTGGGAGACGACACAAAATAACGCACAAGGACTGACGTGTCGTTAAACCCCAACGCAATCAATAAATCTGATTATCTCCTTTAAGAGAAGTGGGGGGACGGGGGAGATGGGGCTGTGGGGGGGGGGGGGGGCAAATTTCCGTATCCATTCCGTCGTACAATAGTTCAGTTATACAGTCAACCATCTTTATACCGACACTAGATACAATTAAAGGCAGAATTTATTACAAGTATTAGCTTTTTTCAAAAAGCTAGCGGGTCGTTTAGCTTCAACAATTGCACGTACGCCTAGGACGATTATACCGCACATGATGGCATACGTATCAGTATTCACTTAACTAACTTAAAAGACTCGTTATTTTCCGAATTTAGTTCCATTCCGAACTGTCGAAGTTACCTTTGTCGTATACACAAGTAATATGCGCCACGGTCTTTATTTCTTGACTGTTACTTTTATCCTGTATTTTTTCAACATTTTGACTATACTAGATTACTAGATAGGGGAGTCCTGGGCTAGTATCTGCTAATTCGACAACGGAATGCTTCCATTTTAATGCCAGTAAAGGTATTCTCAGGACAGGTTCATTTCATAAAGGGTGTCCGAATTGTTTTTTAAGAGGAATGGGTGAGAGTGTGAGTAGACAAGTTTGCAAGAAATGTTCACTCCATCAATAACCAGAGACAACTTGTGTGACCAAACGTTGGCTTTCCTGCACAAAATGACACTGCTGAAAGGGGCCTGCTTTTGAAGGAGAGTGCAAAAACTTTCTTTTCATATAAAGGAATTCTTTTTTTACCACCCTCGGGACAAGTTCAGAGACGACAAATTATGATATTTTTCTTATTTTTCCCTAAAAGTAGGCCTTGAAGTTTCATGCAAACTGACTTCTTAAGAGACAATTTGCATAACATTTCAAATATCTTGAAATGCCGTCTGCTGAATTTTTTGCCCGGAATGCTAAGCATTACTGTGATTAAAAAGGCTAAACATTTTATCGGTAAGTTTGTCCCTTCACATAAGCCATTAACACTGACAAGGCACATTCAGCAGACTACAAATGTATCACATACAGTTGACTCTCGTTATTTCAAACTCCGAAGAATCAGAATCTATGGTAATCTTTTAGAGTTTTGTTTTACTTCACTGTAGCTGGTGTTAATAGGCCGCTGGCCAGCTATGGTTTACCTCCCCTCACCCCAGGTGGAATTTTGTAGACCATGTTTTTCTTATAGCCTATGACCTTGTATGTATTTTGCAGCATGTTAGCCCTCTGGCGATGGGGGGCGTTGCCCAGTAACTGCCTGTTACATTCGTTACCCCTACAAAAATTATAATACAATAGGAAACTATTAAACCTATGAGAGCTGGAGCAAAAGTAATTATATGATCCAACTAATTATATCAATTTACAGGACAGTTCATTAGCTACAAAATGTGATGTTTGAAAATTCTTTATGGTCTTACATGGTGTTACACATGTTACATTTTCTACGGTACTCTTTAGAAATGAGTATTTTAACCCATACAGTTCATTTTCGTAGATTGTACATTGGCCAATTTGACCATAACTTTGTAATTCGTGACAAGGTATTTTAATTTCCTTTCCAAAGCTACAAATCTGATCTCTGTAGCTTTTATACTTTGTTAGTTATTGGGTGTTAAGCAATGTCGGCCCACTGTGAAATGTAACATTCAAAAAATCATTTTCATATATTATTACACTAAATGCAGCTTAGAAGTTGTACAAATAAAGTGAATACTTATTTGTAGCATTATATTTTAGTGATATGAGATACATAGGCACATTAAAACCTGTCTCATTCATATTATTTTGCCCATAGTAACGTAGGTAACATCGAAAATATCTACATATTGTGGGCTTTGTTGGATTTCTGTATGGTATTCTGCATCAGATTTTAATGTCTCTGTTTTGTATCCTTTTGAAGTTTTTGTAAACATTTCCAAAGCTCCAAATTTAATGCAGCAAGTCTTTGTCAGTTATATACATTCGTCAGATATAGATTCAATACTGTTGACAGTAAAGTTGCTATCTGCATTATAGCCACTTTTGCATAAAATACTGAATACTGTCATGAAGGTTTAAATGTATGGTAAATGCTTATAATTTCATAATGTCTAAATAAAATATCCACAGATGAATTATATGTCAGACCCTCACATGACTTTGCTTAATAATTTATCAGTGGTAACATATGTAACACTTTTATATCTTTATTTTAAGAGATTTGTTTTCGTAAAGTTCTTTACCTATACCTGTATCACTTGAATTAATACTCAGATTTAAAATAATAAAGTTCTGTGACTTCATATTTTCAGAATAAGAGGATAAAAATGGCACTTTCGCCTTACTTATTCTGTTACATTATCAGATGTTTACGTAGGTATTTTATTTATCTTGCAATCTAATTAACCTTTGCAAATCAAGAATTTTATTGGTATATTAAGAAGATCCATATTATAGCTTGCTACACTGATTTTTGTTTATGATTTTTTTTATGTTTATGACCTTCAAATCTATATATTAAAACATTGCACATTAGGCAGTTGACCACAAAGTCTTTCTGTTATATGTTTAATGTATATAGCATAAAACATTATTTCTGATTAAACAATATTGGTACAAGCATAGTTTCATGCCAAGAAATGCATGTATTTAATAAAAGAGTAGCATTTACATGCAGTCCTGATCAAAACAAAATGTTCACTATCATTAAAACAAACTGTTCATAATCAATGTTCACTATGGCAGGACATATAGAGCCTGTTAACACAGTGATGACTGGTCAATGTCTTCCCTGTGTGCTGAATGAATAGCAAAGAACCTCAGCTTTCTTCAACCAGGCTAATACATTACGATTATATAAAGTAAATCATATAACACTTTCCCTAACCGTAATATGATTTTCCCCCAAAACAAACAGTGTTACTTTATCGTTTAAATATACAGAAAACAACTATCCTTAAAAATAAGTGTGTAACATTAGGCAAATTTAGAAACATACATAACCAAATGAAATTAAGTATATACCATCGAAATTCAGTGACTTTAGCACCTTCAGAGATTAACTCCACTCTTATGTTGAAAACAAAAGCGGTATGCAACCTGATTTTCATTTGTTTCATGCACATATTTGTTCATTTTTTCTAATATAACATAAACTACCAGTACTTAGCTGAAACTCATGAATAAAAATCAGATGAATATTGTTGGATATAATTAGCTATAGTCTGCATTACATACTTACATATGATTTTGGTTTAACTCTATGAGATGACCTAGAAAAGTTATTCTTAGTGTCAGAATATGTATTCTGAGCAGCAGAAGTTGTAGTGTAAGTACCAGAGGTTTTCTCAAACATGATCAGTGTTTGGACAGAAGAAAAACGGCCTTAAAGAACATAGGACTCTAGTAATAGTAATCTGAACCCATTGTTTATTTTGGTAGGGTCTTCCTTTAGAACCACAATAAAAGTTATAACAGTCAAAGTAAAATATGCAAGGATTCTGATTAAGAATAGCAGTCACAGTTGTGTAACATACGTTACCAGACATGTTAGGTAAATGAAAATATTTGATAATAATTTATTCACTTTAACAGTACCATTAACATTCAGCAGGTACTAGGTCATTTTCATGTCTGAAATTGCAATGGGAATAAAAGATGAGAATTAAATACCTTAACTTATCTTGGCATTAAAATAATCTAGTAATAGATGGTATATCAGAGGTAGGGGCCGAAGAAGGGTTTTTATATCTCATTATAGTTTCTTGGCAGCTAAATCTAATTCAGACTCTGCCGTAAGGCATATATGGCCCAGAGACACAACCAGTCCTTTCTGTTATGTTATATATCCCCAATTATATAAGGCTCAGAAACAAAACCAATCATATTTACTATTTTAGACTATCATTATTTTGATTATCAGTCACACGTTTTGGAGGTCCATTATAAAGTAACAAAGCGAATGGCAATCGTTAAGATTAATGTTGTTTTGTGTTATACTCATTACTAATATCACTAGTAATAATAATAATAATAATAATGATAAACAAACAAGACTCTTGTATAAGGTTATATCTAGAAAGGTTTTCTTATCACTATATAGATGATAAATATGGTTATCATTTAATAATATTTAATGTCATAATATTATATAATGTATGACTGGCCTATATGTGTTGGGTCTTTCACAAGGTATTATATAATAAAACAGATTTTATTTAAGCAAACTATCTTCTAGCCAGCATAAATTGTTTTATTTTATACACTGTGGCAACAGAGAAGTGCCAAGGTATGTATGCTATGTATTTGGCTGCATCTTAGAGATGACTTAAAAATGCAGTATAGCGTTGATATTATGGGTGATGTTATTATCATTGAGATTACCACTGTGTTTTTAGGTAGACTAAAATTATGAAATAGTTGTCCTTGAACAATTTGTGCCGTCAGAACGTTTGCTTTTACTTTATTCATGCTTTTGAGTTGAGATTGGGAAAGTATACAGTGTTTTACTAACGAATAGCTTTCTCCTGCAAACATTTTCTATAGGAAACAATGTTCGGATATCACAGCACTTAAACTGACATATAACATGTGTAACAGTATAAAGTGTGAAGTATATCTGGCAGTCTAGATGGATTTAATTTTTAGAATATCAGCTTTAAGCATAGCAGATAAGCAATGGAGAGCTAATATCATGTAAGTATATATGGAAAGGGGATATTTCTGTATTTGTTATAGAGTTCATTTTACTATATATTTTAAAGATACAATTATCAATCAGCAGAGGATTGGCGATTTTTTTTTCACTTAATTCACAAAAGTATAAAGGTATCTGATAAATAATTTACTTTGTTTGTTATTGACTTTTTAGAGCTGATGTTCCTTCACCTGTATGTATAAAGTATCAACAGCCATTTATACAATATAGATAAAGTATCACTCAAAGAGTAACATAAGTAACACTAAGAAGTGTATAAAGCATTTATTTGAATGCATTAGTCCAATCATAATAATTTATTACATCAAACTAATTGCAACCACAGCCAATTAAATGTTAAGAAGTTTGAAATAACGATACTTTTCAGATTGGAAGTTTAGGCTGTTTTAAAGAAACTATCGTTCTTTATGTCGTTTGCTCAGTCGAACTGGCGTGTTTTCATTGCTTGATGTACAAAGGAGGATATATAGTGTTTAGCTATTGTAAAACAGCATCAGTGACTGGTCATAGTCGACCAAAACGGTGTATCAGGAAAATTATAAATGACGTTTTTGACTTTTAGTAACGTATTTAACAGTTATATCACGTAATTGAGAGTCCAACATATCAAAGTACCTGTCTGTATAAAACGACATCCACTAGTAGCAAATGCTAGTAAGTAAGAATATGAGTAGTTTAGTATTTACACTAATTTAAAGTATTTCTATTGTTTTGAGGGTAACGTTAGTAACATGGCTGTTACACGTAAACGCCCCCATCGCCAAAGGGCTAATATGTGTCATTTTGTTTCTTATATAATGTAGTTTTAGAAAATTATAGTGTACAAAATTCCCCCCTATGGGGGTGTCTATGGCGGCCCAAGGTCTGTAAGAGCCGTATGGCGACCGTAAAACGTTTCCCTGCACTTCACCATTGTGCCGATTATATTTTCATTTTATTTTGGATCATTCATTACGACAACACACCTATTCAAATGTATACAAAATTCACATCCAAAAACTGAAAAATTCAGATACAAAAAAAAACTCTGATATTTTCATATTTCTGCTCAAAACATAGATTGAGGAATCTCGTTAGACCCGCCTTGGCGAGGCGGTTCTAACGAGTACCCACAATCTATGTTTTTGAGCAGAAATAAGAACAATAATGTATATCCCTGTTAACCCCAGTTTTACTATATAAAATGGGGTTTAAGGGGATCAATATTATAAAAGCATGTTTTCGTGATGGGGCCTATTCGGGTTACTTTGAAAATCAAATGAAGCTTAAGCCGATGCTAGTGTGCGTATGTAGCCTTGCAAACTACATTCCTGCATATAAAGATACTTAATAAAACCCGTTCTTTGATTTTCTTTTGTGGTTCTTTATTTCCAAAGGCAACCTTTTTTAATTTATTGAGATAAAGAGTAGTTTGAGCTTAAAGGAGTTGAACAACAAAAACTATACAGCAAATTATACCGACATTTTCCTTTATCTAGTTTGACTTATACAGCAGTTTGAGTTTATAATGAGAGTCATCTGTGTTTCCTATTTTTACAAATGTACCCGAAAATAGGCTTTGATTTTCCATGCAAGTGGTCTCCCTACTGTCCTTTAGACTTCATTTGGAAAGACGTTTCTTGCTTAGCGTTTTATTTTAAATGAAAATATTTTCTTCTTATTGTCCATATCTTAACAGTAACCATTTGTCGTTTCTGTTTCTGTGTTTTGTTCTCAAATATTTCCCAAAAAATTAAATTTACAGCCGGAATTTGGTCTGACCTATGCAATGTCTTTAGTAAAGAGATTTTTTGGAATTTTTGTCTTAGAAAATATATTTTATTTTTCTTTGCTGAATTTGAATTACTGATGTTTCACAACAATATTGTGAAAATTTCAGAAAAATTGAACAAGCGGAACTTGTTGAAAATCTGCCTCCAAGCTAACTCTGCATAATTTGTATTCATTTTTTCCATGGGGAAAAGTGAAAAAAATTTGATGTTTTAAAAAACAATGACTAGAATAAAACTTTTTGTGCATAGATAGTTACGACAAATGGTTTTGCATTTAATCATGACAAATATTGCAAATTTACTTCTTCGGTGTAATTCGCCAAGCAAAAAACGACTTTCTGAAAGATGTCGAAGCACAGTAGAAGTAAGGATATGTATTCCAAAATGTGTCTACTGACATTTTTACCGAAAATGTTAAGCATTAAATTATAAATGCAATATAAACGTATGAACATCTTACCGGATATGTTCCATTTTCCCCAACAGTGATGATTATTTCCCGTTCATAAATGCCATTTACATTAACAACCAATTTATGCTGGTCATTCAGTTTCACATTCTTGTGTGGTCTTATCAACACAACAACACTCAGCGTCACAATGTTCGAATCGGCACTTGCACTGGTATAGAGACCATAATTGCTTATTCTGAAATAAGACATGAACTTCACTATAGTGTACTTCATTTTGGTGTAGTTAAAAAGTTATGGTCCTTTGTAATCACTGAAACAATTCCCAAAATTAAAAACAAAACAAAACATATAACGGTCAAGCTAGTTTGGCTCAGAAACAATGATACTTCAGCTTTTTTCGGGATACATACACCAAAATTTCATTTAAGTTATTGTCCACGCGCTTATCATTGACCAGTCATAACAAGCCGCTCGTTTTACGACATCAAGGTAATGGTTATTTATATCCGTGCTGGTCTTGTCACTGTGATGTCAGTGCAGCGTAAATTCCCAGCCTTCTCTCAGAGACATTCGACCCAGCTTTGATCTAGTTTTCTGTGTGTTGACTGCCCTTAATGGCCCCTCATGTTAGGATATGACCGCGCTATGCGAAAACGTGTCTTCGGGCCTTTGCAGAGAGAAGAGGACCAGATACCCCTGTGTATCCGTGATGTCTGATCAGGGCCTTCACTGTCCGCTAACAGACTCGCTGAAAATTGGAGAATTAGGGGATAACTGCATTCATAATTGTAATTTGGGGAGGGAGATCGGCGGTTTCACGGTCGGAAATTTCGTTTTACGGCGACGCGTCTTTCGCTTTGATTAGAATCGTCTGCAACCTTTTGGAAAAGTTTGTGGAGGTCGCGCGCTACAACTTTGTCACTGAATATGTTTCTTTAAAATCAAAAGTAAAAACGTTAATGCGAAGTATTAAGCTAAAATGTAAGAAATAGTTTGTTGCTGTTGCTGTTTTTGTTGTTTTTTTTTTAGTGACTTCGACAGTAGTACAGCTGAATTCAAATTACTTATTGCGCGTGGTCTTGGGAACTCGAATATCACTCATCATGGATCACCAATATGTGATGGACACCTTATTTACGCCAACGCGCACATACATGCACGCACACACACGCACGCACGCACACGCACACAATACCATATAAATATTGTTTCAAACATTTCTAAGCCACAGATAAGTATGTCACTGATAATAATAATAATAATAATAATTTACAATAATGATAATAACAATTATTTTGGGTTTACAGGGGTATACATTATTTTTCATATTTCTGCTCAAAAACGTAGATTGTGGGTACTCGTTAAAACCGCCTCGGTGAGGCGGTTCTAACAAGTACCCACAATCTTTTTATCAGAAATATGAAAAATATCAAAATTTTTATCTGAAAACTTGAAGTTTTTGTTGGTGAAATGTTCAATATATTTGAATAGGCGTGTTATCGTAATGTAATAAACTGATGATACAGTAAAATTTCAACGATGGCTTGTTTACCTTGCACCTGACTGGAACTCGTTTTTTGAGTCCCTAGTTATTCTTCTTATAGCTCAAGAAAACAAATGTTTGGGGATACATTACGGAAATATTCTTATTTATAATGAAAATGTGTAATGAAGGCTGTGTGTACACACAACAAACCATTTGTCTACCGAGGATCGAAAAGGTACCTCTAAATTAGCCCCATTTCCTCCCGACCTGGCGCTCTGATTAACCCTCTTTGGCTCGAACTACACTGTCTTGAACAAATTTGCATGATGTATATATCCTGCATTTTTAAATGGAGAAAGTATACACTAAGAATGCTGTTGGATACTGATACAAATATTTGATCGATTTCAACAGAGCATCAGATAAGGTATTTTTTCACCCTATTACGAAAACACACCTATTCAAATATTTTGAAAATTTCAACACCAAAAGCTGAAAGTTTTCAGATAAAAATTCTTATATTTTTATATTTCTGCTCAAAAAATAGATTCTGGGTTCTCGTTAGAGCCGCCTCACCGACGCGGTTGTAACGAGTACCGACAATCTACGTTTTTGAGCAGAACTAAGAAAAATAATATATATACTTGTAAATCCCAGTTTAACTATATAAAAGTTGGGTTTAAGGGGGTCAAAATTATATGGGTATTTTTCGGGATGTGAAAAATGATATCTTTCTTATTTCTTCATGAATACATATAATGCGGGTACATATTAGAAGCGCCTCGGCGAAGCGCTCTAAATAAGAACCAACAATATATGCTTTACTGGGACAAAAAGAAAAAGATAATGTGGATATCCCCTCTAACTGGAGTTATGAGTTTAATGCATTGCCTATTCCCGCATAATAATCTGGAGGTTTAATGAAGAATCCAGATAAAAAGTCAAAACACTGGATTTAGAAAAAGACGTATTTTTTTCTATATAGGAACATTAAAATATTCAAGTCGAAATAACAACCGGCAGCCGTGTTGTTGCATAACGTTGGATAAATGGCTCTTCGGTTACCCTTCGTACAAAAATATTTGCGCATGTTTATTCTTTAAAATATCTAACCAGACCAGATTTCTGTTCGGATTCCATGACTTAACGTGTAAATAGCTTTCAGTAATAACCACCCACGGGTTATTTCTGCGAAAGTTATTCAAAATTAGCAAATCTTTTTAAGGATGAGAAGACGAAGTTTTACGGATGGTCAAACGACGCACGCCGAACAAGCGACCATTAAAATAGCTCAGATGTGCTAAACAGGCCACTTTGGTGCCTTACGGAAGATGTTAGGCAATTGTATCGATTCCTGGTCATTGCATTCCTTTATTCTCAAACCATCATTGATTTTGCCAATGTTCTGTTTTATTATTTTTTTTTTCAGTTCAAATGGTCAATACTTGGTACATGTATTTGCCTGATAGCAGTCCCTCTAAAATTTTAAAACAGGAAACGGAATGGTAGTTGCGTCATATAAACAGCTTCTCCCTCTTCGAAGACATTGGCACAGATTTTGTAGGAGTTCATGGCAGGTATAAGGGTAATTTGTACCCCTGGGCCCAGTTGTTCAAAGCATCGTTAGCTTAACGAGCTTGTTAAGGGTCATTTCGTTAACTGTTTTAGCAGATTTACTATACAATATTCCAACATTTTTTGCTGAAAAAATGTGAGTAGCTTTTGCACTCCAAAAGCTACTCACATTTTTTTAGCAAAAACTTTCAGCGTATTTGCGTTTCACTCGATGTAAATTTTAACGAATCGTTAACTAACGACATCGTTAGTTTTGAACAACTGGGCCCAGATGATTTGCTACTTTTTTATTCAAAGCAACCACGCAAAATATGCAACTGGGCAAGTGTCAGTTGAACTGGACAAATTCTTATTACGAAAACAAACCTATATAATTTCGACCCCCTTAAACCCTATTTTTATATAGTAAAACTGGGGTTTACAGGCCCTGGGGTGTACAATTTTTTTTCTTATTACTGTTCAAAAACATAGATGGTGCGTACTCGTTAGAACCGCCTGGTCGAGGTCGTTCTAACGAATACCCACAATCTATGTTTTGTGCAGAAATGTGAAAAAATATCAGAATTATTTTATCTGCAAATTTTCCTTTTTGGGTTGTAAAATTTTCAGTGCATTTGAATAGGCTTGCTTTCGAATGACACTTTAGAAACAGGCAAACAATCTGGAACTAATCATTATGGAATTATATTCGTATGGAACCAACCCGATGCTGATAAATTTTACCCCTATTTTTTCTGGCATGGACTGTTCTATCTCTGAATTTGGACACATCCATTGTTGCAAAAAGGGTTTTAGTCAAAAATCAATAACATAATGGAAAGCAGTGTAGGACTAGACGAGACGAGCCATCTCATCGGATTCAGCACTATTTGCAAATGCATACGTGTTGGTCTGTAGGGATGAAAGGATTAAAAGTATCAATATTACATAACAAAACACTGGCTTATGTACAGCTTGGCGTTGGTACGTACGTGAAAGTATAGTTTCCTACATTGTTGGGCCCGTCAGAGACCGTCTTTGTAAACATTACTTTTCCATTCTTTATAGGACAATGAAAATTGCCACCGTAGAAAATTGGTCGTACAGAGACCAAGCTAAGTGCAGGTTGGGCAGAATTCATCGCAACTGTAGATAGTTCAACTGTGTACGACTTCTCAGAGTGCTCTAGAAAAAAAAGAAACAACACTATTATAACTGGCAGAGTGTGTGTGTCTGTGTGTGTGGTCTACATTGCTAGGCCAACCATTAAACAGTTTTAGGCAATATTTTCTGAGCGTTCTTAGATCTAGTGATAAATCTTGTTACATACCTTGAAAGAATGAATGTCATTTTTTATATCACATACCAATTCTGTTATTAAATCAGATACCCACTCCATGAATGAACAATATCATTTTTGCAAAATTATCCGTACTGGTTGTCGTCTCTGTTGCTATATTGTTCCTGTTATTATTATCATTATTATTAGTATTGTTATTATTATTATTGTTGTTGTCGTCGTCGTTGTTGTTGTTGTTTTGTTTCGAAGTGATGTGTTCAACGTTTTAGTATACTTATACTTTAAGAATTTATCTATTATGCAGTCAGATCCTACTGAGACAGATTTCTGACTACATTTGATTTCTTAATCTACTAACTGATTTGAGGGTTAACATCCAAGTCATGTACACATTACGAAAACACGCCTATATAATTTTGACCCCCTTAAACCCCACTTTTATATAGTAAAACTGGGGTTTTCAGGGGTATACATTATTTTTCTTATATCTGCTCAAAAACATAGATTGTGAGTACACGTTAGAACCGCCTCGTCGAGGCGGTTCTAACAAGTACCCACAATTTATGTTTTGAGCAGAAATATGAAAAAATATCAGATATTTTTATCTGAAAATTTTCATTTTTTGGTGGTAAAACTTTCAGTATATTTGAATAGGCATGTTCTCGTAATGGATATCTGAATATCCGATAATTTGTGTAGGCCAGTAATAGGTACCCGGAGTGATAATACGCTACCATTTGTCTATCTGAAATGAATTTTACTGTATCTGAAAATTCCTGGAGAACTTCAAACAAGTTTCTATCTAGCAGTCCTTTTCACGATACTGCACGTTATTAATTGGGGTATATACAAATAAACACGGGAACATTCAGCGATCAGAATTGTCGATTTAAAGCGTATGAATCTCATATAAAATCCATATCTGTGCTTGTGCAGTCCACCTATTGATACCGACTCTACATAAAACGGCAAAACTCGTAAAAACTCGTTATAATAATAATTCAACAGGCACAAAACGTTATAGTTAATCAAAAATTATACAAGTACATTGTTTATAATGCTTAAAGAAGTATATGTTTTGGATATTTGTTAGAATCGCCTTACTACAGCGATTCTAAGAAATATCCAAAATATATTTTCTCTGAGGAAATCATCACGAAAACACGCCTAAATAATTTTGACCCCCTTAAACCCCACTTTTATATTGTAAAACAGAGGTTTACAGGTGTATACATTATTTTTCTTGTTACTGCATAAAACATAGATTGTGGGTACTCGTTAGAACTGCCTCGCCGAGGCGGTTCTAACGAGTACCCACAATCTATGTTTTGAGCAGAAATATGAAAAACATCAAAGTTTTTTTATCTGAAAATTTTCAGTTTTTCGGAGGTGAAATTTTCCATATATTTGAGTAGGCGTGTTTTCGTAATGAAAAATAAAACAATGCCTTACGATTCTGTTCATGAAGGAGTCTTTATAAATTCATTTTAATGGCAGCATCTTTGGGAACAAATACTGTTGTTGTAACGAGGGTTTTCTGCTTAAGAAATGTTTTGCTGAAAAGTGTTTCACAGAACACAGAAATTGATACCAACGGATCCTATAATCTATTTTGCATTACGACACAAATAGGTATGGAAGAGTCCCGTAATATAGAACGGAATATGTTTTAGTTGGTCTTTAGGTCATTCTTAAGTCCGGTCTCTTTTCTTGTAATTGCTTCATTCGACTTCCGGCAAATCTACCTTCAAGTTAAAGTAAGGTTGACAAAGATTGCGATTTGAAATCAAAAGTTTATGAGCATTTGATCAAAATCTAATAAAAAAATAAGAAGTAATGAGGTTTCAAAATTTTAAACCTTATTGACAAAGACACCACCATTTTTGATAATGAATGAGGTTCTATTCATCTCAAAGACATTAAATACTATCTTCCTTCTGACACAACAAGGTGCAGTTTTTAAGTACAATCAATACATTTCGTAAACACGCCTATTCAAATATATTGAAAATTTCACCGACAAAACTGAAAATTTTCAGATAAAATTTCTGATTTGGCGATATTTTTTAAATTTCTGCTCAAAACATAGACTGTGGATACTCGTTAGAACCGCCTTGCCGAGGCGGTTGTAATGAGTACCCACAATCTATGTTTTTGGACAAAAATAATAGAAAATATTGTATACCCCTGTAAACCCCAGTTTTACTATATAAAAGTTGGGTTTAAGGCGGTCAAAATCAGATATGTATGATTTCGTGCCAGAGAAAAGTACACAAACCAGACTTTAACGTTTGTTGCAAATACAATTTATTTAGGTTTATTAAGCCTCATTAAATATTCAAAATGGCGGGGCTAATAAAAGCAATTATGGCATCACTAAACATATATAATTTCCTTTATTTGTTATTTAATCATATTACATGCATAACCAAGAAATACCATGATTTCTACCAGACATAAAACAGGTATTTTCCTTGTTTCCTAAGAAGAAATATTTCCTCTTAGCCAGGGAAATAAATCTCTTTAACCGGAACTACTTTTTTTGTAACATATGAACAACCTAGATATCGATCCTGCTGTCAATATCATTTAGGATAAAAACAAAAGCTATCCTAAATATATTATTTATTACTACGCCGACCCAAAATAGAAATGACAGCGTAAACAAACTGGCAGACTAGACTTGCCACAAAAGCCTCTTAAATGGTGTACTCTATTGCGGCGAAATGCATGTAATATACAGTTTATTCATTTCTCTTATTTTAAATATGGGATTTATAAACCTCGGGAGGTAAAAAAAAAATCCGATAAAGAAACGAGTGCTTCGCACTCGTTTCTTTATCGGATTGTTTTTTTACCTCCCTCGGTTTATAAATCCCAGATTTAAAATAGGAGAATGAATAAACTCTATTTAATCATACTTGTATCCAAGTGTACAGTTTGTCAAGATCTTTCAGTTGAGACGAATTCGTTGTCATTCTCCAGTACTCATTTTTTTTCTAACCCTAGCATCGGAAAGTTATACAATTTTTTTCGATATAGGAAGAAATCCTGGACATGTATGTATATAAAACGACAGTATAGCTGATAATCATACACTGCATTTCGCGAAAACGTGCACGTTTCTATGGTGGCCCAATTGATACTTTACGCTTCTAAGTATACAAAGCCTTGTGTATTCAGGTTAAAATCATTAAAAAAAAAGAGAATATTTATTTTCTCATGTGCATATGGAAACATGACGTCAGTAGTGACATCACGGTTATTATCCGCATTTAAAGGAGAGTACCCCGTTTTCCTTCTGACATCAAATTTTAAATATCGCATGCAAACTTCGTTTCAAATAAGCCTTCTACCGTTCCCTGTAGGCTTTATAAGAAGGTATACAGAAATGGATTAACTCCAAAAGATGTTCGAATTTTCGTCCAATATGGCCGCTACAATAAACTTGTAAGCAAACGTTTGATTGCAAATTGTATGACACCATTTTAAATGACACATTTTAATTTTACCAGACATCTTTCGGGCATTCGTGCCTATGGTTTTCCAATGAAAATACTCGCACAGAACCCTGAATTGTACTTACGTAAGTCTTAAACCTGCATGTTGAGGGGAATCGTCGCGCATTTCCTCATGTTCATAATTTCAAAACCTTTCTTGACGAACTATATTCGGTAAGAATGTATGAGGACCAAACATAATCAGTGACGTAATTTCCACAAACTAAAATATTCATCAAAATTCAATAAAATACACGCCATTTAACAAAACGCCACAAGAATTTTAAACATCAGTGCTAGTTTATATTCAGACGTCAAATGTACAGATTATTTTATCGCGAGTTGGGTGTATATTGTATGGAAGCTTCCTAGTGCCTGGTGAAAAAAAAATATTTAAGTCCTACGTAGGAGATAATAAGTCTTACGTAGGAGATAATGTCCTACGTAGGGGATAGTAACTCCTACGTAGGAGATAATAAGTCCTACGTAGGAGATAGTAACTCCTACGTAGGAGATAATAAGTCCTACGTAGGAGGTAATAAGTCCTACGTAGGAGATAAGTAACTCCTACGTTGGAGATAATAACTCCTACGTATGAGTTAGTAGGAAATAATAACTCCTACGTAGGAGATAATAAGTCCTACGTAGAAGATAATAAGTCCTACGTAGGAGTTAGTATGTAGTATATTTCAATACAATTTTGAAATGAAGATCAATAAATTCACCTAAGAAAACAAAACTTATTGAATCATTAAAAATGTAATATATTTAGTGAACGGTAATTCAGGATCTTCTTACACACACACACACACACACACACACACACACACACACACACACACACACACATGCACGCACGCACACTCACACACATACACATACACACACACAAGAAAGGGTTGACATTTCATGGAAAGTGTCTTTGTTGGAAACAATTTGCATGAAATGTCAAATCTTATTTTCTGGGTAAAATAAGAAATATCACCAATTTATCGTTTGCTTAATTAGCCCAGAGAGTGGTAAAGTTTAAGGGTTTAACTATTTTACCCCAAATATTAGTTTGAAAGTTCATGCAGACTGTCTCTGTTGGAGACAATCTGCATGATATTATGTCAAAGCCTACTTTCTGGGAAAATGACGAATATCATCAGTTTGTCCTTGATGCATAAATGTTGCCTTACAATCATTTTTCAGTTAACCAATCAAACTTAAGAAACAGATTAAAGGAGTGCCGTGACCTGTCCCAGATATAGGACACTTGTGTCAGATTATCAAACAAAGGGAGATTATGTATTATGCAAACACGAAATACCCAGATCAGACAGCATATCTGCACATTCTGATCAGGATTTTCACTACTTATCAATGTATTTTACAGTAACCAGTGTTTCTTTAGGTACACAATTAAAGATGCCAAATTGTCTGCTCGGATTCTTAGATCATTGCCGTAATGGTCCTTTTCAAATGTTGATATTCCTTTGATGGTTTGACCACATTGTTTTTATTGCATATGTTATAGATCAAACTACAACCTTGTCCAGTGGCCTGCGGCTTCTGGTTCTCAGCTGTATTATGTTAAGTAGATAGATGAAACCAGGAGGTACAGGTCTCTGGAGAAGGTTGTATTTAACCGGTTGACACTTCACGGAAATACTGTCTCTATGTGACTCAGTTGCCTGGCAGCGTTAAAAATCTAGATACAGATACTGGAAATATACAATTGATGTTATTAAACTTGTGTTATATATGTTTGAACAACTTTTTTAATATAAAACGATGTACTAATAAATTTACAGTAAAAATAGAATGTCTTGTTGATATTTTGTAGAACTTTGAGGTGTTACAAGTAAAATAAGAAACAATGATGGTTGAGTATTTTCAAATAAAAATGGACTTTATGAATTATGCGACCACTGTAGACCCAGATTAGTCTGTACGTCCGCTTTATGATCAGTCTACACTGCACGCGAATAGAGCTTGCACATTCTATCAGCGAAAAAAAAATGTATGCACATTCCGATCTGGAACTAGATTGTTGCACATATTAATAAATCCTGTTTTTCATTATTTGGAGAGACACTTGTTATTTCTGTGTTGGGTAGTTAGTAAATATGGATAAAATGTCGTTTCCTTGGGTTATTATTGTTACTACCCTATGTTTCTAGGCAGAGAGGCCTGTGCTTACAGTATAGACTCAGATCAGAAGTCATATAACATATTGTGTAATCAGGGTCTACACGGTTCTACACTTAGCCTGCAATATTTAGATAAATCAGTGGGTACTATAATGCCCTTGTAAAAAATATAGGGCAAGTGTGGTAAAGGGTCGTTTGTTTTTGAAACAAGTACCTTTGCTTTAGGCCTATGTTTGAAAAGGTGTGAACAATTTATTGAATCTGACAGATGGTGGTTAGAGAAGAAAGTGATTTACAGTATTTAACCTAAGTATTCTGATAGACACGCCTTAACAAACAGCAGTCGCGGCCCCTGATCAGACATTACATTACAGTGCATTACTGCACACTGTTTGTCACTCAAAGAAAAAAAAAACAGCACGTATAAGCCATGTCAAGACGGACTTAATCAAATTTCAGTATGATAGGGATTTAAGGTGTTTAGTAATTAGCAATATTATACTCCTATGTACACATGCAGCAAAATCTGTTAAAGGACCACTGAACATGACCCACATAATATTTATTCTTCGGAATTCAAATGTACATTTAAATCACTGTTGCTATTACTAATTATTCAAATAAATAAATAAATAAGTAAATAATAATCAATTGAATAGATATATTTTATGGAATGAAATATGGCCAACATAAGATTGTTTTTCTCCGCATTGTAATGCGGTTACTAACACCTTTGTAGGAGAAAGTAACTTCTACATAGGACTTATTATCTCCTACGTAGGTGTTAGTAACTCCTACGTAGGACTTACTAACTCCTACTTAGAACTTATTATCTCCTACGTAGGAGTTACTATCTCCTACGTAGGACATTATCTCCTACGTAGGAGTTACAAACTCCTACGTAGGACTTATTATCTCCTACGTAGGACTCATTATCTCCTACGTAGGACTTACCATCTCCTACGTAGGACTTATTATCTCCTACGTAGGAGTTAGTAAGTCCTATGTAGGACTTACTAACGCCTACGTAGGTCTTATTATCTCCCACGTAGGAGTTACTATCTCCTACGTAGGCTTTATTATCTCCTACGTAGGAGTTACTATCTCCTACGTAGGAGTTACTATCACTTACGTAGGACTTAAATATTTTTTTCACCTGGCACTAGGACGCTTCCATAATAGTGGGTGTATTTTACCTGTTAGTATATACATATGTACTATACACATAATAGAACTTACAATAACTTTGCAAAACTCTAAACCAGTATCATGCAAAAGTCATGCGTTTCTCCTTGTAAACCCCAGTTCTACTATATAAAAGTCGGGATTAATGGGGTCAAAATGATATAGGTATGTTTTCATGATGGTTTAATTCCTGAAACGCATTAGCCAATGAAAATGCCTTTCCATTTTTCTCGGATTGCCGGATGTACGCCAGTCAACGTGCAAAACGCATTCGCACCGTCTCCCAACATGCAGTTGTAAAACTTCGCGTTATGTTATTTAGGACAGCAAACTGCCCACGCAGACAAAATCAGTCATATCCAAGCGGACAAAATCAGTTATATTTGAGGCAGGAAATAAATTATTCAGGGCTCAAAGAGATTTTAAATCCACAACATAATATGAACCCAGTAAGCATTCTTTATAAATCTATAGAGGGCCGTTATCGATTTATAAAGAATGCTAACTGGAAAGCAACTTTTCCTTGCATTTTTAATTATGCGAGGAAATATAAACATTAAAATTCTCTCTCTCTCTCTCTCTCTCTCTCTCTCTCTCTCTCTCTCTCTCTCTCTCTCTCTCTCTCTCTCAAAAAGTACAGTCTACAAGAGCATTACATTTCCCTTTACGAGGGCGTGTCAATAAATAACCAGCCTATCCCACTGTCATGATTTTCATGCTTTGTTTCAATATATGTTTTATACATGGGTACAAAATTGCACGCGTATCGAGTCATTCTTTAATAAGATATTGAATGTCAAACATGGCTAGTGATGCAAAGGCATGCTTTTCATCGTGCTGTAATTCGGTACTTGTATTTAAAAGGTAAAACAGGCAAGAAAATACACTGCGAGTTAGCCGATGTTTATGGGTCTTCTGCGCCATCTTATGGTCAGGTTAAATTCTGGGTAGGGGAATTCAAACGCGGTAGAACGTCTTTAGAAGATGAAGTCAGGTCTGGACGCCCACTAGATGCCGCCGACGAAGAAATGTGTAAGAAAGTTCGGGACCTGGTATACTCTGATAGGCGAATTCAGGTGGAAGAAATAGCGCAGGCATTAGGCATTTCACATGGTAGCGTTTCAACAATCTTACATGATCGTTTAGGTATGCGCAAGCTAACAGCCCGGTGGGTCCCAAAATCCCTTAGCGAATGAGCAAATGGCAACCAGAGCATCAGTATGCAGCGCCTTGTTGAATCGTTTTAGGTCAAATAATGATTTTCTTTTGCGTCTGGTGACTGTAGATGAAACTTGGGTTCATTATTATGAGCCAGAGGATAAAGCTCAGAGTCGTCAGTGGGTAGGGCCTGGGTCCCCGAGGCCAAAGAAGTTAAGACGCAACCATCTGCTGGCAAGGTGATGGCCACAGTATTTTGGGACGCAAAAGGCGTCATTATGTTGGACTTTTTACCCAAGAGAAGTACAATAACTGGAGTGTACTATGCAAACTTGTTAGACCAGCTGAGAACCGCCATCCGTGACAAACGCCGAGGTAAACTCTCTAAAGGTGTTTTGCTGCAACAGGACAACGCGAGAGTCCACACTTGCAAAGTTGCAATGGACGCTGTAGAGCGAAACGAGTATGAATTAATACCACATCCAACCTATTCGCCTGACCTAGCTCCTAGCGACCTCTTCCTATTCCCAAACTTGAAAAAGGATATCCGTGGACTTCATTTCCGGTCTGATGAAGAAGTCGTGACGGCAGTTGAGGAGTGGGTCAATGGAAAGGATCCTGACTTTTTCAGTTCTGGGCTGATGGCACTTGAACACCGTTGGTCTAAGTGCATCGCACTATAGGGCAATTACATCGAAAAAGAAGAGGTGGATCTCAACCGGAAATAAGTTAGGCTGGTTACTTATTGACTCACCCTCGTACCTTAATGTAAATAATATTTACAGTACCTGGTATGAAAATATCGAGTGGTATTTCGCCAATAAAACCTACAGGTATTGGTGAGAGATGTTCCTCCTTGAAGTCAAACATATTCTAAGAAGAAGAAATATAAATAGTGTGAGACAAAAGAAGTGAATGACTGATTAACCTATTTATGCCTAGTAGACTCTTTTACCTCTCCCGTTTCCATTATGAAAACACGCCTTTACAAATATACTGAAAATTTTACAACACAAAATGAAAATTTTCAGATAAAAAATCTGATATTTTTCATATTTTTGCTCAAAACATAGATTATGGGTACTCGTTAGAACTGCCTCGACGAGGCGGTTCTTACGAGTACCCATAATCTATGTTTTGAGCAGAAATAAGAAGAATAATGTATACCCCTTTAAATCCCAGTTTTACTATATAAAAGTGGGGTTTAAGGGGGTCAAAATTATATAGGCATGTTTTCGTGATGGAAACAATCATTTTAAATTTAAAGGGTCTCTCTGTTTTTTGTTGTTTTTTGTTTTTTTTTTTTTTTTGTATTTTTTTTTTTTTTTTTTTTTTTTTTTGTATTTTTTTTTTCAGTATTATCATATATTACATACATTATTGTAGTAGTTAATGCAAACAATGTAGACCCTGATCAGAACGCAGTGTCTGATCAGGGTCTACATTGTTTGTCGATGTCCCTTTTATGGGACACTAAACATAAATACTTTAATTGGGATTAAATGATTGCGGAATTATGCAGTCTCAGAAGGTGTCTACACTAAAAAGGTTCTTAACCCTACAACGAAATAATCTACTCCATTTAGGTTCAGATTATTTTAGCTCTACATGTACTCATGGTGAGCTATTGCGATCGCCTGGTATCCGTCGTCCGTCGTTCGTCCGGCGTTCACAATATCATTTAATCACCTTCTTCTCTGAAACCGTTTAGGCTGTGCATACCCTTACTCATTTGAACATTACAAGGTCACCTTCTTGTTTAAAGTAGCTCCCTTTTGATAAGATGAGAAGAGAATTTCATATGTGACACTTGCTTTTACATCAACCCGCTGCTCCAACACTTACTGCAATACCGCAAAAAAAAAAAAAAAAAAAAAAAAAAAAAAAAAAAAAAACGCCAACAAAGAAAAACAAATGCCAAAAAACAAAAATATAAGTGAAGGTGCTCAGAAAATACCTCAATCTCGAAGTACGGCCTTCCCGATGTACCAAATGACGGAGAGATGAGGAAGAAATAAAGACAACGCAATAGTCACATAGGAAACTAAAAACGCACAAAGAAGACCTTGGAACGGTAAGTAGAAAACAAGCAAAGCAATGTTTGTTGAAGGTATCCCTATGCTAGTTTTAAAACTTGAAGAAATAAAAGCGAATATTTCCAGTAAATACCAAAATCGCGACGCACAGTCTTCCTGAGGAATCAAAAGAAGGAAGGACGTGCAAAAAACAGCAGAGTATTTTATCTCCATATGCTGTGGAAGATGGTGGATAAAAATATAATGGTATGCAAAGTGGGATTAGAGTGACCACAATGCAAGATTTGTAAAATAAGTAGGTGCGCAGTATTCCACCCTAGAACGGACAGTAGTATCCCGCCTGGAACCGACGGAAGACTTCCGCCCTAGAACGGACAGCCGTGTTCCGCCTTGGAACGGATATCACTATTCCATCCTGGAACAAACAAAAGTCGTCCTCCATGGAATGAACAACAGTATTCCGCTGTATAACGGACCTCCGTTATGGAATGGAAAACAGTATTTCGTACTGGAATGGACAGCAGTATTCTGCACTGGAACGAACAACAATATCCCAGCTTTGAACAGACAACAATACTCCGCTCTGGAACAGACACTAGTATTCCGTCTTGGAATAAACAATCGTTGTCTGCCCTAGAAAGGACAAAAGTATTCCTCGCTGGAACGGACTATAGTATTCCACTCCGAAACGGACATACATGTAAGTATTCCGTCCTGGAACAAACAACAGTCTTCCGCGCTGGAAAGGACAACAGTGTTCCGCCCTGGAACAGACATCAGTATTCCACTTTCGAACACACGTGTGTATGGACATAAGTATTCCACCTACAAACGGACAACGGTATTCCGCCGACGAACAGACGGCAGTATTTCGCTTTGAAACGGATAACAGTATTCCGCTCTCGAACGGACAACAGTATCCCACCCTGGAACTGACAATAGTATTCCACTCTGGAACGGACAACAATATTCCGACCTGGAACGGACAGTAGTTTTCTGCCCTGGAACGGATAGCAGTATTCTGCACTGCACCGGACAACAGTATTCCGCCCTGGAACGGACAGCAGTATTTCGCCCTGGAACGGATAACATTATTCCGCTCATGAACGGACATTATGCGCTTCTAAAGTGTTCCCAAAAGGTATTCCGCTTTTGAACGGACCAAAGTATTCCGCCCTGGAACACGAGTTGTATTCCGCTTTGGAAAGTACAACAGTATTCCACCTTGCAACGATCATCAGTATTCTGCTCTGGAACGGACAAGTATCCCGCGCCGGAACGGACAGCGGTATTCCGCCCTGAAACGGACAACAAGACTCCGCCCTGGAATGGACAACAGTAACGGACAACAATAGTCCGCTCTTGAACGGACAACAGTACTACGCTCTGGAACGGACAACAGGCGCTTCTAAAGTGTTCCCACAAAGTATATTTTCGTGGAATATACTCGTAATGTTATATAGCTGTTTCTTTGCTTAAAACTGATGGAAAAGTAACAAACCGCGTGGAGGCTGATCAGACGCCGCATTCTGTGGCGTCTGATCTGGGTCTGCAGTATTTGCTAAGGCCTGATTGTCCTAATACATAGGTTTTTCATTACAAAAACACGCCTATTTCAAATATACAGAAAATTTCACCTCTAAAAAACTGAATATTTTCAGATAAAAATTATGGTAATTTTCAAGTTTCTGCTCAAAACATAGATTGTAGGTCCTCATTAGAACCGCCTCGGCGAGGCGGTTCTAACGAGTACCCACAATCTATGTGTTTGAGCAGAAATAAGAAAAATAATGTATACCCCTATAAACCCCAGTTTTACAATATAAAAGTGGGGTTTTAGGGGGTCAAAAGGCGTGTTTTCGTGATGTACAGTATGTGATTATGTAATTATTCAATATAAAGACGGAATTGCTATTAATTTATTAAACGGCAAATAAAGCATTACTGTGCACTCACGAAAGGGTCAAGGTTGTTTGCAATCACAGTTAACGTGAATCTGGTCACCCATATTTCTTCGGAATCTATGTCCACTCCGATACCAACACTGTACTCATTCCCGACGATATCCAGAGAAGCTCGTGCAATGAAAGTCATCTCTACTATAATGTCATAGGTTGCGGGATCCGGTGATGCCATCTGTGATTCTAGACAGTCATGTAAACACAAATGAGCCAGAGCACAGTATTTCCTACAATATTGCATATGCGCCCATGGAAGACGCAGGTCAGTCTGCGCGTCCGTGCAGTCTGATCAGTCTTCGTAAGGCACTTTGAAGGTAACCAATGATCTGAAGCGGCTTCAGACCGACAGCAAGGAATCTGATCAACCTGCGTTGATGCACATGCAATGTTGTAGGAAATTATATGTCCCGGCTTAACCCTTGTCATGCTGAATAAATTAAGATGCCACGCCCACTTCTAATTTCCAGCCAAACAGATTACTTGATCCGGGTTTTTGATAGAAATTCACATATTTAATGACAAACAGTGCAGATCCAGATCAGTTTGATTCTGCCAGCTGATCTGGATCTACACTGTTTGCTAAGACAGGGCATGTCGTGTTTAGCAAGAGAAGGGTTAAACTGAAATAAAGCACATAATAGATTTAGATTAGACCCTTTTTAACATACAAGATGCTGGTACTTTTCGTATTTATGCTTGAAAATTATATTGTGGGGATTTATTAAAGGCGCTTTTATTGAGTACGCCCATCATGTGTTTTGTTGAAAAATGATAAAACTTTTTTTCTTGATAATCATTTTATA